>SJYO01030334.1:0-79852 GCA_006410555.1 Capra ibex
TTCGGGTTGTGATACATAATCAGTTCCAACAACACACACCAACCCGTCTCACCCCCAGTCCGACCCCGACTCGATTACTCCAGGTCAGTACGATGTACGATAGTCCTGTCTTGAGTCTTGGGGATTCTGTCTACCTTCTCGAGGACGGTTCTGAATGGAAGAACCTGGTGGACAGGATGGACATGCGAACGGTAGGATGGAGGTACCATTTGTATGTGTGTGTGTGTGTGTGTGTGTGTGTGTGCGTGCGTACGTGTGTATGTATATGTGTGTGACGGCAGGTCTATGATTACACGTCAAGCGATCTGGTCTACGGGTAAGAAAGAAAATTCTAAAAAAAAAAACATCTGGTAAAAATTCCGATAACTTAAACAATGTTTTAACGAAGACAAAATACAAAGTCTAAAAACTGTCGTTCCTTATACTCTAGGATCGAGGTGTGTGTCCCTAGTTTGGGAGCGGGGGACGTAACCTTCCGATTAAGAATTGGTGATCTGGGGGTCCCTTCAGGGCTCTACGGGGAAGACAGAACGGGGACCTAGACCGGGAGTGGGAGAGGGGACAGAAGACAGGGAGGAGTCGACTGTTCCCGTGTCTAGTACAGCATCCAGTACAGCACCCAGTCGGGACGGTCGTCTAAGTAAGGAACCGAGACTGTATGTTCGGACGACCCCTTTGGGAGGTTGGACCTAGGTGGACCGGGGAAGTCACGAGGACGAGAGTCTGATGTGAGTCACTACTGGACGAGTGACGGAGTGTCCCTCGACGGGGTCCCGGACCCTTACGCGGACCGTGCAATTTATCCATCGAAGGTTTACCTATTCACTCGCCCGTCCACCTCTCTACCTCCTTGAGTAGGTCATCCCTTTTGTTCGTCCCATCTGCTGTCTCCGGACTCTTGAATTTCCGACAAGACCTAGACTCGGTGGACCCCCTTGTGTAACAGCACCCCAAAGACTCGGGACCTCTCTTCCGAAAGGATTCCTCGTCTACAAATTATGTCTTGTGCTACCGGACTTCCTACCTTCTATGTTCTCGGGAAAGAGGAAGACCCCCGGACTGAAGACGACCCTTTTATGCTTCAGTGACCACCAGGTGTCGGTGGGACAAACGGGTCAAGGACTGTGATACTGGGAGTCCCCGAGTGTGAGACCTGGTCTACGACTCCTATTCTCCTACAGAGGTTGGGTAGGAGTCGACGGGAACAAAGGGATTCCCTGTTCAAGTAGTCGTCCGGACTCAGGTAACTCCCCCCTCCTTCCCCAAAAACAAATACAAAACGACCCTAGAATCAAGGGACTGGTCCCTAGTTTGGGTACAGGCGATGTAACCTTCAACCCTCAGGATTGCGGACCTGGTGGTCCCTTCAGGACCCTCCCAGAACTTTGTCTGGGATCACCACGAAACGTCAGCGTCGTTGGGGGGTGAGATGAAAAATTTTAAAGAAATAATCGTCGTGGTGTACCGTACACCCTAAAATCAAGGGACCGGTCTCTAGCTTGGGTGTGGGGGACGTAACCTATGTACCACAAAGTCGGTGACCTGGAAGTCCAATCAAAGAAGATGTTCAGTAACGACTTCCTCCGTCCCGCCCCGGGGTCCCGTTGGTTCGAACAGAGAGGAGACACGGGAGGACGTGAAGGGTAGAGCTTAGGAACGAGGACAAGGTAATAAGACCCGTAACTTGGGACCAACAAGGACCCTGTCTCGACGACCGACTGATTCCTGTCCTTCTTGCCCCAATTTATCTCTTCTCTTCCGGTCCTTTGTTGGACGGAGTTGACGTTAAAGGTCACAGGAAACCCATCCTTGGGACTTGTGTGTCGGTCTCAGGGGTCCTTCCGGGACTCCTTCCCCCCTAAGGGTACTCTAAATCTTTCCCTGTGGACCCGGAGATTGGGTTCCAAAAAGACAGGGGTTTTCGGGTAGAGATCGGGAAGGACCCGATGGTCCCACCGAGTCTCCCATTTCTTCGGTGTACGCCATCTGGCCCCAAGATAGGGCCCAAACCCTTATAGGGGACCTCCTCCCGTACCGTTGGGTGAGTTCATAAGAACGGACGTCTTAGGGGTACCTGGCTCCTCGGTCCCCCAATGTTTCTGTGCTCACTGATTCGTGTCGTGTCGTCAAGGGGTAGGTTCGGTCGTCCACCGTCGTGGTAGTCCCTAAAGTTTTGATTTAATTTGACCTTTGTTAAAAAAAAGCACGCAAAAGAAATACTTTTATAAAGTAAGGGATGTTAGTAGGAGCGTCTTGCCAAACGGGTAAAGGGGAGGTGTCGCGGAGGGAGGAGGAAGGGAGGAGACGTGGTGGGACTAGAGGGACCTGTGTCTCATCTACTTCTGTGACAGTACTCTCTCTGGGTTGTTGTCCGGAACTTTTTGTACTCATTCGGACCACCCCTGGGTCCTTCCTCCCTCTGTGGTCTCCCCTGTTGGGACCTGTGCCCGACGGGGGACACGAGTCTCAGTATGTCTCTCCACCCGCGTGGGACGGGGAGGGGGATGTGGAGTAGGGAGGTCGCACGTGTGGGTACGTGTGAGTGTTTGTGTTCGGGGTAGGGAGGAGGACCCCTCTTTCCTCTGAGTCTGGAGTCCACTCCGGTGTGACGGAAGGATGAGGTCGAGTAGGCCGCGTCGTTCCACCCCCCATCAGGGAACCGGACCTCCCAGCCGGAGACGCGGACTCTGGGAGAAGGTATCCACCAGAGAGGGTCTCCGGACCTATCAACTTCCTTCCGAAGGGGTTTCTCGTCTGTAAATTATGTCTTGCGCTACCGGACCTCCTTCCCTCTGTCCTCGGGCAAGAGGAGGGTTCCGGACCAAAGGCGAGCCTTTTCTGGTTCAGTGACCACCAGGTGTCAGTGTCGCAAACGTGTCGGGGTCCACGGCACTGGGAGTCCCCGAGTGTGAGACCTGGTCTGTGACTCCTATTCTCCTACAGAGGTTGGGTAGGAGTCGACGGGAACAAAGGGATTACCTGTTCAAGTAACCGTCCTGACTCAGATAGCACTCCTGCTCCTTTCAAAAGAAAGAAAAAAAGAAAAAAAAAAAGCCAACGTGACGTACACCCTAAAATGAAGGGGCTGTTCCCTACTTTGGGTATGGGGAACGTAACCTTGGAGTCTCAGAATTGGTAACTAAAAACAAGTCGGTGAGTCAGCACAGACTGAGAAGTGCTGGGGTGCCTGACGTCGTTCGGTCCGAAGGGACGCGAAGTGGTAGAGTGGTAGAACGATTTTGAGTACATGTAACTCAGCGACTACGACAGCTTAGTAGAGCAGGAGACCACAGGGGAAAAGAGGACGGAAATTAGAAACGGTCGTACTCCCAGAAAAGACGACTCAGCCCAGAAGGAGTCCACCGGTTTCATAACCTCGAAGTCGAAGTCGTAGTCAGAAAGGTTACTTAAAAGTCCTGACTAAAGGAAATCCTACCTGCCCAGGTGTGGTAAAGACAGGAAATAACACAGGTAGAAACGTACCTTAAGAGGGTACCATAGAGATTAAAAGGACTTCTCTAGAGATCAGAAAGGGTAAGATAACAAAAGGAGATAAAGAAACGTAACTAGTGACTCTTTCCGAAAGAATAGAGAGGAACGACAAGAAACCTTAAGACGTAAGTCTACCCATATAGAAAGGAAAAGAAGAAACGGAAAGTGAAGAGAATAAAAGAGTCGATAAACATTTCGGAGGAGTCTGTTGGTTAAACGGAAAAGTGTAAAGAAAAAGAACCCCTACCTAAACTACATGTTACAGTACTTGGAGGTAGGTATCAAGAAGGCCATGAGATAGCCCAGAGTAGGGAGCTTAGATAACTAGTGAAGGTGACATATTAGTTAGTATTCTCTAAAGTAAAACCAGTATGGACTTTCCGGATCACCAAAAGGGATGAGAGTTAAATTCAGACTTAAAACGTTATTCCGTAAGGACTAGAAATCGGTGTGAGTCGAGGACCAGAACTAAACGACTGACATATCTCGAAGAGGTAGAAGCCGACGTTTCTTATATCAGTTAGACTAAAGTGATAACTGGTAGACTACTACAGGTTCTCAGCAGACAACACGACAACCTTCTTCCACAAGTGATTCTGGTCACGAAAGAGAACCGCTTTGAGACAATTGAAAACGGGACGAAGTAAAACATGAGGTTCCGGTTTGAACGTAGAATGAGGTCTATAGAGAACTGAAGGATGAAAACGTAAGGTCATGGGGTGCTACTCGACTGAGTAAACTTTTCTGGGACTACGACCCTTTCTAACTCCCGTCCTCCTCTTCCCCTGCTGTCTCCTACTCTACCAACCTACCGTAGTGGATGAGTTACCTGTACTCAAACCCACCCGAGACCCTCAATCACTACCTGTCCCTCCGGACCGCACGACACTAAGTACCCCAGCGTTTCTCAGTCTGTGCTGACTCGTTGACTTGACTTGACTTAACTGGAACTAAGTACCTTGATTGTAAGGTCCAAGGACACGTTATAACAAGAAATGTGGTAACTTGAAGTGAAAGTGGTGGTCAGTGTAGGTGTTGACCTGTAACAAAGGTGAAACCGAGAAGGAGAATAAGGAAGACCTCGACAAGTAACCGAGAAGAGGTCATCGTATAACCCGTGAATGGCTGGACCCTTCAAGTAGAAAGTCACAGCACAGAAAAACGGAAAAGTATGACCTGGTGGTCCCTTCAGGACAAAATTCTGTCTGAGATCGCCACGAAACCCCAGTACCGTCAGGGTCAAGATGTAAAGTAAAAAATTTTCAAGAAATAATCTTCGTAGTGTACTGTACACCCTACAATCAAGGGACTGGTCCCTAGTTTGGACAAGGGAGACGGAGTCTTTGTACCTAAAAATCGGTGATATGGTGGTTCATTCAAAGAAGTTGAACAGTAACAACTCCCTTCGTCTCGTCCCGGGGTCCAGTTGGTTCGAAGAGAGAGGTGACGCGGGAGGACATGAGGGGCGTGAGGGGTAGAGATCGGGAACAAGGACAGGGTAATAGGACCCGTAACTTGGGACCAGTAAGGACCTGGTCTCGTCGACCGTCTGATTCCTGTCCCTCTCACCCCAATTCCCTATTTTCTGACGGTAAAGGTGACGAGAAACCCATCCTTGGGACTTGTATCGGACTTGGGTCTCCGTAAGTAGTCTTTCCCGGAACTCCTTCCGCCCCTAAGGGTAGTCTAAATCTTTCCCTGTAGGCCCGGAGGTTGGGTTCCGAAAAGACAGGGATTTTTACGTCTTCGTAGAGATCGCGAAGGGAGACACCCGGTCGTCCACCGTCGTGTTAGTCCCTAAAGTTTTGATTTAATTTGCCCCTTTAAAAAAAACAACAAAAAACAAAAGACATACGTTTATCAAGTAGAGGATGTTAGAAGGAAGGTCTTACCAAGGGGGGAAGGAAGAGGTTTCAGACAGGGAGGGGGAAGGGAGGAGACGTACTGGGGCGAGAGGGACCTACGTCTCACCTACTTCTGGAACAGTGCTCTCAGTCCCTAGGTTGTTGTCCGGAACTCTTTACACTCATTCGGACTACCCCTGGTTCCTCCCTCACTCTGTGGTCTCCCCTGCTAGGACCCGTGCCCTCCTGGTGACACGGGTAGGTACTAATGAGTCCCTCCACCCTCGTGGGACGGGGAGGGGTATGTGGCATGAGGAGGTCACACGTGTGCGTACGCGTGAGCGTTTGTGAACGGGGTAGGAAAAAGGGTCCCTCCTTCCTCTGAGTCTGGGTCCTTCACTCCGGTGTGACGGAAGGAGGAGGTCGAGTATCCCTCTTCGTTCCAGCCCCGTCCCCCAGGGAGTCGGACCTCCCAGTCGGAGACACGGACTCTGGGAGAAGGTATCCGCCAGAGAGGGTCTCCGGAACGACTCGTACACACTCGGGAAAGTCTCTGGCACTGACCTCTGGGAGTGGGAGTCAATTGACCAGGTTCGGTCGGGTTAGGGTCTTCCCCTGTCTCACTCCCCTGTCTGGTCCCTCCTCCGACCCCTCTCTCCACCCGCCTCACACTACTGAAGACCTTACCTGTGACCGGGCCCCTCCTCGTCGCTCTCGTCGTCGACGTACCTCGTCGGCAGGGAAAGTGGGTGGCGCGGCTGGGACCTTGTAGACGGACCCTAGAGCTAGGGTTAAGTCCCGCAGACCCAAGGTATGGACCAGTCTCTTGATCTAGGGTGTACGGTGTCGATTCTCAAGCGTACGGTGTTGACTTTATAGGACGTACGGAGTTGCTTCTACCTTCTGGGACGGACGGTGTCAGTTCTGGGGTTCGTCGGCTCATTTATTTATTATATGTCTATTTATCAAGAGTGTTTTTTCTTTTTATGTGTCTTAATATTTATGTTTTTCTTTCTTTCTTTACGTCCGGTAGAGACGGAAATTTCGTTTACATCACCAACCTATGACTGAATGTGACTCCAGGTCTGACACACTTTACTACGAAAAAGGAGAAGGACTTTAGGGGAGGTACAGTGATGTGTAGATTTAATATAGGTGGGTGGTTCCGCTCTAAGTCTATGTTAGGTCACAGGAAATGGGATTGGGAACCCAGGTCTATACGAAGTCTTGAGTTCTAAAACACCGAAAACCTTTTTGGTCACGTCCCTTAAGGAACCGTCAAGTAACATCCCTGGGGTCCAGAGTAACGACTCTTGAGTCCAAGTTAGGGACCAACCCCTTGATTCTAAGGGGTTCGGAGTTTTGTACAGGGGAGGGTTCTTTTCTGAGGGGGACCGTATCTCTGGGTTATCGATTGTAGAAGAGGACACGGAGTAGGGATCCCCCGACCTTATTACGAGGTAGTAGTTTGTAATTATAGAGACGTCGATTTGTCTAACTAGGAGTGTTATTCATCTTAATTCAATGGTTAATCAATAGTAATGTATAAGATAAATATTTAATGAAATTCAGTCAAATCCAATCCAAAACCACGGTTTGTACCCCCTTTTTTTGTTTTTGCTTTGTGAAACTAAGGTCTGGGAAAACCTTAAATCTCGAAGTCTATTCCCTTGTTCCACCTGGACATGTGGAGGAGTAGTCTCGGAAGGGACTGAGGGGGTCGAGAGGAGACAGGAAACAGTGAATCTTCGAGATATGTCAGTTGTTTTTGTTCTGGTCCTCGACTGACACCGAGTCTCGTACTTGAGGCATAATGGTTTAAGTCTGAGTTTAACTTCTTTCATCCCTTTTGGCGATCTGGTAAGTCCATACTGGATTTAGTTTAGGGAATACTAATATGTTACCTTCACTATTTGTCTAAATTCCCGGATCTAGACTATCTATCTCACGGACTACTTGATACCTTACTCCAAGCACTATAACATGTCCTCTGTCCCTAGTTTTGGTAAAGGTGCCTTTTCTTTACGTTTTTTCGTTTTACCGATAGACCCCTCCGGAATGTTTATCGACACTTTTCTTCTCCCCGTTTTTCGTTTCCTCTTTTCCTTTCTATATTCGTAGACTTACGTCTCAAGGTTTCTTATCGTTCTTCTCTATTCTTTCGGAAGAAGTCGCTAGTTACGTTTCTTTATCTCCTTTTGTTGTCTTACCCTTTTTGATCTCTAGAGAAGTTCTTTTAATCTCTATGGTTCTCATGTAAAGTACGTTTCTACCCGAGTTATTTCCTGTCTTTACCATACCTGGATTGTCTTCGTCTTCTATAATTCTTCTCCACCGTTTTTATGTGTCTTCTTGACATGTTTTTTCTAGAAGTACTGGGCCTATTAGTGCTACCACACTAGTGAGTAGATCTTGGTCTATAGGACCTTACACTTCAGTTCACCCGGAATCTTTCGTAGTGATGCTTGTTTCGATCACCTCCACTACCTTAAGGTCAACTCGATAAAGTTTAGGACTTTCTACTACGACACTTTCACGACGTGAGTTATACGGTCGTTTAAACCTTTTGAGTTGTTACCGGTGTCCTGACCTTTGACAGTTAAAAGTAAGGTTAGGGTTTCTTTTCGTTACGGTTTCTTACGAGTTTGATGGTGTGTTAACGTGAGTAGAGTGTACGATCATTTCATTACGAGTTTTAATAGGTTCGGTCCGAAGTCGTCATGCACTTGGCACTTGAAGGACTACAAGTTCGACCAAAATCTTTTCCGTCTCCTTGGTCTCTAGTTTAACGATTGTAGACGACCTAGTACCTTTCTCGTTCTCTCAAGGTCTTTATGTAGATAAAGACGAAATAACTGATACGGTTTCGGAAACTGACACACCTAGTGTTATTTGACCCCTTTTAAGACTTTCTCTACCCTTATGGTCTAGTGGAGTGGACGGAGAACTCTTTAGACATACGTCCAGTCCTTCGTTGTCAATCTTGACCTGTACCTTGTTGTCTGACCAAGGTTTATCCTTTTCCTCCTGCAGTTCCGACTTATAACAGTGGGACGAATAAATTGAAGATACGTCTCATGTAGTACTCTTTGCGACCTGACCTTCTTTGTGTTCGACCTTAGTTCTAACGGTCCCCTTTATAGTTATTGGAGTCTATACGTCTACTGTGATGGGAATACCGTCTTTCACTTCTCCTCGATTTTTCGGAGAACTACTTTCACTTTCTCCTCTCACTTTTTCAACCGAATTTCGAGTTGTAAGTCTTTTGGTTCTAGTACCGTAGGCCAGGGTAGTGAAGTACCCTTTATCTACCCCTTTGTCACCTTTGTCACAGTCTGAAAAAAACCCCCCCGAGGTTATAGTGACGTCTACCATTGACGTCGGTACTTTAATTTTCTGCGAATGAGGAACCTTCTTTTCAATACTGGTTGGATCTATCATATAACTTTTCGTCTCTGTAATGAAACGGTTGATTCCAGGCAGATCAGTTTCGATACCAAAAAGGTGATCAGTACATACCTACACTCTCAACCTGACACTTCTTCCGACTCACGACTTCTTAACTACGAAAACTTGACACCACAACCTCTTCTGAGGACTCTCAGGGAACCTGACGTTCCTCTAGGTTGGTCAGGTAAGACTTCCTCTAGTCGGGACCCTAAAGATACCTTCCTTACTACGATTTCGACTTTGAGGTCATGAAACCGGTCGAGTACGCTTCTCAACTGAGTAACCTTTTCTGAAACTACGACCCTCCCTACCCCCGGTCCTCCTCTTCCCCTGCTGGTTCCTACTCTACCGACCTACCGTAGTGACTGAGCTACCTGCACTTAGACTCACTTGAGGCCCTCGACCACCACCTGTCCCTCCGGACCGCACGACGCTAAGGACCTCAGCTCTTCTCAGTCTGTGCTGACTCGCGGACTTGACTTGACTTGGGGGTAGAATCCCTGACGTAAGGTTACTTAGATGTTGAAGTAGGTCACTTTTACGGGGGAATAAACTGTATGGGGATCTTCCGTTATCGTGGGGTGAGGTCATGAGAACGGACCTTTTAGGATACCTGCCTCCTCGGACCATCCGACGTCAGGGACCCCAGCGATTCTCAGCCTACGCTGACTCGCTGAAGTGAAAGTGAAAAGTGAAAGTACGTAACCTCTTCCTTTACCGTTGGGTGAGGTCACAAGAACGGACCTCTTAGAGTCCCTGTCCCCTCGGACCACCCGACGGCAAACACCCCAGTGTGTCTCAGCCTGTGCTGACTTCGCTGAATCGTCGTCGTCGTCGTCCTTAAAAAATTCAACGGTTTATTTGACAGAGTATAGTAACTGAGGTTCTACGTAAGTTTAAGTCTTCACAAGATTTGTTTGCTACGACCTATAACACCCCGAACCGGAAGAAGTCTCGTTAAATAGTGTAATTGTAGATAAGGTCTCAATAACTATACCGTCACTCGACACAAAAAAACAAGTAAACCAAAAAAACAAACAAAACGATACCTGGTGAAAAATTCGGAAATGACTTAAACAATGTTATACCGAAGACAAAATGCAAAACCAAAAAAATCGGTGTTCCGTAGACCTTAGAATCGAGAAGTTGGTCCCTAACTTGGATGTGAGGACGGGACCTTCCGTTTCAGAATTGGTGACCTGACGGACCCTTCAGGGACCCTCTCTCAAAAATTTATGTTTACAGTCATGAACCACCTGACAAACTCGATAATTTTTGTCAAAACGTAATTTTATTACCGTTCACATTTAGACTTTTTATCAGTATTTTTAATAAGGTAAGGTTTGGTATGTTCACCTTACTAGTACTTCCATCCATCCGTAAAGACAACTCGTCGACACCACTACTCTGAATGAACGAGTGGTTGAGACTTTAATAAGTTAAAAATTATTACTGTGTTAAGAACCATCAATTTTTTATTAAACATTAATCGTAGATTTGACTCTGAAACAACCACAAAAACAACACGACAAAGTGTGACCGTATTTTACCACGGTTTGGCATAGATCACAGAACCACTCCACTACTTTCTCTTTGTTATACACTACACACATTAGTAATTCAAATCTCAGGGTGAAAAATCCCTTAAGATAAACGAAATTTTGTGACCCCTGCATGTACCCTGAAAGAGTCACCAGGTCACCAATTCTGAGTAACAAAGGTGAAGTCCCCCGTACTTAAGTTAGGGACCAGTTCCTGTAAGACCTTTTAATTTAATTTAATTTTATGACCCCTACTTCCACCCCACTCACCCCTAATAGTTACTTTGTTTAAACCGGTATCCAATACTCTCACAATTATCGGAAACATCCCTCCGGTCTCCAGAGGTTGTCGTCCTCCTTTATCGGGGCCTAGTTTGACGAGAGGAGGTCTCCGGTTCTTAGGACCGAAACAAGTGCCGAGTATCGTTGTTGGAAAGTAGAACCCCAGAGCAGACCAAAGTCCTGTTCCATTTCTGTAAGTCTCGAGATCAAGAAACAAGAGGATCATTTGTGCAAAAGACGAAATGAAACGATTGACATGTCACACGGACACACACACTGACTTTCTTTACGCGTCTGCTTACACTTCGTTCTCAACGCAGGATTAGACGCCAAGACACCGTTGGAGTATACCAAATATCGTCTTTAGTGACCCCCTAATATGACTGGACGATTACAGTTCTCCGTGGTTACTGAGGAGACCCCCTCGTCGGTCTCTACTTACTTCGCACACCTACCTTGGGAGGAAAGAACCAGTTTGAAAGACCAGAGAAACTGGTAAAGTATGGACGGACCCTTAATCTTCATGATTGGATTAGACAGTCCAATATCTGAAAGTTCCCTGAACACTAGGTGAGAATGATCCATGAAAATGAATCTAGGGTTCAAACCTTCGTGGATCGGAACGATCCTTGGTATTCAATGTTCTTGTATAATTCCTTGCTCCGCCTTAAGATCGAGGTCCTCGCAGAGAGTTCGATCTCCAGTGAGAAAACCGACGGACGGGGTCCCCGGTCACTGGATTTTCACTTAGAAACGGCACCGACAGGGAGGCTAGATACACCTATCTTAGCGACGACCACTAGTACTCCGAAACTCCTGTGTCTAGTCCTTAAGGTCCCAGACCAGTCCAACCTTCACGTTACCCGAAGAAGGAACCTATCGCGATCGAGAATCACCTGGTCTCCTCCGAGAGTCCACCGAAGACAGAGTTGAGGAATTCGCAAGAAAGACACCTTAGACACCTTACTCGACCTTCCTACCCGGAATTATCGAGCTCCTGTTTTTAGCGAAAAAAGAGTGTCCGACCGGGTAGTGGCGGAGAAAACGATAGCGTATATGACTACACCACTGTGAGTCTTCCCTGTAGACCAACAACAAGTGGGCGAATACTGAGTCGTGAAGATGACGTCGGTCCTGCCTCGAGTCCTTACCTGTGACCGTGTGTCTCCTGTCTACAAAGGGGATCGTCGGGATCGAACCCTCCGCAAGACCTTCCGGTGAGACCTCTCCCTTTACCGTTGGGTGAGGTCATAAGAACGGGCCTCTTAGAGTACCTGTCTCCTCGGACCACCCGATGTCAGGTGCCCCAGTGTCCCAGCCTGGGCTGACTCGCTGACGTGAAAGCGAAAGTGAGACAACGACGGTCCACCGTAGTCTCTTCCTTTTTTCTTAGTCCGTTTCCAAAATTACCCCTCCTTGACCTGAAGTCAGAACCTACGGTAGTCCAGATGGGGACACACAGAGGTGGGGCGGAACCACCATCTTGGTCCTCCCTGCTCCTTCCTCGGACACAGTTATTCCCTGTCTGATTTAGACTGGTCCTTCCTTTCGAAGTCACATTTCAGACAGAGGTGAGGGTAGATCTCGTCCCTCCCTGTGGAGGTCATTTTTTTTTTTTTTCGGATCCAACACCTGCGGTGAAAAAAGAGAGAATGTCTACCCTCGATCGTCAAGGTCTTGGTGGGGGAAATTTTACATAAAAATTTTTTTGACTTTGTTTAATCTAGAGGTCTCAAATTTTTCTGTACAGAATACAAGACACTATGACTTACCAGTGTCATAGGAAACCTTCTACCCCCTACGACCGGTCAACTTCCCAGAGAATTAATATTATTGACAAAATGTCAATCTGACCGAGACATTTTTTGTTCTTTTGACCCGTCTTCACGGTATACATAACGAGAAAGAGAGACGTTCTGTACGGTCTGAACACAGAATTCCCACGTCTAAACCCACACTTTAGAAGTCGAGGGAGGACAGGAGAATGAAACGCGTAAAGACCCCGAGGATTGATTCGTTCAACTCTCAGTCCTGTGGGAAGGTCCTCTCCAACGGAGTCAGAGTCATCTTTAAGTTTGTCAAGGTTAACGTCAACTCTGACAAATCTCCTAGGTTTTTCATATATCTTCGGAAATACCCTGATTGACATGAAATACTGGAATGAACCTCTCTGTATTATACACAGAACCATGTCTGTGATTGAGGGTTGAGGTTATAACTCAAGACCCCTTTTCGACAACGGATACCGCTATTTACCGAACCATTACTTAGTCGTCTTTTTCCTCTCCCGTTCTGTCGGTGGAAGAGATGACCCTTGGTCTACCAGGGGTGTTCTCTTGTCTCAGTCTGACCCTAATATTGCACCGATTTCTTTCTACCCCTGGTCTCAGGGAAACAGTCTACACAAGAACAGTCCTGAGTTCACCCACGTGCGATTCTGAAAAACGGTTTAACTGATTGTGTCTTGTCCCTCTCTTCCTTCGAGGACCATTTAAGGATCTATCTGACGTCCTTCGGGAAGTGTCTAAGTGACTCTAACTGGTGATTTAACGTCTCCCTCCTGACTAAAATTTTCTCTCCGAAGAGTGAGTCGACCGAGGTCTATAGGTGATTCGAGGATTTTGTCCGCATACTTGGTTTAGTCAGAAACTATTGGACAACGTTCACCGAGTCTGTCAAACAATACCGTCCATCCTCCTCCTTTTCTCCGTCTTTTTCTGGTCCTTTCTGACTTCGGACTCGTTACCGAGAGTCTAGAAGAGATCTTGTCGGTCTCCTTTTACGGGTCTCCCTGGGTCCTCTTCTCCCTACCTGAACGATAATGACCCCTTTCCTCCCCGAAGAGTTCACTCCAACGAGAGTCTACAGATTCAGCGGGGGTCGAGGTACAGTCCAGAAGTTTCCTGGTGTGACCTCTCCTCTGACGGGAGACTCCGTACCCGGGGTCCCCAGTCTGACAGTTCTGTTAGTCCTGACTTCCACGGGCCCCCAGGGTTGTGTTCGAGGATAAGATTAATGTGGATTCCTTGGTGTCCATAATTNCCCCCCCTCCCCTCTCGTGTTTAGTCAACTAAAGGAAAATCTGTGACCCCGTTGAATGAGGTACGAATGACTTCGGGGCCCGGGTGAAAGAGGGACTAGGTGATGACATTGCCCCGACAGACCTTCTCGGTTTGTAATAATAAAGTCAACAGGAGATTCGACGTTGACCTTGAGACGATAAAGGTGTGTTTAAAAACTAACACGGTCTCACAGGGAGTGGGGAAACCTCTTCCTATATGACTCGTTCTAGGTACGGAGACAAAAGTACTTATACCTCGGGAGAGAGAGGGTAATTAACCTGTTTTACGTTTAGGATCTCATACCCGACTACCTTTTAGACACCCAGTTCGTGTCTGACGATAAGAACAGTAGCAGTTCGGGTTTCTGGGAGTGGATAAAGGTGTAGTTTTCGTCATCAGTGACTTTGGGTTCTAATACTTTCCCAATTTTGGGTGGCAATTCTTAAATCTCCTCGTCCCCGTTAATTAAGGGACATTGTCAGGTACGGTGTGAAAATAGAACCCACATTTTTACAGCTTACTATTTACCTCTAATCAAGTTCTAAGTGTTATTGTTCACTCTGATACCAAGGAAATGTGGGGCTCCACGGATTAGAAATATGACGTAACAGACTTTAAGGATTTACTCGGTCTATAAGAAGTCAGTAACTAAACTTTCTACGAAAGAAAAGATCTTCCCCGCTCCCGGTATCCGGGGTTCTCTTAATTCGGATATAATTAGTAGCTGATGGATACTGAAATTCTGTTAAATCTCATAAACCCCGTAGTGTCCGACAACGGTGTAAACCTAAGACCCAATACCCCTTGAACAGGCGGGAAATATATTTGAATATTGACTTTGAGTCGTCCGGGTTTGGTTGTTCGACCAAACTAGAGGTCTCTGAGTTTTCCGAAATTTCGAGAAGTTCGACGAGAAGACGTCCGAGGTCGAAACTCGAACGGGTGCTAGTCTCAATTCAAACAATGACCTTTTTTTTTTTTCCGATACCGGTGTAACGAATTCCCATTAACGCTGATGACAAAACGATTATGGATTTCGAGAATTCAAATAATTACCCGTTTTAGAGTGACATGACTGAAGACTACACTCACTTTAGAGTTTGAGATTTCAATTACAAACCTACTGACAAGGAAACAAACCCTACACTTTACCTTTTGTCCAATACGGTACCACTATCGACTTGTCCAAAATCTTCGTTTCAGAGAGGGGAGAGTCCCTACTTACAAGTCAATCGCCTCGAGATCTCAATTCGTTTTCAATCGATCATTTATAGATGTGACTAAGGCAAACGAATAAACTGATGTACGAGGACGACGTTATACCTTTTTTTCGTTGTCCTTTTGGATAATTTGTAAAGTGTCTCTAACTTTCTGAAAACTACCGGATTCTTTCATCGACAAAACGTAACGTTTCCCGTGTTTACCCTACCTTCATTTCATCGGGTCCCATTAGTCGACCGATTGACGACTTAGGGAAAAACTTGAGGAAATGCTTCCTTGGGGAAAGTGATGTCTATGGGAACAAGACCTGTCCAGACCAACTTGTCCTTCTTAGAGTTATATGTCTTCTTCTTAATTTTTCTATTTCTTTTCTCCTCGTTTCTAATGACTTTTCCCTACCTATGTCAGACTCCTACCTTCTAATTATTAAGAACTTTTACGAGTTACTTATTAAGAATTTCCGAATGTGGGTCTCAAAAGGATTTCCGAACCTTAATTGATTGATACATTGAGTTGACAATCGAAAAGATGTCTGTAATGTCCTTGAGACCCTCCATTGAGGACTGGGTCGGAGACTCAGTTTGTTACGACAAACTCGGTCCTTGGTTCTAAGACTATTATTTCTGTAACCCTGGACCCCCCGTTAGAGAGTTCGGGGAGACCCTTCCGGGAATGGTCTACACAACCCCTTCGTGTTACTGACTTTGGCGGGTGGGACCGGTCCGTGGCATCATTGATAAACGTACTCAACAAAATACTGTCCTCTAGGACTATTCCTTATGCCTTGATTATTCGGTGGTGGTTGGCCTTCTCAAGCCCCTTCCAGCTTTCCTTTGTGGCGTACAGACAGGTGAAGGGTCTTAGGGAGAACCGACTCGCTACGCACACGGTGGTCCTTTCTGAAACTTAATCTTACTAACCGGTTTCTGGTGGGTCTTTGATTAGGGTAGTGGTATTTTGGGCTCTGACGCTCGGTGCGCCGTCTCGTCAAGAGGACCCGAGGGAATGGGATGACGAGAGGTGGGCCCACGGGCAAGGGTAATTTTAGAGAACGAAGTAGTCGTGTACACAGAGGAACCTCGTAAGTAAAGGTCCACAATCTGTTCTTGGGTCAAAGTCCGGGACCTTCCCCAGGGGGAAGGACGTTATACACCCGGAGTATTAGATACACCCGGACGAAAACGACTAAGGTTTTTAGGACTCAAACGGGAAAACTGGGAGTTCTGTTGTGGAAGGACAGGATCCGAGTAAGGATATGGAGTAAGGTGTTAGACAGGTTAACGACCCAGACGTCTCACGAGGGGAGGAGTAGTTACCTTCCAAAGGGTACCATCTGTAGGGGTGAAGTCCCTTTCCTGAAAAAGGTTCAGGTGCTGATGGAAACGGTTGTTGTTAGTATACACTACAGAGAAGAATTAGATTACTGTAGATTGTCAGGATTCTACCTGACTACATTGGGAAACATGGAAATGCACTGAAAATTGAAACGACTAGCAAGACAAAAACGACAAACGAGGGATGTGGACATTGACACATCGACCTAAACAAAGATCGACGTACTTCTATACCAATTAGTCAGAGGATGCTCACGGTGTCGGAGGAGGTTGATAATGAAACCCAGGGACCTAGTCTCTGGGAATTATCTTCCGAATCCTCATAGAGACATCAACGATTCAGCACAGACTGAGAACGTTGAGGTACCTGACATATCGGACGGTCCAAGGAGACAGGTACCCTAAGAGGTCTGTTGTTATGACCTCACCCAATGGTAAAGGAAGAGGTCCCCTAGAAGGGCTGGGTCTTTAGCTTGGGTCCAGACGACGTAACGTCCGTCTAAGAAATGGTTGACTCGATACTCCCTTCGGGGTATTCTCTTATACAACGGAGTTATTAAATCCCTGTTGTTGGGAATGGTCGAGTCTTCGTCAATACCTTACTCTTGTGGGGTGGGGAAAGGGAACCGTTGTGTTAAGAGCATTCTCTGTTACTCTCGTAATTATAGGAACCATCCCTCCGGTCTCCAGGGGTTCACCGTCCGTCTTTATTTTGAGGTTCACCGTCTGTAAATAAAAAAGAAAAAAGAAGATTAGAACACAACAGTACCGCTGTGGACCAAGGAGACCTTGAATTGAAATAGAATTTGGAACTCGATTCACTTTCACTTTCACTTCAGCGAGTCAGGACAGGCTGAGACGCTGGGGTACCTGACATCGAATAGTCCGAGGAGGCAGGTACCCTAAAAGGTCCGTTCTCACGACCTCACCTAACGGTAAAGGAAGAGGTCCCCTAGAAGGGTTAGGTCCTTAGCTTGGGCTCAGAGGACGTAACGTCTGTCTGCGAAATGGCAGACTCGGTGGACGCAAAAAGAATACTTTTACTAAAGAATTCGATACAATCACTTGATACATAAACGAACCTTTAGATGGACAGAAGTTCTAAGTACAGTTTACAAAATATCGGGTCCCTACTGAGTGGAACACGGTTACGATAGAGTTTTACGTACAACACCCACTCCCTGGACCACGCTGGAAGAGTCAAAACTCCGTAAAGGAAAGAGATTAATCGTCGAACGATTATCCATATATTGAGGAACGATTTTTGTTCGTTCCCCCGTGAGAAAGACAGGGGAAGACTACGGATACAGTCTTCGAAAGAGATAGAGAAAATATGAAATTATTTTGAAATAATGTGTTTTTCAAGACTCACTAGTTAGGAATAGTGATCGGGGTCTAACTTAAGGAGGAGAGGCCTCCGGTTCTTAAGGTCGTAGTAAGTACAGAGCATCGTCGTTGGAGAGTCAATATTAATAACTTTACCACCCATCACACTCAAATAATATAATAAAAGAAGTCACATACAAACTTTTACACACACTACTTTTCAATTTTTATTTATTTCTTCCGACCAAGACAAGTGTAATTTTTTTTTTTACGTCCCCCTTTCGGTGTACGGGTCCTTGGTTATTTCGTGCTATAAACACTAGTGCAGAACGAAGGTCGACTGTGACCCGGACCTTAGTCTCCTGTCCGGTTCAGAGGTGAGTCGGTGAGTGGTCGTCTCCCTGGAACCCGAGTAGTAGATCGAAGAATCGTAGAAGTTCCTACTTTGTCTCTCTTTCAGTCGAGACAGATGGACTGTGCCGGACAGACAGTCTTACTGGATTCCTTTGTTTCTCTCACCCTCCCGAGTTTGTTGATGTTCAACTTTCCTTCCCTTAAGACTCAGATACTCCACAGACGTCCGTCCAAGATCCACACTGAGTGGAAACGCACGAGGTACAGATCGACGAAGTAAGTACGTCAACTATATTTTTCCTGGAAATCCACAAGGAGACCGACGGGTCGCAGCTTTGTAGAAATGGTGTAAACCCCTCGAGGAGTGACACTCTGAACCCTTGTCTCGGGTAGAGGGTCCTCTCTTCCACGTGTACGTCCTTCGTCCAGGGAGTCGTCAGACAGTCGAGACCTCCTTCGGTATGGGAGTACGAGACAAGTAGTCTCCGGGACAGATCTGAAACTTAGGTCTTCGTCATTACGGTTCTTCGTCCGGGATGTCTTGGAGACCTCTGTCACCATCGGTGGGATTCTACATTTAGTTAATATGTAGTTATTTTATTATAAAAAATCTATTTTCTTCATTCAAGACACTCATAGACTCCTTACTTACTGACGTACTCACGTGGTCACTTCAGTCTGGCAAATGATCGAGGAAGATCGACACACTGAAAACCTTTCAATAAATTGGAGAGACTCCCAGAGTGCAGGAAGGGACAAGAGATAAAGGACCCATAAGAAGGATTCTGTAAGTTCCCGTGCTCTTATATTTATGACACCCCTCACACACACAACGTATTATCAGTATTACAAAATTTAAACTGTAAAAAGTAAGTTAATTTCTATATATTTAATATATATATATAACCGGTGTCGTACATCGAACACCCTAGAATCAAAGGACTAGTCTTCCCGGAGTCGACGCTTACCCGGACACCAACGGTCCACCGGAGTCTTATCTTTCTCCCTTCCTCTCCCTCTTTCACTCCTTCCTTTCCCCTTGGTTCTTCCGGGTCTTTTCCTCTTCGTTCTTCGAGTGGGGGAGAAGAACTCCCAGTTCCCTATTGGGTCTTTCCTTTTCGGTCTCCCTTCAATTGGTCTACCTTTTACTTCTTTCTTTTCCTCGTCTACTAGACTTTATTCTCTTTTGGGAGATAACTGTACCAGACGAAATTCCTATGTGTCTGTCCGAGAGAAGGGGGTTTATAGAGGGATGGAACTACGATATCACGGACTTTCAGATCGTAACAAAATTTCACAAACCACACACACACTACATTTCGAGTATATTGTATTTTTAGTGATTTCACGTTAAGTCAGTAAAAATCGTACAAGTGCTAAACACGTTGGAAATCGTGAATAAGATCTTGTAAAGGTAGTAGGGGTTTTCTCTGAGGTCGAGATGGAAGAGGGTCAGGAGACCGGTGGTGACTGGTGAAAGACAGAGACACCTGAACGGACAAGACCTGTACCGTAGAGTTCCCTTAGGATATTACCGAAAACATAGACCGAAGAGAGTCAATCACACTAGAAAAGGTCCAAGTGGGTGCGACATTACGGACAGTCATGAGGTGAAGAAAAGTGCAGACTTGTCTTAAGGTGACACACCCATTTTATGTAAAACAAATGCGTAAGTCGTTACCCAACTATAAACCCAGTAAAAGTGATAAACGAAAAATACCTATAACGACGTCACTCGTAAGGACATGTTTAAAGACAAAATTCTCAGAAGTCAAGAGATGACCCTAACGACCAAGTGTAGGGGTCATCAAGTCGTCATTTCTTAGGTAGACGTCACGGTGTCTGTGTCCTTTGTTCCTACGTAGATACTCTGCCCCTCTAGGGGACTTCCTCCTTTACCGTTGAGTGAGGTCATAAGAACGGACCTCTTGACGTACCTGTCTCTTAGGACCCCGTGATGTCAGGTACCCCGACGGTTCCCAGTCTGTACTGACTCGCGTGCGCACGCACGCACGCACGTGTGTGTGTGTGTGTGTGTGTGTGTGTGTGCAGGATTGAGACACACTGAGAAACTCCGTGACGGTACGACAAAGGGTGCCACTGACGTGGCAAAATGTGGGGGTGGTCGTTGTCTACTCCCAAGTCCAGGTGGTAAACCCTAGAAACCAACAAAACGGAAAAGTCAAAAAACCGACTCAGTGTTTCAAACCCCAGAATCGAGGGGTTGGTTCCTAACTTGGGTCTAGGTACCGTAACTTCCGGGTCTCAGGATTGGTGACCTGGTGGTCCCTTAAGGGAGTCCAGGTAGTAAAAACTTTGGGTCAAAAAAATCAGTTTGCACCGGAAAGATTGGATCAGAATCAGTAAAGAGTCCAAAATGAGGTCTCGGTGTCTCTCGACTTTGGATATGGATCATGGTTTACGAGTTTTATCATTTGACTCAATGGAAATCACAATAAAACAGACAAAACAAAGGGGGATAAGAGGTGATAAACGATTTGACATAAATTACTCGTATATAATTAAAATAAATAGAATAAATAAAAATATAGATCGATATATATAAAAACGAAACCGTCCCTCTTTGCATAGTAAAAAAGTTAGTAGTTTTATCTATTTATTTTGATTATGTATGAGTTATTTTAAATCGTTTGTCACCTTAGATATACGGACACAGTCGCATAAAACTAGATCTGTATAGATCTATATCTGTCTCCATCTATGTCTGTATCCATGTCCATGTATCAATTTAGATATGTCGTATAATTTTCTAATTTTTCGTCTCTGTAATTTTGGTTTCGTATAATTTTTCGTCTCTATGATGAAACGGTTGTTTCCAGGTAGATCAGTTTCGATACTAAAAAGGTCATCAGTACATACCTACACTCTTAACCTGATATTTCTTTCGACTCACGGTTTCTTAACTTCGAAAACTTGGTAACACAACCTCTTCTGAAAACTCTCAGGGAACCTGAAGTTCCTCTAGGTTGGTCAGTTAGGATTTCCTTTAGTCAGGACCTATAAGTAACCTTCCTGACTACGACTCCGACTTTGAGGTTATGAAACTGGTGGACTACCCTTCTTCACTGAGTAACCTTTTCTGGGACTACGACCCTTTCTAACTTCCGCCCTCCTCTTCCCCTGCTGTCTCCTTCCCTACCAACCTACCGTAGTGGTCAAGCTACCCGTACTCAAACTCGTTCGAGGTCCTCAACCACTACCTGTCCCTTCCGACCGTACGACGTCAGGTACCCCAACGTTTCTCAGCCTGTACTGACTCTCTGACTTGACTTGACTATATCAATATACCTATATTTATATAGGAGTCTCCTTTTTGAATGTAATGGAATTCTTTGAAAAAAGAGGGGTCTTAGTTTAGTATTTTCCGTACTCGTTATATTGTTACAGAAGTTATGACCAAAGTTTTGTTCAAGTACTCGTTATCAGTGTACCGGTAAAGAAGAAAGACGGGTCCCATATTCAGTTCCCATATTGTGTTGGATACTTCCTTGATTTTCACAAGTCAGTAAGTCAGTGCAGGTCGACAAACGCTGTGATACTGACGTCGGGCGGCCCGAGGAGACAGGTGCATTAAGAGGTCCGTCCTTTTAACCTCACCCAACGGTAACGCAGGAGGTTTGGTTTGGTCCATAACTTGAACCCAGAGGATGTCCCCGTCTAAGAAATGTCGACTAGGTGGTCCTTTAGGATTGTGATCCATATTCAGTTCCAACAACACACACCAACCCGTCTTACTCCCAGTCCGACCCCGACTCGATTACTCCAGGTCAGTACGATGTACGATAGTCCTGTCTTGAGTCTTGGGGATCCTGTCTACCCTCTCGAGGACGGTTTTGAATGGAAGAACCTGGTGGAGAAGACGGGTGTGTAGACGGTAGGATGGGAGAGCCACTTGTGTGTCGTGTGTGTGTGTGACGGCAGGTCTACAATTAAACGTAAACGATCTGTTCTACGGTTAAGAAAGAAAAATTTCTAAAAAAACACACCTGGTAAAAATTTCAAAAATAAGTGAAACAATGTCATAACGAAGACAAAATACAAAACCCAAAAAAAAAAAAAAAATGGTGTTCCGTACACTCTAGGATCCGAGGGGTTGGTACCAAGTTTGGTAGCGGGGGACACAACCTTCCACTTCAGAATTGGTGACCTGACGGTCCATTCAGGGATCTACGGGGGAGAAAGAAAGGGGACTAGACCGGGAGTGGGAGAGGGGATAGGAAACAGTGGACTGTCCCGTGTCTGGCACACACCCAGTACAGTACCCAGTCGGGACGGTCGTGTAGGTGAGGAGTCGAGGTTGTTTGCGGACGACCTCTTTGGGAGGTTGGTCCTAGGTGGACCGGAGAAGACACGCGGACGAGAGTCTACTGTAAATCACTACTGGAAGTCAAGTCAAGTGATCAACTCAGTGCAGACTGAGAAACACTGAGATTCGATGGGGTACCTGATGTACCTGTTGAGAGTGTAGGTATGTACTGATGATCTTTTTGGTATCGTAACTGACCTACCCGAAGGTGCGATCGAGTCAACCATTTCTTAGCCGGACGTTAAACCTTCTGGACCCAAGCTAGGGACTCAACCCTTCTAGGGGACCTCTTCCCTTTCCGATGGGTGAGACCATAAGACCGGACCTCTTAAAGTACTTCAGCGTTTCTCATCTTTTGCTGACTCGCTGAAAGTGAACTGTTCTACCTGGAAACAGCCGTTTCATTACAGAAACGAAAAATGATACGATAGATCCAACCGGTATCGAAAAGAGGTTTCCTCGATCACAGAAAATTAAAGTACCGACGTCAGTGGTAGACGTCACTAAAACGTCGGGTTCTTTTATTTCAGACAGTGACAAAGGTAACAAAGGGGTAGATAAACGGTCCTTCACTACCCTGGTCTACGGTACTAAAATCAATTCAAAATTCGGTCGAAAAAGTGAGAGGAGAAAGTGAAAGTAGTTCTCCGAGAAGTCAAGAAGAAACGAAAGACGGTATTCCCACCACAGTAGACGTATAGACTCCAATGACTATAAAGAGGGTCGTTAGAACTAAGGTGGAACACGAAGTAGGTCGGGCTTTACTTTACATGAAGTAAAGTGTACTACATGAGACGTATATTCAATTTATTCATTCGTCCCACTGTTATATGTCGGAACTGGATGAGGAAAGGGTTAAACCTTGGTCAAACAAAGTACAGGTCAAGATTGACAATGAAGAACTGGACGTATGTCTAAAGAGTCCTCCGTCCGTTCCACCAGACCATAAGGGTAGAGAAAGTCTTAAAAGGTGCCAAACACCACTGGGTGTGTCAAGTTCCGAAACCGCATCAGTTATTTCGTGTAAACCTACAAAAAGACCTTGAGAGAACGAAAAAGATACTAGGATGTCTACAACCGTTATACTAGAGACCAAGAAGACAGAAAAGATTTAGGTCGAACTTGTAGATCTTCAAAAGCCAAGTGTATGACAACGTCACTCGCACCTTAAAAGTTTTAATGAAACGATCGTACACTCTACTCACATTCACATGTCATCAAACTCGTAAGAAACCATAACGGAAAGAAACCCTAACCTTACTTTTGATTGAAAAAGGTCAGGACACCGGGGACAACTCAAAAGGTTTAAACGACCGTATAACTCACGTCGTGAAAGTGTCGTAGTAGAAAATCCTAAACTTTCTCGAGTCGACCTTAAGGTAGTGGAGGTGATCGAAACAAATATCATTACGAAGGATTCCGGGTGAACTGAAGGGTAAGGTCTGACAGACCGAGATCCACTCACTAGTGTGGTAGCACCAATAGCCCCAGTACTTCTAGAAAAAACAGGTCAAGAAGACACATAAGAACGGTGGAGAAGAATTATAGAAGACGAACAATCCCAGTATGGCATAAGAAATAACACGGGTAAAAACGTACTTTACAAGGGAACCATAGAGATTAAAAGAACTTCTCTAGAGATCAGAAAAGGTAAGATAACAGAAGGAGATAAAGAAACGTAAGACAGTAAAAAAGCTCTAACGTGGGTTCATGACGTAAACCCCGAGAAAACAACTGATACTCTCGATGAGACCAAGAAGATTCCCTTAGAACGGGTGACAACATCTGTATTACCAGTAGACTGGATGAGAAGGAGGATCAGAGGGTAAGGACAGGTAAAATCAAGTGACTAAGGATTTTACAGTCACAAGTGAGAACGGTAGAGGACAAACTGGTAAAGGTTACATGGAACTAAGACTTGGATTGCAAGGTCCAAGGATACGTTATAACAAGAAATGTCGTAGTCTGAAATGAAGGTAATGGTCAGTGTAGGTGTTGACCACCAGGTGTCGGTCGGACAAACGGGTCGGGGACCGCGGTACTGGGAGTCCCCGAGTGTGAGACCTGGTCTACGACTCTTATAGAGGTAGGGTAGGAGTCGACGGGAACAAAGGGATTCCCTGTTCGAGTAATCGTCCGGACGCAGGTAACTCTCCCCTCCTTCCCGGAAAAAGAAAAGAAAAAACAAAACGACCCTAGAATCATGGGACTGGTCCCTAGTTTCGGTACGACGAACGAACTCTTCGACCCACAGAATTAGGGACCTGATGGTCCCTTCGGGTTCCTCCCAGAATTTGGTCTGGGGTGACCACGAAACCCCAGTGTCGTCAGGGACAAGATGCACAGTAAAAAAATTTAAAGAAATAATCGGCGTGATGTACCGTACACCCTAGAATCAAGGGACTGGTCCCTAACCTTTGTGTCTCAAAATTGGTGATCTTGAAGTCCATTCAAGGGAGATTCACAGTAACGACTCCCTTCGTCCCGCCCTGGGATCTAGTTCGTTCGAAGAGAGAGGAGACGTGGGAGGACGTGAGGGGTAGAGATTAGTAACGAGGACCCGTAACTGGGGACTAGTAAGGACATGGTCTCGAAGACCGATTGATTCCTGTCCCTCTTACCCCAATTTCCTCTTCTCTCCCAGTGTTTTCTGGGGGGAGTTGACGCTAAAGGTGACAAGAAACCCATCCTTGGGACTTGTGAGTCGGCGTCAGTGGTCTTTCCTGGGACTTCTTTCCCCCGCCCTAAGGGTAGTCTAAATCTTTCCCCGTAGACCCGGAGGTTGGGTTCCGAAAAGATAGGGATTTTTACGTCTTGGAAGAGGTCGGGAATGGGACTTCCGGTCGTCCACCGTCGTGGTAGTCCGTAAAGTGTTGGTTTTGATTTGGCTTTGTCTTAAAAAAAAAAAGAAAAAACCAAAACAAATACGTTTATCAAGTAAGGGATGTTGTAAGTAGGGCCTTACCAGTGGGGAAGGGGGAGGTGTCAGGGAGGGAGGGGGAAGGGAGGAGACGTACTGGGACGAGAGAGACGTGGGTCTCACGTACTTCTGCGACAGTGCTCTCAGTCCCTAGGTTGTTGTCCGGAATTCTTTACACTCATTCGGACCACCCTTGGTTCCTCCCTCCCTCTGTGGTCTCCCCTGCTAGGACCCGTGTCCCCCGGGGGACAGGGTCTGAATGAGTCCCTCCACGCTCGTGGGACTGGGAGGGGTATGTGGACTAAGGAGGTCACACGGGTGTGCACGTGCGAGCTTTTACGTACGGGGTAGAGAGGAGGTCTCCTCTTTCCTCTGAGTCTGGGTCCTCCACTCCAGTGTGACGGAAGGAGGAGGTCGAGTATCCCTCGTCGTTCCACCCCAACCCCCTCGGGCAGGGAGCCAGATCTGTCAGTCGGAGACATGGACTCTGGCAGAAGGTATCCGCCAGAGAGGGTCTCCGGAACGACTCGTACACCCTCGGTAAAGTCTCTGGTACTGACCTTTGGGAGTGGGAATCAAATGACCAGGTTCGGTCGGGTTAAGGACCTTCCCCTCGTCTCACTACGTTGTCCCGTCCCTCCTCCGACCCCTCTCTCCACCCCNGGACTCTGGCAGAAGGTATCCGCCAGAGAGGGTCTCCGGAACGACTCGTACACCCTCGGTAAAGTCTCTGGTACTGACCTTTGGGAGTGGGAGTCAATTGACCAGGTTCGGTCGGGTTAAGGACCTTCCCCTCGTCTCACTACGTTGTCCCGTCCCTCCTCCGACCCCTCTCTCCACCCCCCTCGCACTACTGGAGACCTGACCTGTGACCGGGGCCCCTCCTCGTGGGTCACGTCGTCGACGTCTCTGGTCGGACGGGGGACGTCGGAGGGGTGGGTGGGATCCTGTAGAGGGACTCTAGATCTTACCTGGTTCTCCTTTTACGGGTCCCCATGCCGTTAGGGCAGGGGATGGTCTGTCGTTCCCAGACGTGGGGAGGGTGGGATGTCTGTGGAAAAGGGAAAACCGTCCACCGAGAATATGGAGGACGACGGCCAGGACAAGATGTCCCAACCTCCGTGGTAGGGGTGGGGAGTCTTCGAGATGCCCCTCCACTGCAGGGGAGACAAGGGGTTCGGAATGGGATTGTTAAAACTCTCCTGGTGACACTAGTGTCATGGGTGTCCCATGTCCCACTTCGAACAGAAGACCGTCAAACTGGACCTCGGAAGCCTTCCAACAAAGATACTGATACAGTTCCATCCCTCGTCTACTCCTCCCACCCGTCTCCCTCTTGACTCACAGAGACCTTGGACCCCTGGGCCCAAGACTGGTCGGACCTATCCTGTGGGACGGACCCCTGTGTCGGGGTTCGACCACTTTCGACTACCGGTCCACCCCGAGACTTTCAGGTCCCCATAGCTCCTACCCTCCGGTGACCAGACTCTCTGGGAGCACCTCGTTTCTCCCTTCTTTGTCTCTCCCTCCCTTGTCCGGGACGAGAACCCCTTACGTGACAGGTGTCCTCAGTCTTTTTGGAAGGGACAGACGAATGAACGGACCTCCTAAAACCTCTGAAGGAACGGAGCCAAAGGGACAACGGTACCTCTCACAGTGGTGAGGTACCGACGGAGGAGTGGTCCTTGTGTCCCTGCACCCCTTCGCCGAACACACACCACCACCGAGTTCCCACCAGAAGTCGGTCCTGTCACCCAAGTCAGGGGAGAGGAGACAGTACTGGTTCCCGGGCAGGGTCAGGGAGAAAGATGTAGGTTATTTTTACTCTAAGGACCTCTGAAGGGGTCACTAGGTCACCGATTTTGAGACACGAGGGTTCCCTCCCCCGGGTCCAAACTAAGGACCCCTTGAATCCACCCTTTGATCCTAAGGTGCACGACGTGTTGTGTCGGATTTTTATTTTAATTTTAAAATTTTTACTCCAATAACTAAACCCTAAGTCTATCCCGGATGTGTGTCGGGTATTTATGATAAAGGTCCTCTAGAGACCTCCTATATTTTCCTATGGTACCTTTACGACATAGAAGGATGGGGTCTCCTGAACTCTACAGTCGTCACGAGTATCCCTCCCAGGACCAACATCCGTTTCACCCCTACTCTATCCTCCTCCCTGCAGAAGACGAAACGTCCTCAATTCCTTAGACACTTCCTTCTCTATTCCTCTCGAGTCACTACGAACGATTCGACCGTCCAGGGCCTACGAGTGTAAGTCGACTTATAGTCCTCAGTACCGACCTGTCCTTACCCAACTGGTTCTGTTCCACCTTCCTGTCCTGTCTCCCATTTCGTCTGGGAGGTCCGAGATCCCTACTTCGTTACTATCTTTGGTCCATTTCCGTTGGTCACCCTCCACCTGTGTCCTCCTCTACCCCCATTTCTTTCCAGACTGGGTACAACAACAAGTCAGTGATTCAGCACACTCTGAGAAACGTTTGGGTACCTGACGTCGTGCGGTCCGAAGGGACAGGAAGTCGTACAGACTCAAACGAACTTAAGTAGGTAACTCAGTCACTACGGTAGGTTGGTAGAGTAGGAGACAGTAGGGGAAGAGGACGGAAGATAGAAAGGGTCGTAGTCCCAGTAAAGGTACTTAGTCGAGAAATATAGTCCATCGGTTTTATAACCTCGAAGTCGAAGTCGTACTCAGGAAGATCACTTATTAGTCTCAACTAAAGGAAATCCTAACTGACCAAACTAGTTAAACGAGAGGTTCCCTGAGAGTTCTCAGAAGAGGTCGTGGTGTTAAACTTTCGCAGCCAAAAAGTCGAGAGTTGGAAGAAATACCAGGTTGAGAGTGTAGGTATGTACTGAGGATCTTTGTAGTATCGAAACTGATCTACATAGAAAGACCGTTTCATTACAGAAACGAAAGATCATACGACAGATCCAAACAGTATCGACCCCCAGTATTTTTCCCTCCCGGCTCAGGGTCTGTGCCCTATTACACGTTCCAGTCAGCCACCCCTACGTCCTGTCTCCTTTCCGGAGACCCCTTAAACCTTGTCGGTCTCGGGTCGTCCATCTCTCGTCGACCTCTGGTAGGCCCCCCCACTCCCCTCACCCCACCCCTCCCTAGGGGAGAGACCCTGTTCTCTTCCTACTGGAAGTACTGGAAGGTACACCCTGTACAGGGGAGTTGTCGAACAGGCGGACAGGGAGGAGGTATCTAAAGACGACTATTCTTCTGGTACCCCTCCAAGACACCCGTCGACCCAAGAGGGGACCCGTTGGGGGGCCCTTCCTTCCTTAAGTACAGGGTTCCCTTGTTCTACGACGACTGGAAGGTGAGCCTGAAGAGGTTGCTCCTGTTGCCGTGGTAGTACAAGATGTTCCCGAAGGACCGTATGATGGTTCGGCACCCACTCACCGCGGACGCGACCCGAGGACCCGAGTCTGACTCACCCCCGGTCTTTTCCCTTAAGAACTTAGGTTTCTTAGCCCTTCGGTCCGGAAGAACAAAAAGTGGTTCTCTCGAAAACGATCCTCTCTTGATAGGTGGTCCCGGGACAGGGGTGACTCGTCCAGGGTCTTTCTCAGTCTCCCCGGCCCTCAAGGTCCACCGGACTCTATTGGAACAGGAATCCGGAGACTACTCACTGGAGCGACTCTGGTCGCGGAGGTGTCCAGGGACGGGGCGGGGGGTGGGTGGGACCGAAAACACCTTAACTTAGGAAGGAAGACCTTAGAAAAGGTCTGGACCTGCTTACACGGAACGTCGAGTTGAGCCAACTCCTCCTGGGGGGCGGGGCCACGGTCGTGGACACGGTGTTGATGCAGCCGCCGATAAAGACGAGGACGGCAGGTCCGATACTCGAGGTCGTCCTACCCGCAAGGACGGTCCCACTCCAGAACGGACCCACCAGAGTCTCCTCCGTCCCTGACTCGTTCCACCCCGAGAGACCCACTGGGCGAGAGCGAGACGAGGGGGTCGGCTTACGTCGTCGCTCGACAAGTGCCTCGGGAGCCCGATGTAGAGGTCGAACCTCATAGGGCCTGGGATGGGGGGACTGGACGCGACGTTGATGTCATAGGCTCATCTCGCTCCGGTGTGGGAGGTGGAGGTTAAGGACCTCGGAAAACTTTAGCTACTGGTAGTCGTTTATGTGACAGGGATGCTGGTCGACGTCCATGTCGGTTGGGTGGGGGTCTCTCTTTAGGAAAGCAGGGGCAGGGGTGCGCAGAGGAGAGTGGGGAGGAGGAGTGACCTGGCAGACCGGTTACCCGCGTCTTTACCGGTTACAGGGTGTACTCAACAGGATGTGTGGACCGTAGGTCCACCGAGATCACCATTTCTTGGGTAGACGGTCACGTCCTCTACATTCTCTAAGTCCAAGTCAGGGACCCAGTCCTTTTAGGGGACCTCCTCCAGTACCGTTGGGTGAGCTCATAAGAACGGACCTCTTAAGGTACCTGTCTCCTCGGACCGCCCGATGTCAGGTATTCCAGCGTTTCTCGACCTGAGCTGACTCGTTGAATCACGTGTGAGGATCGGCCACCCAGGAGCCCTCTGAAAGAGGGGAGGTCGACTTTTGTATGTGGTTCGTCCTAGGTGTGGTGACCGTGGTGGCGGGATCGGGACACAGACTTAACCTCTGTACTGGGAGGGAGACAGGTGGGGGTGGTGGTGGCGTCTAGATACAGTCGCCCTCCTTGTAACCACTCAAGACACCTTTCGTTTCCGGGCTCGCGTAACTACGGGTTTCGTTGAGTCACCTGGACGAGAAGAAGTGCCTGCTCAGTCCCCTGTCGGCCCCGACCTTCGACATGATGTGGTCACTTCCATTCCGACGGGCTCCCGGGAGTGTCCGGTCTTTCCTCCGTCCTACTCCGTCCATCTTTCCTCCAGTCACCGAGCCTTTATTTACACGGGAGACCAGAGGGATTGTCAGTAGTTCACGGGGGTCGGGTTCTGGGACCTGCGTAAGTGGTAGTAAGTCCTGGACGTCGGAGTTATGGTCATGGCCCTGATAAAGTAGCGATGCACGTTTTTTCCGATGCTCGAACACCTCCATTCTCGGTCCCGGCTCCCCTCCCTCGATTGGGTCTCAGGCCGTATTAAGTGTGCCTTCTACCTCCGAGTCGGGGTGTACCTTTGTATTCGTACAAACTCGACCTTTCCAATGGGCCGGACGAGGTTGACTGACGTGTGACCTTTATCCTAAAGTTTTAAGACTACAGGTCAGGGGACGATCTCTGATCAAGTACCCAGACTTCCCCTCGTACCCACAGTCCTAATGGATATCAATGCGCCACTAAGATTACGGGTCGGTTCAGATTCTTGATGTCCAGGAGCGGGATATTGAGTGATAGGTCACTCCTTGGCTTGTCCGTCCCCACCTCGACTTCGCGCTCCGGAGTGAGTGCGTCGGAGTGACCCTGACCGTTGTTTACGGGACGGAGAACGAGGTCCCGAGACAAAAACAAAAATTTTGGATGGACCGAAATGAGCTACTAAGTACTTAACCCGTCGTAAGGTAGCTTGTTAGTCTTCTCCGAGGTAAATACAGATGGCCACCAGAATGGGGTCTGGGTGGTGGGACAGGTCTCGAAACGTCTGGGTCCTTTCTTACGTCAAACGAGGTGACCAGTTAGAGTGTTTTCGATCCTCTGATTTTACGAGGAGAGACCTGACGGACCACCAGGTCACCAATTGTTAGGTGGAAGGTCACGTCCCCCACTCCCAAACTAGGGACCGACCCCTTGACTCTAGGGTGCACAGAGTCCCGTTGATTCGGGTACGCGGTGTTGATGTCTTTCGTCACTCCTTGGTCACTTCCGTTATAATTAATTAATTAATTACGATAAAAAATATTTGGTATGTTAACCTCAATGGGACCGATCCCTGGACCCTGACCTGTAGGGTAGAAACAGGTCATCCAGGGGAGCCTTCTGGGTGGGACTTAGTCTCTTCTCTGGAAGCCAAACAACACCACTTAAGTGGGTTGTTTGTAAAATTCACAACTAAGTCACTGTCCGTTACAAGACCTACACCCTCCATGTCGGTTTCTTTGTGTGTACAAGTGTGTCCAAAGCACCTTGAAGGGAAACTTATCTCTACTCAGTCGGTCTAGTGACGAGCAATCAGGTCCTTCCCGAACCCCCAGGACCCGTGCGGCGGTTGAGGGCAAGTCCAACGTTGGGCGGGGCAGATACGGGGGTCGTGGGAGTGGAACAATAGTAAGTGTAGTGGTTGAAATTTGGATCAGTGTGTCAAATAGAGTGTAATAAATGAAAAATAAACTGAGTCGTCATTTCTGAGGTGGACGTTGTGTTCTCTGTTCCCAAGTTAGGGACCCACCCCTTCTAAGGGGACCTCTTCGTATACCGTTGGGTGGGGTCATAAGAACGGACCTTTTCAGGTCCCTGGCTCCTTGGACTGCCAGATATCAGGTACCCCAACGTTTTGTCAGCCCTGTACTGACTCGCTGATGTACTATTAACTGTAAAACGAGTCTATAGGGTCAACAATACGTGTAAGAGAACGTCAGACTAGGTCCCGATCGTTAGACTCTACTAACAACCACAATTATTTTGAGTAAGTACAACAGGTTAATGAAAAGCAAAGTTTCCCACGACAGAGGACCGGACAGGGGCGGTAGACGACCGGATCCTGTCGCGAATCGTATACAGTCGTAGAACCCGGGGGAACTTTCACCGACCCGACGCGATCGTAAAATCCTTTCCGGGAATCGGAACTCTTCTGACGTCAGACCCCCACTACCCCACTATACCCCGAATGGACCGTGCCGTCAGGTCTCCTTTCTTTGTGCCGGGATGAAGTCCCGTCTCTGAAAACAAAGTTACGTCTCTTTCACGTTGACACGAACACCGAACAAACGAAAAATTAAATTTTGACATTTCAAGTCCCTGAGATGACCATAAGGTCACAGACTCTAAGACCTGAGGGTTACGTCCCCCGGACCCAAGCTAAGGATCAACCCTTTGGACTGGGGTGTATGGAGTTGATTTCTCGGGTGTTACTTCTAATTTCTAGGACTTACGGCGTTGATTTTGGGTTTCGTCGGTTTTATTTATTATTATTTATTTATAAAAAATTTTATTTTAATACCCCAAGTTGACCTGGAGTCACCTTTGAGAACTTTAGGGGAGTTCTCAGATCTCTCCCCTAATAACCTATATTGTTGATCGGGATCGAGACTATAATAAAAAAAAATTGATAAATAAATAAATGAATAAACCGACACAGTCATACACCCGAGTCATCAACACCGTAAGCTCGAATCAACGAGGGGTCGTACACCCTAGAATCAAGGGGCTTGTCCCTAGCTTGGGTCCAGGGGATGTGACCTCCTGTCTAAGAATTGATGATCTGGTGGTCCGTTCAGGGGGTGAGACTGAAGGACGACACACCAAGTCACTCGGGTTGACAGTCAGACCATACTCTCCTGGTCGACCCTTCTTCCCGGGTCCTCGGTGTAGGTGTCCACAACTCCAAGTTCCCGACTCTCGACCGAAACGGAGGAATGACGAGGGGACACCCGTTCCCGTCCTCCGTCGGAGTCCCGGAGGAACATGATTGCCGACAAGGTGGAGACGAGGTTGTCCCCTTGTTCCGTGAGGACAGGAAGTGTCGACAGACGGTCCTACTACCGTGTACCGTGGCACGGTACGGGTCCACGTCCTCATTCAACGTTGAGTTCGTACACAGAGGGGGGTCCTCTTCCCTTCTCCCAACCCGGATTCTCACTGGGGGTTTTCGGTAAGGGGACTGAACAGGAAACTTCCGAGGTCGAGTGCCCCTTGGTCAGCCGGAAGTAGAGACGTCTACTCCCCGAGACGGGTCTTGACTCAAAATAGGGTAGGTTAATAGTACGGAGTGTCCTCGGGGGTTACTGGTATAAAGGGCTTCCGAGAGTCGTACAAGACGCCCAAGGGTGGGGAGGGTGACTTCAAGGCCATGTCAGGAAGAGTCAAGTGTGTACCGGGACACGAGAGAGGATCAGTTCCTGACGCCCGTCGGGGCTTCGGACGAGTTGCCCCGGAAGTTAATGTGGTGGTCTCTCCCCCACTTGTGGATGCTCCGGTCATAGGTCATGATGACGGTGCTCGGGAAGATGTTCTACGTGTGGTTTCTGCCGTGTTCGCTCAGACTCGCTCCATCCCTGTGCACGTTTGCCGACAGAAGAGGGAGAACAACCCTTAGAAGACGTTAAAGAAGGTTGTCTTAGAGGTTCCTCCCTTATAATTCTATAAATAGGGCCCGTGACCGAAGTCCCCACGGCTCTCCGAAGATTATTCCAACTTTCTCGTTTGTAAACTCGACTATCCTACTTTCTGAGTTTAGAGAGTATTTGTCGAGAGAGAGTGGCGGTGAGGGTGGTAGTGGTGGGGGTGGGAGTCGTCGTGGGGGTTGTCGTGGGGGAGATGTCCAAATAGTCACCCCAAAGGAGCCGTAAGAGGGGTGTAGGGGAGAGTCCAACGACACAACACTGAAAAATGTAATGATTTAATGAAAGTCTGAGTAGTTACCCATAGAATTTTCGAAAAACTACTTTCTTTAGTGTACTAAACATCCAAATTTTGTACGGTTTTTTTCTTTTTTTATAGAACAAATATCCGTTAACAACAACGACAATCAGTGAGTCAGTGCAGGCCGAGAAACACTGGGATACCTGACATCGGACGGTCCGAGGAGACAGGTACCCTAAGAGGTCCGTTCTTATGACCTCACCCGATGGTACAGGAAGAGGTACAAATGTCCGATATATCCCATAATAAATTCTCGACCTGAAACTTCATTCTGTTGAGAGGTAAACGTAGAACCAAGACCGTGAATCTTCAATATACTGGAACATATTTAATAAATTTGTGTCAAAGGAGTTGAGATCACAATCAGACTGAGACTCTGGAGTACCTGACATCCGGCGGACCGAGGAGACAGGTACCTTAAGAGGTTCGTTCTTATGACCTTACCCATCGGAAGGGGAAGAGGTCCCATGAAGGACTGGGTCTCTAGTTTGGGACCAGAGGACGTGACGTCCGACCGAGAAATGACAGACTCTGTGTTCCCTTCGGGAGGAACACAGATCCTCCTCCCATTACTACGCATAGACTTTCGTAGTGGTTCCACGAAGTTACTCTATTTTACAACTCCAGTTCGTTCCATGTGACAGGGGTTAGTCTTTTGTATCGATGTCCATTAAGGGACTGGCAGGTCGTTAATCCTGAGGTACGAAAGTGACGACTCCCAAGTCCAAGTTAGGTACCAACCCTTTGATTCTAAACGTGTCGTCTCGGTTTGTGGGAGTTTTTTGTTTTGTTATTTTGTATTGAAGGTAATAGTGGGTGATGGGTCGTGGTTCTACGTTATTACTATTCTAGAAGAACTATTCAAGGAAGGTCAAAAACACAGTTGAAAGTGTGTATCCCTAGTGTGACTTATACTCAACTCATAAGACTAAAAAGGTAAATCGTAGTTTTGTTTTTGTATGTGTACTTCGAAAAGTTTTGTGTGTGAAAGTCAGAGGGTAGGCGTCCATAAGGTTGGAAAGGGAAACAAGGAGGAGGTAAGACAGGAACGAAACCATGAGAACCAGGGACGGGTGTGGGTAGGGGGTCGGACTCGAGTCGGGGGAGAGGGGAGTCCCGACATGTGGACGTGCCGAGTCCCGTAAACCTTCTTGCTCGACCATCCTCTCTTCTACGGAGCCACAAACGGTCCACTCACCTTCGGGAGGTGACAGGAGACACCGGAACCGTCGGTACGTTCCAGAGCCTCCTCCCCACCGTATCTGTTCTCTCTCTGTCAGGTCGGACTTCGACTTCTGCCTGTACCCCGTAGACTTCTTTCCTCTTCTCTACGGGGTCCTCTTCCCGTCTCCCTGGGTCTCTCGACCGGGACAGGACTGTCAGGACCTGAAAAGTGACTCGTCTACCCTCTGGTTCTAATTTATTTTTCCCGTTCTTTCCGGGACCCCTTCTTTTTGTTCTTGTTCGTCTCCACCGACTGTTATACGGTTTCTGGTCCCCACTCCTCTCCCCACCCCACCCTTCTACCCTTCTCTCCTTTCCCAGGACTTGGTTTTTCTCCCTGCTTCGCCTCCCCTGTCCGGTACCTCCCTCCACCCGCCTGCCTGTGACTGTAAAAAGAGGGACTTGGGTAGAAGAGGAGGGGTCACACGCCCTTCGGTCAGGTGGGACAACTCGTCTCCGTCGCGTAGTAACCTCCGGTCTTCCGGTTCGACCCGTTGAAGGGGACCGTCCGGATGTGGTTGTAGGTACCCGGGCCCCCGCCACGTGACGACCCCCTGGCGACCTAGGAGTGCCGGCGTGTGTGGTAGGTGGGGTTCCTGGTGCTCCGAGTCCCCGGGGGGTTGAATCTACACAAGGACCCGGTGCAGTTACACCTTCTATAGTGGTTCGACAGGTTGGTGGGCCAGGCATCCCAGTATTAGGTGGGTCTGATGGCGGTCCTTCTCAGGGTGTTAAAGCTCCCCCTGGAGCGGGAGGACCTCGACCTTTTATCGCAGTGGGACCCGGGGTTGGAGGACGGTTAGACGGAGGGTCTGTTACTCTGGGAGATACTGGGTCCAGAGCACCCGATACAGTCACCGAAACCCTAGTACCTCCTCTCTTAAAGAGTGTTGGAGTCTAAACAGGCAGACGGTCATCGATCCGCTCTCGAAACGCTCGCGACCGAGGTCGTTTTTTTGTCCTTACTACACAAAAGACTTTTGTACAAGACACGACCCTTGGGTCGGTGTTCCGTTCTAAGGACGGTTCCCCTATCACCTCCCCAGAAACGTCACTCCCTGTTCTTTTTACTGGCGACCCACCGGTGCCCGTAGCACAGGACCCCGTAGCCCACACCACTTCCCATGCCCAAGATGTGGTTAGAGGAGTTGATGCATCTGACCTAGTTCTTTCACTACCTTCACCTTCTGACTCGAGTCCTAACGGATCCAGTCTTAGGTCTGTCGTCACATAATTTTTTTTAAAAAAATAGACTGGTCAACAACTATTGAAGATTCTTAGGTATAATTTTAGTGATTACGTCTTTCTATGGTACACTTTAATTAAGAGAAGAGATATCAGGGTAGGTGCAAGAAGTGGACTTTGTTGGGTTTCCAGTGGAAATAAAGGGAGTTCTTAACGTGTTCTATATAAGGTGGTATAGATCCATAGTAACAGGAGAAGGTAAAAATATGGTACCACATTGACTTATATCCTACAGAAGGTTGATTTTAAAATACCCTTTTGGGTAACACATTTTACTTAATTTTCGTCATAAATTATTTATATTTATATAAATCACTGTAGTCCCGAAGGAGCCGTCGAAACGGTATCTCAGACGGACGGTTACGTCCTCTGTCAAAACTAGGGACGAGACCCTTTTAGGGTGTACGGAGTCTCGTTGACTCGGGCACGTGGACCCGAGGTGTTGGAAGGTCGGCGTCGATGACTTCGGTCACATGAGATCTCGGGCACGACCCGTTATCCTCTTCGGGTGCGTTGTTACTTCTGGGTCGTGTCGGTTTTCTGATTAACTAAAAAATTTTATAAATCACTTTAGTATACATTTTATAAAAGTACCCTTCCGTTACCCTTATCAATTAAACGACGTGTGTAAATAGTAATCTCAACATCTGTGAAAGAGAGAGAGAAAGCAAAACTAATATGTGATGTTTCTTTTAGGAATAAAAGGGTGTATTTGTCGACGTCTATGTTCTAGAAAAAATTGTCCAGTCAAAGGTTAGAGATTTATAAGGAATTCTCTTCTCACCATACTTTAAAAACAAGGGTTTAACTCAGTGATTGTCATGAAAAAGATTAGTAAATAAATGTATACATAAATGAAAAACCGGTGTGGAGGGTCGTACACCCCAGAATCAAGGACCTGGTTCTTACCTCGGACATGGGGACATCTCCTTCACGTCTCAGAATCGGTGACCTGTTGGTCCCTTTAGGGTAATTGTTATAAAGGTTTATTAAATATAATAAATTCTATACAAATTTCCGGTCTCTTCTTGACTTTTGAACCCTATTTGTAATATTCGTAAATGTGGTCTTATAATAGTACTATAATAACGTCCATATAACAGTGGGACGAATAAATTGATTATACGTCTCCTGTAGTACTCTTTACGACCCGACCTACTTCGTGTTCGACCTTAGTGCTAACGGCCCTCTTTATAGTTATTGGAGTCTATACGTTTACTGTGGTGGAAATACCGTCTTTCGCTTCTTTTTGATTTCGCGGAGAACTACTTTCACTTTCTTCTCTCACTTTTTCAACCGAATTTCGAGTTGTAAGTCTTTTGCTTCTAGTACCGTAGGTCAGGGTAGTGAAGTACCGTTTATCTACCCCTTTGTTACCTTTGTCACTGTCTGAAATAACCCCCCCCGAGGTTTTAGTGACGTCTACCACTGACGTCGGTACTTAAATTTTCTACGAACGAGGAATCTTCTTTTCGATACTGGTTGCATCTGTCGTATAAGTTTTCGTCTCTGTAATGAAACGGTTGTTTCCAGGCAGATCAGTTTCGATACCAAAAAAGTCATCAGTACATACCTATACTCTCCACCTGATTTTCTTTCGACTCGTGGCTTCTTAACTACGAAAACTTGACACCTTAACTTCTTCTGAGAACTCTCAGGGAACCTGTCGTTCCTCTAGTTTAGTCAGTTAGGATTTCTTTTAGTCAGGTCTTATAAGTGACCTTTCTGACTACAACTTTGACTTTGAGGTTATGAAACCGGTGGACTACACTTCTTGACTGAGGAATCTTTTCTGGGACTACGACCCTTTCTAACTTCTTTTCTCCTGTTCCCTACTCTACCACCCTACCGTAGTGGCTGAGTTACCTGTACTCAAACTCTTTCGAGGTCCTCAACCACTACCTGTCCCTCTGGACGACACGATGTCAGGTACCCCAGTGTTTGTCAGCCTGAGTTGCCTCGATGACTTGACTTGACTAATAACGTGTTTACTGAGACGACCTGAACAGACTTGTTGGAATGAACTCGACTGAGTGTGTCCGGACTTAATTTCTTCTAGTTCCGTCTTAATTTTGTAAGGACTCATTACTGCTCAAACATTCAGATTTACGTCCAGGTGTCAGGGAATGTACTGTGGGAGTTCAGGTTCACGGAAAGTTACAAGTTGTAAAATGTCTAAGGTCTTTACGCTACATGGTAGACACAGTACATTATGGCAGTATAATGTCGTCACAGGTCCCGTCGTGGAACGTTCTTGTGTCTATTCACTTCACTCAGTCTTTCTCTTTTTGTCTATAATATATAAGAGTGTAGGTACACCTTAGATCTTTTTACCATGACTACTTGGATAAACGTCCCGTCCTCTCCGTTGTGTCTACGTCCCTTGTCGGTGTACCTGTGCTGTCTACCGTCCCACTCTTTCCCCCACACCCTACTTAACCCTCTAACTGTACATGTGATAATTATAATACATATTTTATGTATTGATTACTCTTGGATAACATGTCGTGTCCTTGGAATGAGTCACGAGACACCACTGGATTTACTCTTCCTTTAAGTTTTTCCTCCCCTATATACGTATGTATATCGACTAAGTGAAACGATATGTCATCTTTAATCGTGTTGTAACGTTTGTTGATATGAGGTCAAAAAATTTTTCTTCTTGAGAAGACTTTTTGTAAACTTATCAGTATCATTCACACTATTTGTGAGACCTATCGATAGATAGTCAATGACAGTCCAAAACGGTGATTTATTCAAAACCACAGTTTGAATAATTTTGTGAAAGGTAAAAATTCTCGTAAAATTTACAGTCCTAACCCCTAAAGTCCTAGCACCTGAAGATATCCACTTTTACTTTTCTTTTGCAAAAGAGTACCTCAGATGCGCTTTCGTATGTGTTCACCGCACCCGATGCAAACTTCTCATATACGGTCAACGTCAAAAAAATTACAAATCTTTACAAAAATCTTCACTTTGTGACTCCTAAGACTACCTCTATCCTCACCTCACCCACCTCTACTTTTACCACTTTTGATTTTGATCTAGATTTTTTAAATTCAACATACAATAAAGATTCTAAAAACCGTTTAAATTCTAAGACTCAGGAACCAGGAATAACATTAATAGAACCTGGAATAACATACCAGGTTAATAGGAATAACCTGGAGTCCTCTTAAGTTACTGACGAGACTGGAAGAACAAAGGGTGACAGAAGGGGGTTTCAGAACAGGTAGAATAAGAAGTTCCCGTGACTTATCTTTTTATTCCTGTTTTGGTTATAAGACACTTGTACGTTAATTATCTTTTTTTATGTTTAACGAAAACCTGAAAACCCTAATTGCATTGAGTATTTTTCCTTATATAAATTTAATTCTACGGTGAAAAAAATGGTTATTCTAAATGGTCATTATATAATATAACCACTTCTGTATCTCTTCTGTCAGTGAGTACGTAACAAAACCAAAACCCCCCAAAAAACCAAAACAAAACAAAAAAAAAACCTTACATTTAACCATGTTTGAGACATGTCTCGTTAGACGATTGTACGTTAGTTTCAATGTTTCCGTGTAAGGAAACTGGGGTGTTAAGGTTGAGGTACTTAAAAAGGGTGTCTATAAGAGTATATACTCTATTTACTGGATACATGTTCCCACGTGTGAGGTCGCAACAACCAATATCGTTTCATAATCTTAGGACTTAAGACTTTTAAGATCATGGTTTCAAAGTTCATTTAATACCTTATGGGTTTATTATCTTATGTTGTATCATTAAGTTAGAGATTCTGTCTATTTACTTTTTTCATTCTTCGTCTTGTCACATTGTTTTATGACGGTAAACATAAAAGTTTTCTCATCAATATATGATGAAAATGTACATATTTCATAGTGACCTTCCAATTTATTCTTTGTCACCACCAAAGACCCCCTTCTATCCTCATTTTTCTTTTCAATGGTGACATAAGAGAAAACTAGAAGGGTTAAAACTCGTCACATCTACAAAATGGGTTCGAAGGGTCCACTGAGGCACCATTTCTTGGATGGACGGTTACGTCCACCACACCTAAGGTAGGGACCCAGCCCTTCTAGGGGACCTTTTCCTATATCGTTGGTTGAGGTCACAAGAACGGACCTTTTAGGGTACCTGTTTCCTCGGACCGTCCGATGACAAGTACCTCAACATTTCTCAACCTGTACTGAATCACTGATTTGTTGTTATCCTTCTACAAGGTTTTCCTTTCTGTCTCGACGTAAGTCAAGTCAAGTTAACGAGACAGTAGAGGTTGAGAAACGCTAGGGTACCTGACGTCGTGCGGTCCGAAGGGACAGGTAGTGGTTGAGGACCTCGAAAGAGTCTGAGAACAGGTAATTCAGCCACTACGGTAGGGTGGCAGAGTAGGGAACAGGAGGAAAGAAGTTAGAAAGGGTCGTAGTCCCAGAAAAGATTCCTCAGTCAAGAAGCGTAGTCCATCGGTTTCATAACCTCGAAGTCGAGGTCGTAGTTAGAAAGGTTACTATAAGACCTGACTAAAGGAAATCCTAACTGACCAAACTAGAGGAACGACAGGGTCCCTGAGAGTTCTCAGAAGAGGGTGTGGTGTTCAGTTTTCCTAGTTAAGAAGTCTCGAGTCGAAAGAAATACGAGGTTGAGAGTCTCGATATAATTTTATAAAAAATTAAAAACTTTCCAAATTCCTTTATTGGAGTAACTCTTTCGAATATAAATCGTTTCTAACTTTTTTAAGTCTATAAGTCTCTGAAGTTCACGATCCCCACGATTCAGCGAAGTCAGCACAGACTGAGAAACGCTGTTGGTCCGGGGAGACAGGTTCCCTAAAAGGACCGTTCTTATGACCTCACCTGACGGTAAAGGAAGAGGTTCCCTAGGAGGAGTGGGTCCCTACCTTGGGAACAGGAAATGTAGAGAACGTAACCGTCCGTCCAAGAAGTGGTGATCGTGGTGGACCCTTCGGGATCCCCCTTTTGTAAGTCCTTCTCCCTTGTCCGTCACGTTTCCGGGGCTCCGTTCTTGTACGACCGAGGTAATCCCTGAATGTTTCTGTCGGTTTTGTCTCGAGTTCCTATGTTTGAGTATCAAGTTTGCCGAATAAGACCGAAGACCTGACACCGGTCTCATATATACCCCCACCTCCACCCCACCGCCCTTCGTACTTTCGCTGGTCAATCCTCATTGACCGATGGTTAATACCAATGGGGTCGTTCTTGACTACCATTGAGTCTGGTCCATCTAAATCACCTTCACTATGTTTCATCAGTTTTAAACGTCTCTCGGTTTTATAAAGAACTACCTCATTTATAACCTCTTTCTTCCTACTCTTTTCCTTTCTTCAGTTGATCTACGTCTTCTGATGTTTCCCTCCTCTAAAATAATTTTTGGTACTTAGGAGAAAACTTGTACGACTCAAACACAGACACACACGAGTCAGCACAGGTATACGAGTCAGCACAGACGGAGAAACACTGGAGTCCCTGACATCGGGTGGTCCGAGGAGACAGGTACTTTAAAAGGTCCGTTGTTATGACCTCACCCAACGGTCAAGGAGGAGGTCCCGTAGGAGAGATGGGTCTTTGACTTGGGCGTAGAGAACGTAGAGGATGTAGCCGTCCACATAAGAAATGGTGACACGGTGGACCCTTCTGGTACTTCAAAAATTATTTACGGATAATCTCTCCCGAAGGGCCCACCGTGATCACCACTTCTTGGACGGACGGTCACGTCCTCTACATTTCCTGTACCCAAGGTAGGGACCCAGTCCTCCTAGGGGACCTTTTCCTTTACCGTTGGGTGAGGTCATAAGAACGGTCCTTTTAGGTAACCTATCTCCTCGGACCATCAGTGTTCCTCAACCTGTGTTGACTTCGTTGAATCGTGGGGATCGTCGGATCTTTCTACCTCATTGTCTCTAGTCTACCTGGGAGGGCGGACTTGGTCTGTTTGGTATCGTCGTTGTTTTTGTAGTTTATACACTTTGTTACCACAAACTCTGTAACCGGGAGTCCATGACTTCTGTTACTAAGGACTCTCTGACTTAGGATACTAACAGAGTCGAATTGACGGAACTCTCTCTAAGTTTCGACTCCACGATCCTCTTTGGGTCCATCCCGAGTCGTCTGAGGAACTCAACTTCTATGTTTCGGTGTTCGCGTGTCTTGAATCACAGTCTCTCCTTAGTCGGTGTGTGTCTCTTGAGGTCTTCTAGGAATGTTTATAAGTGGGTGTCCGCTCCTTTAATGACTTCCTACCTCCTTTTTTCGGAAGACTCTACTAATCTCCATTATCGTGGGACTTACACACACACGATTCAGCGAGTTAGCCCAGGTCGAGAAACACTATGATACCTGATATCGGGTGGTCCGAGGAGATAGGTACCCTAAGAGGTCCGTTCTTACTACCTCACTCAACAGTGTGGGAGGAGGTCCACTAGAAAGGGTGGGTCCCTAACTTGAGTCCAGAGGGTGTGACGTCTTTCTATGAAATGACAGACTCGGTGGTCCCTTCTGGGTTATTATGGGATGGTTTTTCGTGTACTTTTCTATAAGTTGTAGTGATTAATAATCTCGTTACTTTGAGTTGTGATGTTACTCCATAGTGAAGTGTAACCAGTCTTGCCGGTGGTGGTTTTTTTAGAGGTTTGTTATCGAGAGGCCGGTTAGTGGTGGTATGACGGTGGTGTCTGTGTTCGACACACGTCGGGCAATTCGAACGGTCCCAGTGGTTCCATGACCCGTCCTGACCAAACGTCTCTGTCAGTTCAACTACGTACATCTTAAGTACCTGTTCCACTCGTTGAGGTAGTAAGTTTCATACTTTCCGGGGCACGCAATCCCGTTGCACGAGTGAGATGACCTTAGTCTCGTTCTCCGAGTCTCCGACGCGACTTGAACACCGAGGTAAGACCTACAGACCAACTGGTGAATCGGGTACTCCTACTAGACGACAATTATTTAGTAAATAAAACATACAAAATTTTTTAGGTGTTTGTTATTTACGACTTCTTCCACACCCTTTTTCCCTTGAGAGGATGTGACAACCACCGTCACATTTTACTATGCCAGCGATACTTCTTGTCTTACCTCCAAGGAAATTTTTGATTTTAATCTCCGTTGTACGTACGTACGGCTCAGTGAAGTCAGTATAAGTTGAGAAACGCTGGGATACCTGATATCAGTCGGTTCAGGGAGACAGGTCCCCTACGACATCCGTTCTTGCGAACCTCGTCCCACGGTACGGGAGGAGGTCCCTAGAAGGGGTGGGTTCCTAGCTTGGGTGTAGAGAATGCAGAGGACGTAACCGTCCGTCCAAGAAATGGGGATCGCGGTGGACCGTTTGGGTTGGTTTGACCTTTTGGAGGTTTGCATACCCCGTAATCCATCCCACCCAGTTAAGTCAGTGAGTCAGTACAGGTTTAGAAACACTGGGGTACCTGACGTCGTACGGTCCGGAAGGACAGGTAGTGGTTGATGACCTCAAATGAGTTTAAGTACGGGTGACTCAATCACTCTGGTAAGTTGGTAGAGTAGGAGACAGTAGGGGAAGAGGAGGGCGGAAGTCAGAAAGGGTCGTAGTCCCAGAAAAGTTTATTCAGTCGAGAAGTGTAGTCCAACGGTTTCATAACTTCGAAGTCGAAGTTGTAGTCAGGAAGGTTACTTATAAGTCCTGATTAAAGGAAATCCTACCTGACTAAACTAGAGGGACTTCAGGTTCCCTGAGAATTCTTAGAAGAGGTTGTAGTGTCATGTTTTCGTAGTTAAGAAGTCACGAGTCGAAAGAAATATCATGTTGGGAGTGTAGATATGAACTGACGACCCTTTTGGTATCGAAACTAATCTACCTTGAAATAGTCGTTTCATTACAGAGACGAAAACTTATACGACAGATCCAACCAGTATTGAAAGGAGGGTTCCTCATTCGTAGAAAAGTAAAGTACCGACGTCAGTGGTAGACGACACTAAAACCTCTAGTTTTTTTATCAGAGAGTGACAAAGGTAACGAATGGGTAGATAAACGGTACTTCACTATCCTGGTCTACGGTACTAGAAGCAAAAGACTTACAACTCGAAATTCGGTTGAAAAAGTGTGAGGAGAAAGTGAAAGTAGTTCTCCGAGAAACCAAGAAGAAGTGAAAGACGGTATCCCACCACAGTAGACGTATAGACTCCAATAACTATAAAGAGGACCGTTAAAACTATGGTCGAACACAAAGTAGGTCAGGTCGTAAAGAGTACTACATGAGACGTATATTCAATTTATTCGTCCCACTGTTATATGTCGGAACTGGATGAGGAAAGGGTTAAACCTTAGTCAGACAACAAGGTACAGGTCAAGATTGACAACGAAGAACTGGACGTATGTCTAAAGAGTCCTCTGTCTTCAGACCACAAGTGTAGAGAAATTCTTAAAAGGTGTCAAATAACACTAGGTGTGTCGGTTTCCGTATATTTCGTCTTCATCTATAAAAAGACCTTGAGAGAACGAAAGAACTACTAGGTCGCCTACAACCGTAAAACTAGAGACCAAGGAGAGGGAAAAGATTTAGGTCGAACTCGTAGACCTGTAAAAACCAAGTGCATAACGACTTCGGACCGAACCTCTTACAACTCGTAATGAAACGACCCCACACTCTACTCACGTTCACACGTCATAAAACTTGTAAGAAACCGTAACGGAAAGAAACCCTAACCTTACTTTTGATTACAAAAGGTCAGGACACCGGTGACGACTCAAAAGGTTTAAACGACTGTATAACTCACGTCGTGAAAGTGTCGTAGTAGAAAATCCTAAACCTTCTCGAGTCGACCTTAAGGTAGTGGAGGTGATCAAAACAAGTATCATTACGAAGGATTCCGGGTGAACTGAAGCGTAAGGTCTTACAGACCGAGATCCACTCACTAGTGTGGTAGCACCAATAGATCCAGTACCTCTAGAAAAAACGTATCAAGAAGATATATAAGAACGGTGGAGAAGAATTACAGAAGACGAAGACAATCCAAGTACGGTAATGACAGGAAATAACACGGGTAGAAACGTACTTCATAAGGGAACCATAGAGATTAAAAGAACTTCTCTAGAGATCAGAAAGGGTAAGATAACAAAAGGAGATCATCTTCCCAGAATAGAGTATCGTCCCTTGTTACCCGGTATCTAATTTACGACGAGACCAGGGTCGATTATTTACAATTTTCGTTCTGAGTTGACTCAGGTTCTTGTTTCGAGTTTTTATAAATATCTTAATGTTTTTATAGGGTGTGAGTTGTTCTATTTTAAGTGTCAGACTGTCGGTTAGTTTCTTGTACTTTATAAGTTTTTTCGTCCTTTTATGCTAGGTATTGTTCCCCCTTTTAGGTGGTTTTGGTTCGGTCTTGACTATGTCAACATTCTTAATCGTCTGAGTAATTTTACTAACAAGATTACTATACCAATATTGACAGTTTTTCAATGTTTGTACAGATACTCTGAGGGATCCTCTCTACAATTCAGCCGACTACACATCTAAACCTCAACTGTGTTTTCCAGACTCGATTTTTACATTTGAAGTCTCAGTAACCATCCATATACCTACACACAAATTTCGGTGTCGTACCTGCTCCGGTGGTTTCCTCACTTCGTCCTATCTCTTCTCTTTTTTAGTTCTAGTTACTCATACGGGACTCTGTGTGGTAGTTTTCGGACCCTCTTGTCTTTTTTAGTCGGTTCGTACGAGTCTTTATCGTCGACGACACCTCACTCAGACACAGAGAGGGAGTTTTAAATATACAACTTCGGAATTGAAGATTGTAGTACCATAAACCTCCATTATATTGGGTTTTTCCTTTGGTCGACGAGTTTTCGGTTATTTCTCCGGTCCAACCACTACCTTTCCTTTCAAACGAAATAAAACCTATGACCGTTGATCACCCCTATTCTTCGAACCTACCGTAATGGTGAGTTACCTGTACTCAAACTCGTTTGAGACCCTCTATGACTTCCTGTCCCTTCGGACCACACGACGTCAGGTACCCCAGTGTTTCTCAGTCAGTATTGACTCGCTGACTTGACTTGACTTCCGTTAAAATGTAGGGGTGAGAGTTCATTAGAGAGGTAGAGACGAGTAGTTCTACTCAAGTCAAGTCAAGTCAAGTCAACGAGTCAGCACAGGCTGAGAAACGCTGGGGTACTTACCGTCGTGCGGTCCGGAGGGACAGGTAGTGGTTGAGGGCCTCAAGTGAGTCTGAGTGCAGGTAGCTCAGTCACGACGGTAGGTCGGTAGAGCAGGAGACAACAGGGGAAGAGGAGGACGGGGGTTAGGGAGGGCGGGGGTTAGGGAGGGTCGTAGTCTCAGAAAAGGTTACTCAGTTGAGAAGGGTACTCCATCGGTTCCATGACCTCAAAGTCGAAATCGTAGTAAGGAAGGTTTCTTTAGGGTCCCAACTAGAGGAAGTCTTACCTGACCAACCTAGAGGAACGTCAGGTTCCCTGAGAGTTCTCAGAAGAGGTTGTGGTTCCAAGTTTTCGTAGTTAAGAAGTCGAGAGTCGGAAGAAGTGTCAGGTTGAGAGTGTAGGTATGTACTGGTGTCCTTTTTGTTATCGGAACTGATCTGCCTGGAATCAGTCGTTTCATTACAGAGACGAAGACTTATACGATAGATCCAACCAGTATTGAAAAGAAGGTTCCTCGTTCACAGAAAATTAAAGTACCGACGTTAGTGGTAGACGTCACTAAAACCTCGGGTTTTTTATTTCAGACTGTGACAAAGGTGACAAAGGGGTAGATAAAGGGTACTTCACTACCCTGGTCTACGGTACTAGAAGTAAAAGACTTACAACTCGAAATTCGGTTGAAAAAGTGAGAGGAGAAAGTGAAAGTGGTCTCCGAAATATCAAGGAGAAGTGAAAGACGGTATTAACACCACAGTAGACGTATAGACTCCAATAACTATAAAGAGGACCGTTAGAACTAAGGTCGAACACGAAGAAGGTCAGGTCGTAAAGAGTACTACAGGAGACGTATATTCAATTTATTCGTCCCACTGTTATATGTCGAGACTACATGAGGAAAAGGATAAAGCTTGGTCGGACAACAAGGTACAAGTCAAGATTGACAACGAAGGACTGGACGTATGTCTAAAGAGTTCTCCGTCCAATCCACCAGACCATAAGGGTAGAGAAATTCTTAAAAGGTGTCAAATAACACTAGGTGTGTCAGTTTCCGAAACCGTATCAGTTATTTCGTCTTTATCTACAAAAAGACCTTGGGAGAACGAAAAAGGTACTAGGTCGCCTACAACCGTTAAACTGGAGACCAAGGAGACGGAAAAGATTTAGGTCGAACTTGTAGTCCTTCAAGAGTCGAGTGCATAACGACTTCGGACCGAACATCTTAAAACTCGTAATGAAATGATCGTACACTCTACTCGCGTTAACACCCCATCAAACTCGTAAGAAACCGTAACGGAAAGAAACCTTAACCTTACTTTTGACTGGAAAAGGTCAGGACACCTGTGACGACTCAAAAGGTTTAAACGACCGTATAACTCACGTCGTGAAAGTGTCGTAGTAGAAAGTCCTAAACTTTATCGAGTTGACCTTAAGGTAGTGGAGGTGATCGAAACAAGTATCACTACGAAAGATTCCGGGTGAACTGAAGTGTAAGGTCCTACAGACCGAGATCTACTCACTAGTATGGTAGCACTAATAGACCCAGCACTTCTACAAAAAACATGTCAAGACACATAAGAACGGTGGTGGTATAGATAAGTGTGACTTCCTATTTTCTACTATTACTCTTGTCGTATTCTACGGTTTCGTTCATCGGTTCAAGTTCTTTTCCTCTGACCTTTCCCAGTCCTGGTAGATTCTGTGTGACTCTGTTAAAGTATTTAAAGACCCCCTTTTAAGATGTAATTTAATACAGTGTTCATAATTATGTATGTGTGTGTGTGTACGGGTTCGTCAATATTTCAAGTGGATCCAGCTTTGACACGAGTTAGCCAGACAGCATAGGTTGTGAAACGTTGAGAAATCTGACATCGACACGTCCGCGAGGACAACAGGTAAGTCCGTTCTTATTACCTCACCCAACGGTAAAGGAGATGGTCCCCTAGAAGGGTTGGGTCCCCAACTTAGACGCAGAGGACGCAGAGGGTGTGACGTCCGTCTATAAAGTGGATACTCGGTAACCCCTTCGGGTCCAGGTGGAATCAATTAATTAAAAAGGTTTTAGAGTTAGTCTTATGGAGACAGGTCGGAGAACCCAAGTCGGGAAAAGGTAAGAGTGGTGAAGACGAACCGAGGTACATTTCTGGTCTAAGAGAAAGAAACGAAGGTCACTAGGGTCTTAACATAAAGAAAATAGGACTCAAACAGAGGTGACAAATGAATCCATGAAAAAAACGAAAATAGGGACCGAGGACACTTAAAAATAAGATTGGTTGGAGAAAAAAAAGGTAACCTTTGGAATCCAAGAAGAACAAAGGACACGTTCTCTCTACTCCTTTTGTAAAAGTAAAATGGGTACTCATCTCTCATGGGTCTGTTTGGACTCGTATGACACGGTTTTTATATAGTTTCAGACAGGGTTCGTCTCTTCTGTTTCCTCTTACGATTTGTATTTCCTTCTGTCTAACGTTTGTCGGATAAACCTCCAGTCTGTCTTATGTCACCAATTTTAATCCTAATCGCGGAACGACCCGACAACAACCATAAGATACAGTAAACATAAGGAAACATCATGTTCTCCGAAAAGTTTGTCTTCGACGTGGGGGTTCTTTCTTCTGGTGATCCGTTGTTTTCGTTTTTATTTGTTCACCCTGATGTAGTTTGATTTTTCGAAGACGAGTCCTTCCTTTGGCAGAAGTTTTACTTTTCCGTTGGTTGTACTACCCTCTTTTATTAGACTTTGACGAAGAGACTACTAGCCAGTTATAGGTTGTATGTGTTCCTTGAGGATACTGAGTTATCGGTTTTTTTTTTCCTTTATTGGGTTAAGTTTTTACTCGTTTCCTGGACTCGTCTGCAAGGGGTTCCTTCGACATACTGTCACCGGTTACCCATGCACTTTTTTACGAGTCGTAGCGATTATTAATTCCTCTTTGTTTAGCTTCGGTGTCACTCCCTTGAAGGACCACCAGGTCACCAATCGTGAGACGCGAAAGTGACGGTTCCCGCATCCAAGTTAGGGACCAGTCTCTTTGATTCTAGGGTGTTCGGAGCGCCGTGTAGGTTTTCTTTTTACGTATGTGTCTGTTTTACTTTATAGTGAAGTATAGACAATCCTACCGATAATAGTTTTTGTGTTCTCTATAGTTTATGACTGTTCCTATACCTCTTTTCCCTTAGAAGTATGTAACAAAAACTCTTACATTTAACTATGTCGACGATAATTTTGTCATACTTCCAAAGAGTTCTTTAGTTTTTATCTAGATGACACCCTAGGTAGTTAAGGTGAAGACCCACAAAAAGGTTTTCTTTACTCTACGAATAGGGTTTTTCTGTAGACATAGAGGTATAAGTAACGTCGTAATAAGCGTTATCGGTTCTGAACCTTTATTGGATTCACAGTTAGTTGTCTACCTACCTAGTTCTTTTTTATCACACACTTACATACACACACACACACATATGTGTTATATATATTATAAGAAGTCGGAATTTTTTTTCTCCTCCCCCCTTTAGGACAGTAAACGTTGTTATACCCACTTTGACCTCCTCCAATGGAATTCACTTTATTCGGTCTCTTTCCGTTATGACGTACTATAGTGCATACACAGTTTAGAAAAACTTTTTCAATTTGAGTATCCTTCTCTTGCATTTTTTCAACAATGGGACCCAACTCCGTATCCCCTTTATCTCTCACTAGTTATGTTCCCATATTTAATATCAATATTCTATTTATTCCAGACTCCTATATTACACATTGTACCACTGATATTGACTGTTGTTATATAACGTAGTGACTTTAAACGGTTCTCTCATCTTGAAGTTACAAGGGTGTTTTTTTTTTTTTTTAATTCCTCTTTATGAACTCAACTCCCGAAGGGACCACCGAGTCTGTCATTTCTTGTGCGGTCACGTCCTCTACGTTCTCTACGTCCAAACTAGGGACCCAGTCCTTCTAGGGGACCTCTTCCCTTACCGTCGGGTGAGGTCATAAGAGCGGACCTTTTAGGGTACCTGTCTCCCCGGACCACCCGATATCAGGTACTCCAGTGTTTCTTTACCTGTGTTGACCCACTCATTATGTGTGTGTGTGCACTCCACTCTCCACACACTTAATTGACCTATCTTCTATAGGAAAGTGTTATGTATACGTCCAGTCTAGTAGTGTAACATGTGAAATTAATAGAATGTTAAATAAACACTCGATGTGGACTTTTATCGACTTTTCTTCAAAAGAGTATAAAAATTTAGATTTTTTCTTTTTCCTACGTATAAGTTTTTCAATTTTTCAGTGTAAAAGTGTCTTAAAAAAGACTATCTTTAGTTTCATTTCCGTTAAATATCTTAGGGTTTTAGGGTGGTCTAGGAAGACCAGGTTAAAGTTGGTCCCAGAAAGGGTCTCTCAGGAGAACCGGAGACCAACTGTAGAAAAAAGGGTCCGCACTCCACGCCTGGGTGGTCAGGAAAAAGAAAAGAAGACTGGTTTCTTTACACTGTCAAGTGGACGAAAAACTTTTCAACAGAAAGGAAGTCAAAGTCTACTTCGTGTGTGTAAGAGTTCACTGAACGTTCCGACATACTGACTAAATTTGGTGTCGCTTGTTAAAAGGTCGGGAAGATCCGGAACCGTTCCTCGGGAAGGGTCGAGATTTCAGAGAGACTACTACTGAGTGAATCTTGGGAAGGGACGGTGAGTGGTCCCTTTAATAGACTATTATGTCGATTACTACTCTTTTTGTTGGGTAGAACAACAGAGTCCGTCGTCGTTGTTCGTTTAGAAGTGGTTATAGAACCGGTTAGTCACTGTTGTCTTGGGTCTATCTGACTTCTGAGAGTGACCATCTCTATCTGAAGAAAAGAGACAATAAACAGTCTAAGGTCCAATTAAAAAAAAGATAAGGAGGTCAATAATTTTTCTTCCTTTTACAGATGTAGTGTTCGTATAAAGAATTAGAATTATAAAAACGCTAAGAAAAAAAAAAAAAAGGATCTTCTAAGAGGGAAGAGGACAGGTTTCGTGACATCAGGTCCCAAGTGTCAGTTGAGGTACCGTGTACCTTACTGTCCACCACCAGTCCTCCCTTTCCATCAACCGTTCATATGTCAATTCCTCATTGTATTTACCGAAATACGAGGTACGGATGAACCTATTCTAGGAAGGTCTTCGAAGGATAGTATTGAGGGGAAACCAAGAAGTCTGGAAAGCTAATTACAAGATAAATGAAGTGGTACAAAATTATGTCAGATTCCAGTCGACACCTTAAACCGGGAAAACCAGACACCCTCTAGTTTCAGGAAAGAACTGTCCGGTGTATATGTGGGGAAAACCGAAGACTATTTTTTTAAAAAATTTTTTACCTAAGGACTTTCGGTACACAGTGTAGTTTGTCTGGTCTCAAGGGAACTTGAGAATTAGAGTCCGGTACCGAAAACATTCTATGGAGTAGACCCCGTTACCGGTGGGGTTCTATCGAGAGGACAGGAGTCAAATTTTTCATGACTAGAGACCCATCTTTTCGAATACCAATGACTTCCCCCCTTCCCCACCCTCCTTATTTACTCCTCAAACCCTAATCGTCTAAGGTTTGAAAATATATGTCCCATCTATATTTATTGTTCCAGGGTGATATATCGTGTTCCTTGATATAAGTTATAGGATATTATTTGACATGACCTTTTGTCATAACACCTTTTCGACCGAATTTTGAGTTGTAAGTCTTTTAATTCTATTACCGTAGACCAGGGTAGTGAAGTACTGTTTATCTATCCCTTTGTTACCTTTGTCAGTCTGAAATAAAACCCTCCCGAGGTTTTAGTAACGTCTACTACTGACGTTGGTACTTTAATTTTCTGTGAACGAGGAACCTTCTTTTCAATACTGGTTGAATCTGTCGTATAATTTTTCGTCTCTGTGATGAAACGGTTATATTCAGGCAGATCAGTTTCGATACCACAAAGGTCACCAGTACATACCTATACTCAAGTCAAGTCAAGTCAAGACAGCGAGTCACGACAGACTGAGAAACACTAGGGTACCTGACGTCGTACGGTCCGGAGGGACAGGTAGTGGTTGATGACCTCAAATGAGTTTAAGTACGGGTAACTCAATCACTCTGGTAGGTTGGTAGAGTAGGAGACAGTAGGGGAAGAGGAGGGTGGAAGTCAGAAAGGGTCTAAGTCCCAGAAAAGTTTACTCAGTCGAGAAGCGTAGTCCAACGGTTTCATAACTTCAAAGTCGAAGTTGTAGTCAGGAGGGTTACTTATAAGTCCTGACTAAAGGAAATCCTACCTGACCAACCTAGAGGAACGTCAGGTTCCCTGAGAACTCTCAGAAGAGGTTGTGGTGTCAAGTTTTCGTAGTTAAGAAACCACGAGTCGAAAGAAGTGTCAGGTTGAGAGTGTAGGTATGTACTGGTGACCTTTTTGGTATCGGAACTGATCTGCCTGGAAACCAACCGTTTCATTACAGAGACGACAAATTATACGATAAATCAAACCAGTATCGAAAAGAAGGTTCCTCGTTCGCAGTAAATTAAAGTACCGACGTTAGTGGTAGACGTCACTAAAAGCTCGGGGGGTTTTATTTCAGACTGTGACAAAGGTGACAAAGGGGTAGACGGTATCACTACTCTGACCTACGGTACTAGAACCAAAAGACTTACAACTCTAAATTCGGTCGAAAAAGTGAGAGGAGAAAGTGGAAGTAGTTTTCTGAGAAATCAAGAAGTGAAAGATGGTATTGTTACCACAATAGACGTATAGACTCCAATAACTATAAAGAGGGCCGTTAGAACTAAGGTCAAACACGGAGTAGGTCGGGTCACAAAGAGTACTACACGAGACGTATATTCAATTTATTCGTCCCACTGTTATATGTCGGAACTGCATGAGGAAAAGGATAAACCTTGGTCAGACAACAATGTACAGGTCAAGAGTGACAACTTACACTCTCAACCTGATATTTCTTTCGACTCACGACTTCTTAACTACGAAAACTTGACACTACAACCTCTTCTGAGAACTCTCAGAGAACCTGATGTTTCTCCAGGTTGGTCAGGTAGGATTTCCCTTAGTTAGGACTTATAAGTAACCTTTCTGACTACGACTTCGACTTTGAGGTTATGAAACCGGTGGACTTGACTGAGTAAACTTTTCTGAGACTACGATCCTTTCTAACTTCCTCCCTCCTCTTCCCCTGTTGTCTCTTATTCTAACAACCTACCGTAGTGGTTGAGTTACCTGTACTCAAACTCGTTCGAGGTCCTCAACCACTACCTGTCCCTTTGGACCGCACGACGTCAGGTACCCTAGTGTTTCTCAGCCTGTGTTGACTCGCTAACTTGACTTGACTTGACTATTTACACACACACGAGTCAGTGAAGTCAGCACAGACTGAGAATCACTAGGGTACCTGACATCGGACGGTCCGAGACAGGAACCCTAAGACGTTCGTTCTTATGACCTAACCCAAGGGGACGGGAGGAGGTCCCCTAGAAGACGTCGAGGACGTGACGTCCGTCTAAGGAATAACGACTCGGTAGTCCCTTCATATATATATATATACATATATATATATATATGAAAATATGTATATATATATGTGTATATGTATATATATATAAATCTTGTAACATTTAGTTGACATGAAGTTAATTTTCTTTTATGATCAGAGATAACAGGTCAGGAAGAAGTGGTGACTAGTAAAACACCTTTTACTCCTCAAGAAACAAACGAACGAACGAACAAAAAGACAAAGGAACCTTTTCTCATCTTCCCTCTGAAACCCAGGGAGGAGTGGTCTTATTTGACATTGTAGAGTCACGTCGTGAGTTAGGTCTCTTCTGTGACGACGGATTGACTGTTTAATTGGTTTTGGTGGTCCGTTCGTCTACTCTCGTGCGTCTTAAATAAAACAAAAAGAAAAAGTAATCCAGTATTAAAACATAATTTGTTTACGAGTGTTTTCCTTTTGAGTGAAAGTCCTCTGGGTGACTTCGTTAAAAAGGGAACTTCAAAATCTGAGATTCTAGAATTTGTCGGTTAAGATTGACGACATACACCTGAAGACTGACTCCAAGTCCATACAAACTACTCAAAGATTTCGTCTTGTACCATGGAGCGTAACTGCAATACGATTAGGTGTTACGAGTCAATGAGAGGTAACCGTCTCTCCTTTCTTCGACTAAGGGACAAAAGTACTATAAATTTATACTCGATACTCCCGGGACTCAAAGGTCCTGTGTTGTCGGGTAATTTGAGGGAAAGATACCACGACTCCAGAACTACACCTTACTCTGTTCAGTCGGTCGTGACCCAATATTTTTACGAAATAATGTTCATCTATCGTCTTTACTTTATCAGTTGAAGCTTGTCCATTTCCCCTTTGTTTTTTTTAGTTCTCTGACGGGGTGTCGTTTAAAGTCTCAGTCTTGACCTTGTCCTCATCCAGTAGGTTTTTCTCCGGGGGGGCACTTATCTCTTTCTTTACCCAGGGGAACGTGTGACTTCAGGTGTCCTACCCGAGTCCCCTCTCCTGGGGTGCATCAATCAGGTTGATATGACTTTCTGGTCGTGTTGGTGTCCTCGTCTTGGGATGGAGGTTGGTCCATAGGGCCGTTGGTTCAGGATCGTTATCGAGTCAGAGTGAGGGGACAGGAGAGTCAGTACCACTTTATTACCCTGATAACGCTCCTTGTCCTTTAGGTCTCCCCAGTGCCGGGAATCTCTCCGACCACCCTGGACATGTCAATCAGATGTGACCCCCGTGATATAAGGACGTAACAGAAGGAATAGGTCAGTTGCATCAAGAACTGAGCGCACATGTAGGGCATCCAGGGTGTGACCCCCGGGGTCCTGTGGTTTGGTCGTTGTATCTTAAACCCCGACAAAAGGAATCCCAGGACATGTCGTTTCCGGGGTGGTGACAGAGGGAGTGTCGATAGTTGTGGAAACAGTAATGGTCGTGTCTAGTACAAGAGTCACTTTTGTTTTCTTGACTATAGATAAAGTCCTAACTGGGGGAAGTGGAAGACCGTAAACCTATTCCCTCGTTGCCCATCGAAACGGGGAGACTCGAATTCTTGCACTGAAGACCGTAAACAAGCTGGGGTCGGACTCTAGTCGGGGTCCTGCAAAAGGCCCCCCAGCATAAGGCTCCTCCACGGACCATCCGTCTATCCCCTCTGGAACCCAGGGTAAAAGTGACCCAGACAGTCGGCGTGGTCGCGTTACAGTAACAGTTTTAAGAAAGCACAATAGCTTCTTAGGTCCTGGAGGGTAGGACCTACTTATTTGTGAGAGAGCCGTCACTCGTAGACTCGTAAACTGTTAACACTCCACTGGTGACTCCTCCTGGGTTGTATGTAGTGACCCTATAGCAAAGGGAGGTGCTGTACCCGTCGTCAGTCGTGGGTCATAAGTAGTTACTCTCGGGGTGGTCGGGCACCCAAGCTCTTCTTCTGAACGGTCCCCTTTAAAAGTTAGAAGCGTTACCTCGGAGGTTTATAAGAAACACAACTATATTTTCCGAGCGACCCCCACGGTGTCTGATCTTTCCTTTTTCTTGTTCCACCCATCAGCGACCGGGGGTCGTTAGGAGGTCGGTGAGTTTGTGGACGACCCGAAGCAATAAGAGTCGTGTTGTGTCGGTTGCAATATGTCCTTTAGGGGATGTGGTTGGAAGTTCAACATTTGAAAGTTTCTACACTTGTACGCGAACGTGTAGGTTAGTGTATTCATTCAAGTCGACAGACCCCCTGTTACACAGGACATCGACACGCAAACACTTAAAGGACACGTCACCATATTTCATGTCATTATATCGTAGAGATGAAGTTCGGGTCCTACAGACCTTCGGTCACATTTTTGTCGTCACTATACCGACCATGACAATTCTTCGAGGTCGACAACTTGTTATGATGACATGAAAAGTTGTGAAAAGTTTCACAAAAGAACCCTAAAGAGTGCACCGGGTCCCCGATTCCGTGACACGTGAGTTTGGTTCTTCGGACCCAAGGTAGGGACCCAAGGTAGACCTCTTGATCTAGGGTGTACGACGTTGATTCTGTGTCGTTTCGGCTTATTCATTTATTTCTAAAAAACTTCTTTTACAAAAGAAATAAAAAACATAACAAAACATAAAATATACATAATAAACACACTTTCATAATCTTTGGGAAACACACTTTTCATAATATTTGGTAATAATATGATATTCCACAATATCATGTCATGTCAACACAATCAACCCACGGATTTGAATACAACAACCTGAATACTTGTACGAGAATCTTGTCTTGAGTAAGTATACATCCCCTGAATGACATAAACCAGTTGGTTGAGTCACGGACTGAATAGACTTGAGTGGATTCCTAGTTTATAGGGTGTAACGGTCACGGTTCTCGTCCCCCTCCTCTGACCAATTTGTCTCGGGTACATATTTCATGACTTGGATTTACTCGGAGTGTGATACCTGTCGAATTGAGTGTCAGGATGTCCTCCGTGCACAGTGGGGTCAGAGCTATGTAGACCAGTCCCTGGGTTGGTCCTCGGGCACGACCCTCAGAGACAAGAGTATGTACATCACCCTTCCGTTCGGAAGACAGACGGAGACTACGGATCCAAGTTGTGAATAGTGGAAGTGAGTTCAGGATTGACTTCGGTTCAGGGAGGATCATTGACCTACATCCCGTTTCTCTCCCAAGAGAAAAGGGTAGAAAGTAGAGTAGGAGGTTACTGGGTCCATTCCAACGAAACGGTAATGGGTTACGTTGATTTTGACTTAACATAAAGTCTAGTTCAACCGAATGGATTTAGGGTGTGATCAGTCGGGCTTATCTGAGACTCAACTCGTATTGTCTGTCTACATCCAAATTTCGGATAGGGTAGAGAAGGACTTGACACTTGAGCATTACTTAAGTGAGTTGACATTTCGTCCTGGTTATTGTGGAACAGGTCTCCCAATAACGTTTCTGAACTAACTTACTCTATTATTTAAGTTAATCAATCGACTCAGGGATCGAGAGTTAATGTTACAACAATGATGCTCGTAGTAATAATATAAGGACCGAAACAGACCCTCAGAAGAAGGTGAGTTGAGATTAAAGATATTACTACCAGACTCACAATCAACGAATCAGTACAGGTTGAGAAAGACTGGGGTACCTGATCGAGTGGTCTGAGGAGTCAGGTACCTTAAGAAGTTCTTTCTTATGACTTCATCCAACGTAAAAGGATGAGTTCTCCTAGAAGGGTTGGGTCCCTAGCTTGGGTTTAACGTCCATCTAAGAAATGGTAGATTCGGCGGTCCTCTTCGGCAGATTAGAGACATATTGGGGAATAAAGAAAGTAAGAAGACATAGAAAAACGGTCTATCCGAAAATTATGTTATTGATCCTATACGTTGATTAGAACAAAGATTCACAACCAACGAGTGATAGTCAAAAGTCTGGGACAAAAATCGTTAGGATCTAGGAGAAGGGCGTGGTTGTAATGGTTTAGATTGGTGGGGTCTGAGACTGTGGTTGACAGTGACCAACTGAAAAGAGACATCCCAGTCAGTGAGGGACCGTCTAGGTACGGGTCTAAACAGAGGTGGAGTGACTCGATCCGAGACCGTCCGGGTCTGGTAGTTCAGGGAAGGGTTCTCCTAATGTTGAGGAAAATCTTCCACTCGGGATACACGTGTGGACTCCTGTGCGAGAGAGAGGTTCGGGTTCGGGACTAATGGACGTTACGTAAAGCCGTCGAGACACGGGTCGTGGAACAAGTGGGTCGAGGGTAACGGTGACGTCACTATGTGGAGACTTTGTCGTGTCTTTCTCCCTTGTGTGAGTGGTAGTGTAGAAGAGTAAATAGAAGACGGAAGGTAAGTCTCGGAGTCACGGAGACCCTAAAATCCTCCGTTACCCTAGTTTGGATGGTATTTTATTAGAACTCTTGTAGGAGGTTTGTTAGGGAAACCGGGGTTTGTTAGGGAAACCGGGGTTTGTTAGGTGAACGGGTCCCTAATCTTCCTTGTAAGAGGTTTCGTCTTCCTTCTCTTAATTCCACCTCCGACCCTTTTACGAAGTTCATCCTTTAATTTAACTTTCGTTACTTGACCCTGTATAGCACTCGGTAGGTCGGGAAGTAGGTCGTGGTGGTGCCAGAAAGATAGTTCTTTCAGTCAACACCCTGAAGGGACCACCAGGTCGCCAATTCTGAGACACGAGGGTTACGTCCCCCGTGACCAAACTTGGGACTAACCCTTGATTCTAAGACGTACGGTGTACCACACCCCCTTTTTTTTTTTTTCAGTAGTATCCTATCTCTGAACTTCGACCTTCGTAATGAGGACACCCGAGATGTAATGTATCAACTAGTTTTCGACCTATTAGTGTACTTTTACCTATAAAATCCCCCTCAAGGACTTCGACTCGATCCACTGGAGATACTATGAGATGTCTACTAGGACTTGTTGGGTACGGGGGTTGGGGTAGGACACACTTTTAACATAGAAATCTGATTTGTTTCTCCTACTTGTTTCGGGTCGGGTAGAGGGAGTAAGAGAGGTTTGAGAGAGGTTGGGTGTTTCTAACATCATAAGTGGGAGGTTGTGAGAGTGAGAAAGAAAGAGAAAAGAAATCTGTTTCCTTGGAATGGCGAGGGAAGTATAAGGTACGACATCATACCGTGGAGTGTTCTCATCGCTCACTACCTTGGTTTATCTCATGAAAGGCCTAGGAGCTGAGCTGGTACGGCTTACCCAAGTCCTCGCGGTGTCAGGTGCCGATGTCCTCCTTCCGGTCTCTCTCTGCTAGTCCTATCTGTGAAGGAGGGTCTTTCTCAGAGACCCGGTCAGGTAGAGGGGTCGACACAAGGAGTGAGGAAGGGACGGAGGGGGTAGGTATTCGTGTAGACCCCACTTAGGGGGTGTAGTCGGAGAGACACCGGTACGAGTAGAGAGGTCGGGTGACTCAGGACTGTGAGTCTACCGGGGAACTTTCGCCTTTCTTACTTGGACCAAGGGTCACCAACCACTCCGGAGACATCTTTACCTGGGTGTCTTACGATAATTGAGATACTTAGAGTATCTGAGAGAGAAACATTCTTTGGACGATCGAACCGGCCGGACCCCAGTCTAGTCCTGATCCTAAGATGCTGACTGAAGGGAAGTTTTGGGTTAGGTGATAGAGTGTTCGGATTCTTCTTTGGTACATAAACATAGAGTCACGGAATTAGAAAGGTAAAGGAAATAAGAATTCCCTTTCTTCCAAATAAGTCCTTCTATGTGTCAGGTATCTGTCTGACACCCGATAGAGTCTTCCACTTTCCGTGGTCCCAACACTCAAAAGTATTCTGACTCATTAAAGTATCCGATTACTCATCTTAATAAGGTTGATAAAACCCCTTACTCACCCCTAAAGGTTCTTAACCCGGTGACGGGTGAAAAACTGTTTTCATCAGGGCAAAATTTCTCTACGTATGCAACTGTGGCGTTGAACCTTAATGAGGTGAAAGGTAACGAAACTGTTCAACTCATCTTTCTACCCCTTGGTTGTGAAGGGACCTTTTATTATTTGGAGTTATAATCAAATATTTTCTCTATGTCCCTTAGTTTTCGGTTTTTACCTTAACTAGAGACCGGAACCTAGTCACTCTTCAGAAATGGTGTTCTTCGGACCCCTGTAGAATCATCTTACTGGGTTTCATAGGTCCTCAACCTCAATTTTCTTGAAACAGGGTCGTATGGTCAGGGGAAGGGGTCCTTTTGACTTCGGTTTTCCTCTCACACTTTTACAGGTTCCTAGAAGTACCGACTCTTCTGTTGATCTCTAGGACTCCCCAAGAGAACTACCTCTTCCACGATCTGGAGTGAGTTTGTTTTTGTAAGCCATTGACTAGTCTACTAAGGTCACATGAGTAGGACTGGATCCCTACTCTCTCCTCGGGGACTGTCACGAAATGGACATGTTGAAGTTTGGGTAGGTGTGTCCAATAGAAGTGGTGTAGAGACTTGTGTATAAAACGAGAGAGTCCGAGGGTCTTCCTTAACCGTCACTCAAGAAATCCTGTTCCCTAACGAACTTTTCCTATCCTTTTCTTTAATTGGTTTGGTAACCTCTTAGTAATAATGTATATTAGTAAGAGTGTAAACAACCCAAAGGGACCACCAAGTGACCATTTCTTAGGTGGACGGTTACGTCCTCTACGTACAAACTAGGGACCCAGCCCTTCTAGGGGCCTCTTCCTTTAGAGTTGGGTGAGGTCATAAGAACGGACCCTTTAGGGTACCTGTCTCTTCGGACCTGCTGACGTTAGGTACCCCAGTGTTTTCTCAGTCTGTGTCGAGTGGTTGATTTATTGTTGTATAAAAGATGTCAACAACTGAGTAGGAGCCTCCACCAATTTTATTATACCGTCCCTTAAGGGACCACTAGGACACGAATCCTTAGTCGCAAGAGTGACGACTCCCGTGTCCCAACTAGGGATCAGTTCCTTGATTTTAGAGCGGTCAGACTGTCACTTTATTTTACCTTATTACTGTAATGATTGATTGGTGGGGGTCCCGTAGACGTAAACTTTTAGGTCAACTTCCTAAAGATTTTTAACTCCCAAAGAGTGTTGGTGACTGTCCAAATGTACCACGACTCCTCGACGACACAAGAGTCCTATAGGTAGGCATGTTGTTAGATGACAAAACTAAAATGGAACCCGTTCCTGAGACCAGGGTGGTTGGTTTCCTGTCGAAGGTCCAATGAGTGCTAGAGGTACCATTGCTTTAAAGGTAGGGAAAGAAACAAGACTAGGTAGTCAAACCTTCTACTATAAGTCTCGTGACGAGACCCAAAGTTAACACTCACCGGGTCCTTTCGGTAAGGGTGTCATTCCTGGTTTTACGACTAGAGGACAGTGTTTGACTTCTCTTGGTTTTACCCCTTTAGTCTTCTCTCTTTCTTGATTTTCTTTTTCCATTGTGCCTTCCCTATTTTCATTTTATTTTATTCTTCCTCTCTTTCTTTCTTTCTTCCCTGTCTTTCGATCTATTACACAGAAGTCCCTCTTGAGAGAGACTCACTCAACCTTCTTTTGACTAGTGGGTAGTGCGTGTTCATTCGACAGTCCTGTCACCGGGAGCCTCAGTCGACCGAGGTGTAGTTTCAGAAGAGAGGAGTATCAGTGGTGGTGAGCCTTGGGGAGGAGGTCGACCTAGACTATCAGTGTGGAACTCGAGAGACCCATACCTGACCCCATTAATCCTGAAAGTTGGAGGGGTCAGTAACACCACTTATGTGAGGGTGACGTTAACTGATTCCTTCTTTTTCTCTTTTCCTCTTAGTTTATGTCCCAGTCCGGTTCCTCAGGGTCGAGAAAGATACTAGGAAGAGTACTTGACTTCGGGTACACGGTGTTAATGTGTGGTCGCGTATTGTCGTCTCTATGGATTATACATAACCCAAAGGTAGCGTAGCGAACACACCTCGAAAAGAACAAATACTTCTCCGGGTTCAACTGTGGATAGAGAGAAGAGGTTAATTAATTGAACTGGGATATCCGAATAGAAGGAGGTGAGAACACCGAGGGAAAGACAAATACTCATTGATTTTTGACTACGGTTCGGTTCCGGCACCGATTAGTTTTAGCTTTTCCCATCTGTCTGTGGACTGACTTCCGAGGTCGGTTGGGTTTAGGGTCCCTTGTAAGCGGAGAGAACTACGGTTCGAGTGGAGGTGTCAAGAAGGACAGAAGTACCTCCTTCATAAGACCTCCCGTCCTCGTCTTCATTGGTGGTTACTTCAATAACGTCTTCACCGACGTTCCTCGCAGACGTTTCCGACACGTGAGCAAATGTAGATGTTTCTCGTCTCTTTCTGCCACTAGTTCCTGTTTCTGGATCTTCCTTCTTACTTCAATTCGGGTTTTGACGTTCACATTCTTTTCATCTTTCCCAGACAACGAATCTCTGTAAGTCACTTAGTGTAAAGTCCTATGATGATGAGATATGACACAACTCAGTGAAGTCAGTACAGGTTGAGAAACACTGGGATACCTGACATCGGGCGGTCCGAGGAGACAGGTGCCCTATGAGGTCCGTTCTTGTGACCTCACCCAACGGTACGTGAGGAGGTGAATAAGATACAACGACGACAACGACGATTCAGTGAAGTCAGCAGAGACTGAGACACACTGGGGTGTTTGCCGTCGGGTGGTCCGAGGGGGCAGGGACCCTAAGAGGTCCGTTCTTGTGACCTCACCCAACGGTAAAGGAAGAGGTTACGTACTTTCACTTCAGCGAGTCAGCACAGGTTGGGAGTCGCTGGGACACCTGACGTCGGATGGTCCGAAGAGGCAGGTACCCTAAAAGGTCCGTCCTCATGACCTCACCTCACGACAACGGAAGAGGCATAAGATACAATGAGAGGACTTTATACTAAGATCTTAACACAAGAGGGTAACACGTAGATATCACCCTCGACAGTTGTGGTTTCTGGGAACTGGAAAAAGTATTTGTCTCGTAAAGGCGAGGTCCCTGTCGTGAGACGTTCGAATCGTATTATGCAGAAGACATTCCTCCTTGTTGATTATGTACATAATGGAATGTACTACGACCGTGAAGACAGTTTGGATTTGTTCCGAAACCGAAATACTCTACAAGATTGTAGTACTATGGGACTTCTATCAATACCTGCGTGTATCTGACACTTTCAAACAAACGATATACAATTTACCCAAACTTATAGTGTGTAAGGAACACACTCGGAACCGTTCAATAAATTGAAGGAGTTAGAAATGAAAAGGATGGAAATTCCTCTCTATTATTGTGGATGAAAGTCTTCACTCCATCCTGAAGCGATCTCCAGGTCACCAATTCTTAAACAGACTGTTACGTCCCCTGTGTCCAAACTAGTGATCAGGCCCTTCTAAGGTGCACGGAGTCCCGTTGATTCGAGAACGTGATATTGACGACTTAGGTGTGCGGTGGTGACGACTTCGGGTGTACCGGATCTCGAGTACGAGACGTTGTTCTCTTCGGTTTCGATGTCGCTTCTCTTCGGGTACGTGAGACTGATCTCTCATCGTGGGCTCTCTCGTTCCTCTCTGTCGGACACACGTCGTCGCTGTTCACGTTGGTATTCATTTATTTATATTAAACTCACTCATGATTCTGTGAAGACAGGTTTAGAAACGTTGTAATACCTGACATCGGGTGGTCCGAGGGGACAGGTGTCGTAAGAGGTCCGTTCTTATGACCTCCCCCAACGGTAAGGGAAGAGGTCCCCCCAGAAGAGTTTGGTCCCTAACTTGGGCACTGAGACGCAGAGGACGTAACTGTGCACCCAAGAAATGGTAATCACGGTGAACACTTCGAGAAGTTTAATATATTAAATCCATTTCTAAATTAATTATATTATATTCATTTCAAGAATTGTGTTATGGGTCGAGTATCACCAAGAGTTATTTAATGACCCCACAAAAAATTGTGCAAACTGAAAGTGTTTCCGTTAAGTACCTCACTAGGTTCGGTTCAGTTATGAAGTATTCTCAATGTTTACCTTAGGAGTGAGGGACGTAACGAGTTACAAACGGGACGAGGGTCAGAGTACCGACCTAGTTACTCCGTGTCTCTCCACTCGGAATGGGAGCCGTTGTATCATGCGTCGTTTGGGTCACTTTGCAAGGAGCAACCTCTTCAGGCTGGCCTTCTAGTGGACCTCAAATAACATACCCTACACCTTGAGAAAGTGGTGACCCCTCAACCTTAAGAACGACCAGGAGGCAGGTGTCTCAAAGGGAAGAAGTACCGGAGGGCTGTAATAGATTCTCTTCTCAGTTTTCTTGGGTCCTTTCCCATTATAAAACCATACCTCCCGTCTCTCTATCTGGTGAAGGGTGGAATCCTGGTACACTGGGTCGAGTGACACACGAGTGCGAGAGTCAGGTGGTGGGGTCGGGGCAGGAGGGCGCGGGTAGTGTCACATGGACATGACTCAGTATCCTCGTCAAGAGCCTGTTGAGATACAGGTCCACCCACTTCATTTCCACCTAGGGCATGGGAAGTCCCTGAAGATACAGGGTTCTGAAGAGCTGGAGTAACCCCATGCGGACTCCCATCAACCCCCTATCTTGGAGGGGTATGTATCATCCGAGCCGTATTTGGGTCCGGTGTTCCCTTTTGTCCTGTTACGTGGATTTTTTATTATTATTATTTTCGTTAACCTCTCCACCCACTGGGTCCATACTCACCTGATCCCGTTCCTCTTCCCTCCCCTCTCCGCTTCCCGTGGTCGTGTACTTTGTCTTAGAACCCGACCTTACTTCGTCTTTCCGGCTCCCGTTTCGGTTGGGTCCGAATCCTAGACTCGACGAGAGGGTTCTCCTACTTCCCTTACGCAAGGTACATGTAGAGAGATCTGGACCCTAGTGAGTGGTGTAAAGACCGTTAAACAAGTAGGGACCACTCGTCGAGTAGAGAACCAGGACCGAGAGACGTGGAGACTGAAACCTCGATTTCCCCACCGTCCGGACCGTCATAAACAGATTGATTGTGTCCGTGGACAAAGTCACCATTCCCCAGTCACAGTGGAACCCTTCTTATTGTGTCTCCAATTTGTCTCGACACAGCAATTCGTTGTTACATACTGTGGGTAGGAGAGTGCGACCGAGAGTAAGATCTGACTTTGATTTGGAATAGGAAGAGGGTACCGAAGAGTCCTGGAAGAGGGTCAAAAGAAGGTTTTAGTACTCTGAAAAAGGTTCACGAAACGAAGGAGACAAGAGGAAGAAGTGGGGGTTGGAGGTGGGACGGGGCCGAGATAGTCGGAGAGAAGAGGGGAGTGTCTTGTCATAGGAGCAGAGGTGAACCCCAAAGTCCTTAAACAGACGTAGTACTGGTAGGTGGTCCTGTCCAGAGGGAGGAGAAAACTGTTCCTCGGGGGAATAGTGAAGTTTGGTTGAGAGAACGGACACATAATAACGTACATAAAGAGAATTACGAGGGTTTCTGGTGACTACCTCTTTACCTAAACAAAGGGATCCCCTTCCGTCACTGGAACCCTCTTCACCAGAGTCTCAACACAACCCCCCTCTTCTTTTCCCCGTCGACTTACTTGTATTTTCCTCTGTTTTCGATAAAGAAGTTAAAGGATGGAACTAAAAGGTCTAGAAAAAAGGAAAAGGAAAAAAGGAAATGATTTTTCTATTCTGTAGAGGAGTATCAAGGATCCTTTCACAACGGTTTATACGAAGATTGGGACTTGTGACAAATCCCCCGTCCCCCGCCACTGTACCCCCACTTACCCCAGTTGGATTCTCTTTATCCACCAGACATCAGAGGGAGGAAACCTAAGACGAGTAGAGTCGGGAGGTAGAGACGGACTTTGAAGGGAGACATTTCAAAAGACGGAAGGAAAAAGGAAGGTAGTTTCGAGACGAGAAGTTCAAATTCTTAAAATGGAAGTCTTCGACTACCCTTGTTCATCCAGTCAGGGCAGGGAGAACGGTCACCCGTCCGGCCCGTTGGGACGGGCGAGGGTCCTTCTCGCCGAGTCTCGACCCGCGAGGGAGACGTCCTTGGAGGCGACCGGAGGGACCTAGACCAAGAGACCAAGGAAGGGCCACTAGGAGTGGGGTCCCACGTACAGACTTTAAGGGACTAGGTTTGTTTCTCCCCCGACCCTCTGGTACCGAATCCCTTTCACTTCGAGTCGAAACCAGAACCTCGAGGGAGACGAAAACTTTGTTCTTGACGTAGGAAAAAGGTCGGACTGTGAGGAGACAGGGCCCGACGTCCGAGCTTTTCTCCCTAACCCCTTAAAGTGACTAACGGATTGTGAGAAAAAATCGGTTTCCCTCACAACTCAAAAGCCCCTTCAGTCCACTAAACACCCTTTTCCTCCCCTAATTAGGACATTCCTTTTCGTTTTGTGTCCTTCAGGTCGGGAGGTTGACGTATACTTTGTGTTTAATTTTCTCTCTCCTCAATAGTCTTTACGGTGAATCCCTGAACGGACCACCAAGTCACCGATTCTGAGGGACGATGGTTACGTCCTCCGGGTTCCAAGTTAGGGACCATTCCCTTGATATTGGGTGTACGGTGTTGATTCTCAAACGTACGGTGTCGATTTTCTGGGACGTACCGGCTTGATTCTGGTCCACGTCGGTTTATTTATTATTTATTTATTGAAAATTTCTTTCTTGTCATGTGTCTCACATATTTATAAATGTTTTTTCTTTCTTTACGTCCAGTAGAGACGGAGATTCCGTTTACATTACTAACCTATGACTGAATGTGAATTTGGGTTCGACTACACAATAACAAGTCGCCGATTCAGTGCAGACTGACACTGGGATACCTGACGTCGTCCGGTCCGAGGGGACAGGAAGTGGTAGAGGGTCTCAAACAAGTTTGAGTACAGGTAACTCAGTTACTCCGGTAGGTTGGTAGAGTAGGAGACAGCGGTGCACTCTATTATGAAAAAGGAGAAGAATTTTAGGGAGGTACACAGGTGCATAGATTTAATATAGGTCGGTAGTCCCTAAAGGGAGCACCAGGTCACCAATTCTTAGGTCGACGGTTTTCTCCCCTGTACCCAACCTAAGGACCAGGTCCTGTTAAGGTGTCACCCTGTCCCGTTGATTCGGGTGCGTGGTGTTGATGACTCGGGAGCGGGATCTCGGGAGCTCGACTTTGATGACTTCGGGTGTGTGGATATCGGACACGAGACGTAGCTCTCTTCGGTGGCGTTACTCTTCGGGTTCTTGGTGTTGATCTCCTTCGAGGGGGGTGTCGTTGGTTCTGGGTCGTTTCGGTTTTTATTTATTCAGTTTTATTTAAGGATATAGTTTCCTGTCTTTCTTCATATTTTGTGCAAACCAAAAAAATTTATTTTATACTTCCGTCACGTCCCTTAAGGGACAGTCAGGTCATCGACCCTGAGACACTAAAGTGACGGCTCCCGGGTCCAAGATAGGGACCAACCCTTTGATTTTAGGGTGTTCGAAGTTTTTTACCGGTCCCCTTTTTTTTTTTTTTTCATCCATTGTAGAGAACAACAGGAAGGGGTACTCCCTGACCCTATTACGAGGTAGTTGTTTGTTATAAAGACGTCGATTTGTCTAACTAACAGTGTCACTGATCTTATTTCAATAGTAATATCTAATACAAATTTTTAATGAAACGTAATCAAGTCCAATCCAAAACCACGGTTTAAACCTTCTTCTTTTGTTTATTTGTGAGTATAAGGTCTCGGAAAACCTTAAATCTCGAAGTCTATTCCCTGGTTCCCACCTTCGGAAAGAGTAGTCTCGGAAGGGACTGGCGGGGGGCGTTCGAGAGGAGGGCAGGGAACAGTGAAAGATGGGGCAGAATCACTGACGTAAGGTTGCTTAGATGTGAAAGAAGCTCACTTCCCGGGGGAATAAACTGTAGTCAAGTCAACGAGTCAGTACAGACTGAGAAACACTTGGGTACTTGGCGTCGTGCGGTCCGGAGGGACAGGTAGTGGTTGAGGGCCTCAAATGGGTTTAAGTACAGGTAACTCAGTCACTACGGTAGATTGGTAGAGTAGGAGACAGCAGGGGAAGAGGAGGACGGAAGTTAGAAAGGGTTGTAGTCCCAGAAAAGTTTACTCAGTCGAGAAGTGTAGTCCACCGGTTTTAGGACCTCAAAGTCGAAATTGTAGTCAGGAAAGTTACTTGTGGGTCCTGACTAAAGGGAATCCTACCTGACCAACCTAGATGAACGTCAGGTTCCCTGAGAGTTCTCAGAAGAGGTTGTGGTGTCAAGTTTTCGTAGTTAAGAAGCCGCGAGTCGGAAGAAATATCAGATTGAGAGTGTAGGTATGTACTGCTGACCTTTTTGGTATCGGAACTGATCTGTCTGGAAACTACCGTTTTATTACAGAGACGAAAAATTATGCGACAGATCTAACCAGTATTGAAGGGAAGGTTCCTCATTCGTAGAAAATTAAAGTACGGACGTTAGTGGTAGACGTCACTAAAACCTCGGGGCTTTTTATTTCAGTCGGTGACAAAGGTGACAAAGGGGTAGATAAACAGTACTTCACTACCCTGATCTACGGTACTAGAATCAAAAGACTTACAACTCGAAATTCGGTTGAAGACGTGAGAGGAGAAAGTGAAAGTAGTTCTCCGAAAAATCAAGAAGAAGTGAAAGACGATATTCCCACCACAGTAGACGTATAGACTCCAATGACTATAAAGAGGACCGTTAAAACTAAGGTCGAACGCGAAGTAGGTCGGGTCGTAAAGAGTACTCCAGGAGATATATATTCAATTTATTCTTCCCACTGTCCTTAAAAATTCAACGGTTAATTTGACACGGTATAGTAACTAAGGTTCTACGTAGTTTAAGTCTTCACAAGATTTGTTACGGTCTACAACACCCCGGACCGGAAGAAGTCTCGTTAAATAGTGTAATTGAAGATGAGGTCTCGATGACTATACCGATACTCAACGCAAACAAACAAACAAAAAACAAACAAAACGACACCTGGTGAAAAATTCAGAAATAACTTAAACAATGTTATAACAAAGACAAAATACAAAACCAAAAACCGGTGTTTCGTAGACCTTAGAATCGAGGAGTTAAACTCTGACTTAAGTGTGAGGACGGGACTTTCCGTTTCAGAATTGATGACCTAGGGATCCCTTCAGGGGCCTTCTCTCAAAATTTGTATTTACAGTCGTGAAGTACCGTAACAAACTCGATAATTTTTGTCAAAATGTAATTTTATTACCGTGCGCAATTAGACTTTTTATCAGTGCTATTAATAAGGTAAGATTTGGTATGTTCACCTCACTAGTGATTCCATCCATCCGTAAAGACAATTCGTTGACACCACTGTTTTTGTACTGTCTGAATGATCGGATGGTTGAGACTTTAATAAATTAAAAATTATTAATGTGTTAAGGACCATAAATTTTTTATTATTAAACATTAGTCGTAGATTTTACTCTGAAACAACTATGAAAACAACACGATGAAGTTTGACCGTATTTCACCACGGTATGGTATAGATGACAGAACCACTCCACTACTTTCTCTTTGTCCGTACACTGCACACATTAGTGATTCAAATTTCAGGGTCAAAAATCCCTTTGGATAAACGAAATATTTTTTTTTTGTGACTCCCCACCCAAACGGGTCACCAATTCTGAGGTACGAAGGTGAAGTCCACCGTACTCAAGTTAGAGATCAGTCCCCTCAAGACCTTTTATTTTAATTTTAAGACCCCCATCTCCACCCCCACTCACCCCTAATATCTACTTTGTTTTAACCGGAATCCAATAGTAATAACTTTACTACCCATTACCCTTAAGTAATACAATAAAAGAAAATCACATACTAACTTTTACAGGCACTATTTTTTAATTTTTATTTCTTACGACTAAAACAAGTGTATTTGTTTTTTAAAGTCCCCTTTTGGTGTACGGATCCTTAACTACGTCGTACTATAAACACTAGTACAGAACGAAGACCGACTGTGGTCCGGACCTGAGTCTGTCGGGTTCAGAGACGAGGCGGTGAGTGGTCGTCCCCCTGGAACCCGAGTAGTAGATTGAAGAATCGAAGAAGTTCCTACTTTATCTTATAGTCAAAACAGATGGAAGGGACCACCGAGTCTCCTATTTCGTAGACGGACGTTACGTCCTCTGGGCCCAAGCTAGGGACCCAACCCTTCTAGGGGACCTCTTCCTTTACCGTTGGGTGAGGTCATAAGAACGGACCTCTTAGGGTACCTGTCTCCTCGGACTGTCCGATGTCAGGTGCCCCAACGTTTCTCAGCCTGTGTGTGCTGACTCGTTGAAGTGAAGAAGACAGATAGAACGTACCGACAGACAGGTCTACTAAATTCCTTTGTCACTCTTCTCTCCCGAAACTTTTGACACCACGGTTTATTTACGTGTGAAACCTTCCTTCCCTTAAGACTCAGATACTCCACAGACGTCCGTCCAAGATCCACACTGAGTGGAAACGCACGAGGTACAGATCGACGAAGTATATACGTCAGTTACATTTCTCCTTGAAATCCACAAGGAGACCGACGGGTCGTAGTCTTGTAGAAATGGTGTAAACCCCTCGAGGAGTAACACTCAGAACCCTTGTCTCGGGTAGAGGGTCCTCTCATCTACGTATACGTCCTTCGTACAGAGAATCGTCAGACAGTCGAGACCTCGTTTGACATATGAGTGTCAGGTAAGTAGTCTTCGTGAGAGATCTAAAACTTAGGTCTTCGTCATTACGGTTCTTCGTCCGGGATGTCTTGGAGACCCCTGTCACCATCGGTGCGATTCTACCTTCTCCTCGACCCCGAACATCCGTCGTGGGTCGTCGGACGGGGTCACCCACTCGGAGCGTTCCACTTCACTGGTCCTGTACCGTCCCCGTCACCGTCGGTGTGACACAGGTGACGAGGACGACGCTGCACAGGTGTGGGCCGAGGGGTCGAGAGGACCGTAAAGATTTTCGTAAGGTCTTGGGGAAATTATTTAAGGAGAAGACGATGTTAGATGGTCTCGACCAAAGATAAAGAACGTTAATTCTTGTTACGAGTCACCTATTTGTTCCAGGATGACATGTCGAGTCCCTTGATATAAGTTATAGGACAGTATGTGACATTACCTTTTCCTAACTATATGTGTATTGACTTAATGACACGACATGTCGTTTTTAATTGTGTTGTAACGTATAGTTGAAATAAAGTTATCTTATTAAAACTTTTTTTTTCTCGATTCGAGGCACTCATGGACTCTTTACTTACTGATGTACTCACGTGGTCACTCAAGTCTGGTAAATCATCGACGAAAATCGACACACTGAAAACTTTTCTAAAAATTGGAGAGACTCGAAGTAGTACACATCTTACCCTTATTGTAGTGGATGGAGTTTTTGTCGACCTGATTATAGTAGTCGAGTTTTTGTCGACAGTAACAGTCCCGGACAATACTGGTACTAATTTACTCTAGTACATACGATCCGTAAGTCGTATATAAGTCGTGAGTCATTCGGGAATTATTCCGAAGGGGTTACGGAGTATCCCATTTCTTAGATGAACGGTTACGTCCTCTGGGTCGTCTGTTCACAAGTTAGGGACCCAGTCCTTCTACGGGACCGTTTCTTTTACCGTTGGGTGATGTCATGAGAACGGACTTTTTAAGGTACCTGTCTCCTCGGACCTTCTTATGTCGGGTACCCCAGTGTTCTCAACCTGTGTTGACTCACTGATTCGTAAGTTCGGGAATTATTTATTTGCCGTTATTGAAGTAGAAATTTGTGCTCGTGTTCCTTTTGTTTGTACAGTGGTTTAGCGGGTACTAAGGAAGAGGAGTAAGACACCTTAAGTTGTGAGCCGTTTTTCAACCACTGACTGCGTGTGGTGCAAGGCAGAAGAGAAAAAGTTAAAACGGTGCGTTCACTTTGTAAAAGCCAAATATTGAGAGTTCCTCTGTCGTTTAGTGTGTACGTTACAATGTACTAGCCTTCTTTAGTAGAACTTTTCCCAAGTAAACCCGTAAGACATGAATCGTACACCCCCACCCCCGCGAGGATACGTAAAGGGGAGACCTCTGGGTTCGAAGACCGAGAGTTCCGACCTGACCATCTGCTCGAGACAGACCATTAAGTCGGAGGTGTCACGTTTCTCCCGTCCACAAAAGTTGGGACCCGGAGACACAGAAAACGGAGACACCAGTGACTCTACCCTTTTCGGAAAGAGGATCTACACTGAGAGGGAAGTTTAAGTACGAATAAAGTCGACCTGTTTTTGCGGAAGTCACCTAAGAACTTGACTCCGGGACTGAGGAAGCTTCCGACACTCGGATCAATTCCTTATTATGGAGACAGTCTACGGGACTATGATCAGAAAGAAGGTGAAAAATTAAAGTTATTGTTTAATCCCACTGAAGTCCCATGTCCGTTACGGTCGTTCGAGTGGATGTTATTCATATAGTGCACCTTTGGGTAAGTCGTTAAAAAACTCTTAAAAGATGAGAGTTTGGAAACTTGTTTGGTGAACTTAAGTTCCAGTCTGAAAGGTTAAAGGAGGAACCGGGACTTACTTCCTACCTCAACCGGTTAAATCGTGAGAGCTGGAATGGGTCCGGGAGCGTCTAATTTCGACTTCAGAGGGGACACGGGACGCCGTGAACGTCTCGAAGCGAAGGGACGTCCTTTATAAAGATCTTCCTTTGTAACCCTAATTCTTCTTAGGATCAAGGTGTTGTATGTCCCCTAGACCTGGTCCCAGTTTATCTTCGGTACGAACGGTTTTAAGGTTAAGGACATGACAAGTCCTTGTGATTTTCTCCTAACAAATAACTACATGAAGAAAGTACATCTTTTTAGTGAAAATTTTTTCTTCACATCGATGTAGGGTTGTGGTTATTCTTCCGGGTCAAGGGAGTTCCTTGAAAGATCATTACCTTTCTTTTAACACACTTTAGGAATGTTATTATTAAGATCATCGAAAATAAAAATAGAAAAATTAAAAATAACAGATGATATCAACTAATTGTTACAACACAATCAATGTCCATATGTTGTTTTCACTAAGCCAATATACACATAGACAAGAAAAAGTTCAAGAAAAGGGTATATCCAACAATGTATTATAACTCGTCTTAAGGTACAAGTTATCCGGGAACAACCATTAAATAAAATTTATATCGTCTCACATGTACAGGTAGGGTTTGAGGGATTGATAGGCAAGGGGAGTGGGAAGGGGGGCCATTGGTATTCAGACACACTCAGACAAAACAGTTGTTCAAATAAACATAGTGAAGTTAAGGTGTTAAAAAGAATCTATATCCACTATAGTATACCACAATCAGAAAGAGGTAGACTGAATAAAGTGAATCGTACCATGAGAGGTCCAAGTAGGTACAACGACGTTCACTGTTACAAAACAAGAAAAAGTATCGTCTCATATAAGGTGTCATATATACATGAAGTAGAAGACATAGGTAAGAAGGTACCTACCTTTAAATCCAACGAAGGTACAGGGACGATAACATTTGTTATGACGTCATTTGTGACCCTACATACATGGAAAAACTTGGTACAAAAAGAGGTCTATATACGGGTCCTCACGAAATAAAAATCAAAAAACAAAAACACAAAAAAACGAAACACCCCTAAACCCCCTCCCCTCCTAACAAAAAGTAAAGTAACAAAAAAACCGGCATGACACACCGAAGGTCCTGGAATTATTATCAAAGGGATGGTCATTAATTTGGGTCCGGGGTAGGAGCATGAGTGCCCTGTGAGTGAGAACCTTGGGTGTACGGTACGACACTCCTTCGGGTCCGGTACACCTACACGACCGACTTGGGGGACTCGAATGTCGACAGTTAGTTGTAATCAGAGTTGTGGTCCAAACACTCACTCCTTCGCGAGTGTTTTACTCAGGTAGGGGTAGACTGACGTTGATGTCCTTTGGGTATTCACTCTCGGCGGATCGACTTGGGTCACTTACAGGACTTGGTACTCTCTATTATTCCTTTATTATTCTCTGAAGGGACCACCAGGTCACCATTCCTGAGGTGGAGTAAAGTTGACTTCCCCGTGTCAAAGGTAGGGAACAACCCCTTGTTCTAGGGTAAGCGGTCTCTTTTCCTTTATTATTGTTATTCATAACGGTAATTCAAAACCCCACTGAAGTAATAAATCCCGGAGGGACCACCGAGTCTACCATTTCTTAGATAGACGTTAAGTCCTCTGGGCCCAAGCTAGGGACCCAGCCCTTCGAGGGGACCTCTTCCTTTACCGTTACGTGAGGGCATAAGAACGGACCTTCTAAGGTCCCTGTCTCCTCGGACCTCCCGATGTCAGGTACCCCAATGTTTCTCAGCCTGTGCTGACTCGTTAACTCATGTGTGTGTGTAATAAATGGTTATTTATTGACCTTGACTTGACGTTGATTCTGGGTTACGTCGGTTTATTTATAATTTTTGTTTTTGTTCTTCAAAACATTTTCAGTCGTCTTGTCGTTTCCGGAAGGTAGAAGGTGTGTAATGAAGGTCCCGGTGACATTCTTTTCTTGTATGACCTAGTCTCTCACCCTCTAAAGATACCCGGTCCCGATCCACACCGTGTGTATTCAGGATAAGTGTAAGGTAACCGATCTTCGGTTGGTGTTCAAGTGTAGATTGACACTCGCACACGGGTCTTTCTTCTCCTAAACCAATCGTCGAAAATCACAGACGGTGTTGGAGATTTACATTGGATATAAAGAGGTTCGACACCTATGTTTATTCTGGGGAATTTATAAAGAACCCGAAAAGATGAACCCCCTCCCTTTTTTGAAAGGAGATGGGAAAATCCAAGAAGACCGACTAGAGTCTTAATTTAAGTGTACTATCCCTGAAGGGACCACCAGGTCACCTATTCTTAGACGAACGGTTGCGTCCCCTGTGCTCAAACTAGGGACCATGTCCTTCCAACGTGTGCAATACCTCGTTGATTCGGTGACGTGGTATTACTTACTTCGACTGTGAAATCCCGGAAGTTCGATGTTGGTGACCGTTGAGGACTCGGACTCACGGTTCTCGGACACGAGACGTTTTCTCTTTGGTGGTGTTCCTCTTTGGTCGTATGGTGTTGATGTCCCATCGGGACCTACCGACGTTGATCTTTTTCGGACTTGTGTCGTTACTTCTGGGTCGTGTCGGTTTTTCCAATTAATTAATTAATTAAAAAATTTTTTGAAACTTTTCTTACACCCCAGGTTCAATCCGTTGACTCCGAGTACACGGTAGACTTTCATTTCCCCCACCCTTTAAACTTGAAGTCGCCTCTTCTTCCGTTAAGTACACCTATACCTTATTGTTTGCGAACGATCTGTCTGTAAACGACCCGACACGTCTCTGTTACTCTGTGCCCCTTCTGACTAGAGTCGGGGTGGTCTGTGTATCGGGGAGAAGGGAATATCTGTAGAGACCATTCTCATGAGAAGGACCTGGTTCGAGAAGTAAGTCTAAGATAAAAACCATAGATAAATAAACCGATACGCTCCAGAATCAACGTCGTGCGTCCTAGAAGTTATAAGTAATATCGTACCCTTGTGAACCAACACCGTACACTTTAGATCGAGGGACTGGTCCCTAGTTTGGTCCCGGGGGACGTAATCTTCGTGTCTCAGAATCGGTGACCTGGGGGTTCCTCAAGGGTGGAAATAGATTTAAGGATCCCTGAAACTCTAACTGCACATGTGTAGCGATATAAAAATTTACGTATTACTTGTTCCTAGACGACATATCGTGTCCCTTGAGACGGGTTACAGTACACCGTCGGACCTGTCCTTCCTTCAATCCCCCTCTTACCTATGTACATATACATACTGACTCAGTGGGATGACAAGTGGACTTTGGTAGTGTAACAATTGGTCGATATTAGGTTATATTTTAAGTTTTAGAAAAGTTTATTTTTCTTTTGAGAAAATCCGTCTCCTTCATTTTCTTATTGAAGGATTCAGAAGATAAAGAATGTTTATTGGTTGGATTTTTTTAGGAGTACGGTTTCTCTAGGTGAGATCCCACCGTCTAAAACGAAGGACATGGGAGAGGGGTGAATGTGTCCTAGGAGTACAAGTATTTATGAGATACTGGGCTGTTAAAGGAATGGTCCCCTGATATTGTTGGGTCGTCACGGTAGAGGGCCTTCCCTCGAGGACGATAACGAGTCTTCGGGAAATGTCCGATTTCGACGTGACATTCATTGTATCTCCGTTTGTGACGGAAGAACGGGAAAAAAAAATAAAATTACTCAAACTTTAAAGTTTCTTCCGAAGAATCTCGTACTATGAATCCTCGAATTAAAAAATTTGAAATTTATATATATAATATATTATATATAAATATACTTATGTATATAAAGTATAAATGTAAATATTTTACAAAGATATTTTATATTTATATAATACTATTTATATTTAATATTTATTTAATTTAACATATATATCGTATATATACGATTCAGTGAAGTCAGTACAGGTTGAGAAACGCTGGATACCTGACATCGGACGGTCCAAGGAGACAGGTACCCTAGGAGGTCCGTTCTTATCACCTCACCCAACGGTACGAGAGGAGGTCTCCTAGAAGGGTTAGGTCCCTAGTTTGGGTACAGAGAATATAGAGAACGGGACTTCCGTCCAAGAAATGGTGATCGCGGTGGACCCTTCGGATTTATATCTATCTATCTATCTATCTATCTATCTATCTATCCGTCTTCCTCTTCTCTCACAGTCTCCCACTCTACCGACCTACCGTAGTGACTCCGTTTCTCGTACCTGGACCCGTTTGAGACCCTCTACCATTCCCTGTCCTTCCGGACCGTACGACGTCAGGTTACCCCAGTGCTTCTCAGTCTGTTCTGACCCACTGACTTGTGGTCTTGTTGTATGTATATATATATACATATATACATGTATATATGTATATATATATACATATATATATGTTATACATATATATATATATGTGTATAACCGGTACGGGACACCGAAAACCCTCGAATCAAGGGGTTGGTTCTTAGCTTGGACACGGGAGACGGTACCTTCGTGTCTCAGAATTGGAGACCTGGGGGTCCCTTTAGGGGGAAGAACGAAAAACCAAGAAAGAAAGTCCCTCATGGTCCCGTCGTACGGCCCCGAGGTCCCAGAACACCTCAAAAGTCACTGTACCAAGAACGTAACAAATGCGTGTCAGAGTACCCAGGTCTATCCTTGACTAGTCCCGACTACACTTTTTACTGAACTCACTGTACGCGACCCGTCATTATTCTTACGACAGTCAGTCAGTCAGTCTGTCGTGAACGATAGACGACGCACGGTCCGAGGGGATTCGAGACGAACGTGTCACATTTATTTGCTGTAGCGGGAACGGGAGTGTCCTCAGTGTCAGGTCACACCCCTCAGAGCGTAGTCACGACTGGGTCTCTAAAACAGTGACTTGACTCGTATAGTCTTGTCTAAGGAGGAACGGAAACCAGTTCAAGAGAGGACCCCCCTCCGAGGAGTTCGTTTGTCCAAAGACTATGTGAGTGGACCGGGTAAGGGGTCTCTCTCGGTATATCGATTCTTAGAATTCAGTCCGACGTGGTGGTAGGAGACGGAGAGTAATATGTCCACTTGACTAGTCTCTCCTATTCCGACGACTTTCTTTTATACGGTTTTGATCGGTTGTTTATACAACTAAAAGAAACAGATCATAACCGAAGAACCACATAGTTTACTATTTCTTAGATGGACCTTACGTCCTCTAGGTCCAAACTAGGACCCAGTCCTTCTAGGGGACCTCTTCCCTTCCCGTTGGGTGAAGTCATAAGAAAGGACCTCTTAAGGTACCTGACCCTTCTGACCTCCCGATGTCAGGAACAATAACGTCTCAGGCTGTGTTGACTCCTTGATTGTGAAAGTAAAAAGTCATAACCGGATGTGTCGTGAAAATTTTGAAAAGTTAATCAGTGGTTCTAATTTTTTGTCTAATCTCTGTACATAGGGTCACAAGTAACGTCGTGACAAATGTTATTGGTCCTGTACCTTTGTTGGATTTACGGGTAGTTGTCTCCTTACCTACCTCTACACCACGTGTGTGTTGCCTTATAATGAGTCGGTAATTTTCTATAATTTCACCCAGTAAACATCTTTACGCCCACGAAAGTTTAACACGACCTCTTCAGAGACTCTCAGGGAACCTGACGTTCCCCTAGTTTGGTCAGTTAGGATTTCCTTTAGTTAGGACTTATCAGTACCCTTCCTGACTACGACTCGACTTCGAGGTCATGAAACCGGTGGACTACGTTTCTCGGCTGAGTGACCTTTTCTGGGACTACGTCCCTTTCTAACTTCCGTTTTGCGTTTCCTCCACCGTTTCCTAGTCTATCTATCTATCGTAGTGGCTGAGTTACCTGTACTCAGACTCGTTTGAGATCCTCTATCATCTCCTGTACCCTCCAACCGCACGACGTTAGATACCCCAGTGTTTCAGTCTGTGTTGAATCACTGACTTGTTAGTCAAGTCAAGTCAGAGAGTCAGTACAGACTGAGAAACGTTGGGGTACTTAGCGTCGTGAGATCCAGTGGGACAGGTAGTGATTGAGCGTCTCAAGTGAGTCTGAGTGTAGGTAGCTCAGTCACTACGGTAGGTCGGTAGAGTAGGAACCAGCAGGGGAAGAGGAGGACGGGGGTTAGGGAGGGTCGTAGTCTCAGAAAAGGTTACTCAGTTGAGAAGCGTACTCCACCGGTTTCATGACCTCAAAGTCGAAATCGTAGTAAGGAAGGTTTCTTTAGGATCCCGACTAGAGGAAGTCTTACCTGACCAACCTAAAGGAACGTCAGGTTCCTTGAGAGTTCTCAGAAGAGGTTGTGGTGTCAAGTTTTCGTAATTAAGAAACCGTGAGTCGAAAGAAGTGTCAGGTTGATAGTGTCGGTGTGTACTGGTGACGCTTTTGGTATCGGAACTGATCTGTCTAGAAACAACCGTTTCATTACAGAGACGAAAACTTATACGATAGATCCAACCAGTAATGAAAAGAAAGTTCCTCATTCACAGAAAATTAAAGTACCGACGTCAGTGGTAGACGTCACTAAAACCTCGGGTTTTTTATTTCAGACTGTGACAAAGGTGACAAAGAGGTAGATAAAGGGTACCTCACTACCCTGGTCTACGGTACTAGAACCAAAAGACTTACAACTCGAAATTCGGTTGAAAAAGTAAGAGGAGAAAGTGAAAGTAGTTCTCCGAAAAATCAAGGAGAAGTGAAAGACGGTATTCCCACCACAGTAGACGTATAGACTCCAATAACTATAAAGAGGGTCGTCAGAACTAAGGTCGAACACGAAGTTGGTCGGCTCGCAAAGAGTGCTACATGAGACGTATCTTCAATTTATTCGTCCCACTGTGATATGTCGGAACAGCAGGAAGAAAAGGATAAACCTTGGTCAGACAACAAAATACAGGTCAAGATTGACAACGAAGGACTGGACGTATATCCAAAGAGTTCTCCGTTCAGTCCACCAGAACATAAGGGTATAGCAATTCTTAAAAGGTTTCAAATAACACTAGGTGCGTCAGTTTCCGAAACCGTATCAGTTATTTCGTCTTTATCTTCAAAAAGACCTTGAGAGAACGAAAAAGATACTAGGTCGCCTACAACCGTTAAACTGACATGTTATCAATTGTTGTGAAAGTATCTGATTACTCACCCTCCTAATAAGGTTGATAAAACCTTTTCCCTATCTCTAAGGGTCCATAACTCGGTGACGGGTGAAAAACCGGAAACTACCAATCGGACCCTTGATGGTACCACGGACACCCACACAGTAAATCTACGACTACATAATGTCACTCCTCACATTTGCACTTGGCACTTGAAGGACTACAAGTTCGACCAAAATCTTTTCCGTCTCCTTGGTCTCTAGTTTAACGGTTGTAGGCGACCTAGTAGCTTTTTCGTTCTCTCAAGGTCTTTTTGTAGATAAAGACGAAATAACTGATACGGTTTCGGAAACTGACACACCTAGTGTT
>SJYO01030334.1:80119-92344 GCA_006410555.1 Capra ibex
CACCTCAAAGTCGAAATCGTAGTAAGGAAGGTTTCTTTAGGGTCCCGACTAGAGGAAGTCTTACCTGACCAACCTAAAGGAACGTCAGGTTCCTTGAGAGTTCTCAGAAGAGGTTGTGGTGTCAAGTTTTCGTAATTAATAAACCGTGAGTCGAAAGAAGTGTCAGGTTGATAGTGTCGGTGTGTGTTGGTGACGCTTTTGGTATCGGAACTGATCTGTCTAGAAACAACCGTTTCATACAGAGACGAAAACTTATACGATAGATCCAACCAGTATTGAAAAGAAAGTTCCTCATTCACAGAAAATTAAAGTACCGACGTTAGTGGTAGACGTCACTAAAACCTCGGGTTTTTTATTTCAGACTGTGACAAAGGTGACAAAGAGGTAGATAAAGGGTACCTCACTACCCTGGTCTACGATACTAGAACCAAAAGACTTACAACTCGAAATTCGGTTGAAAAAGTAAGAGGAGAAAGTGAAAGTAGTTCTCCGAAAAATCAGGGAGAAGTGAAAGACGGTATTCCCACCACAGTAGACGTATAGATTCCAATAACTATAAAGAGAGTCGTTAGAACTAAGGTCGAACACGAAGTTGGTCGGCTCGCAAAGAGTGCTACATGAGACGTATCTTCAATTTATTCGTCCCACTGTTATCTGTCGGAACTGCAGGAAGAAAAGGATAAACCTTGGTCAGACAACAAAGTACAGGTCAAGATTGACAACGAAGGACTGGACGTATATCCAAAGAGTTCTCCGTTCAGTCCACCAGAACATAAGGGTATAGAAATTCTTAAACGGTTTCAAAGAACACTAGGTGCGTCAGTTTCCGAAACCGTATCAGTTATTTCGTCTTTATCTTCAAAAAGACCTTGAGAGAACGAAAAAGCTACTAGGTCGCCTACAACCGTTAAACTGACATGTTATCAATTGCTGTTAAAGTATCTGATTACTCACCCTCCTAATAAGGTTGATAAAACCTTTTCCCTATCTCTAAGGGTCCATAACTCGGTGACGGGTGAAAAACCGGAAACTACCAATCGGACCCTTGATGGTACCACGGACACCCACACAGTAAATCTACGACTACATAATGTCACTCCTCACATTTGCACTTGGTACTTGAAGGACTACAAGTTCGACCAAAATCTTTTCCGTCTCCTTGGTCTCTAGTTTAACGGTTGTAGGCGACCTAGTAGCTTTTTCGTTCTCTCAAGGTCTTTTTGTAGATAAAGACGAAATAACTGATACGGTTTCGGAAACTGACACACCTAGTGTTATTTGAAACCTTTTAAGGAATTCTCTACCCTTATGGTCTGGTGGATTATACGGAGAACTCTTTAGACATACGTCCGGTCCTTCGTTGTCAATCTTGACCTGTACTTTGTTGTCTGACCAAGGTTTATCCTTTTCCTCCTACAGTTCCGACTTATAACAGTGGGACCAATAAATTGAATATACGTCTCATGTAGTACTCTTTTCGACTTGACCTTCTTTGTGTTCGACCTTAGTTCTAACGACTCTCTTTATAGTTATTGGAGTCTATACGTCTACTGTGGTGGGAATACCGTCTTTCACTTCTCCCTGATTTTTCGGAGAACTACTTTCACTTTCTCCTCTTACTTTTTCAACCGAATTTCGAGTTGTAAGTCTTTTGATTTTAGTACCGTGGGCCAGGGTAGTGAGGTACCCTTTATCTACCTCTTTGTCACCTTTGTCACAGTCTGAAATAAAACCCCCCGAGGTTTTAGTGACGTCTACCACTAACGTCGGTACTTTAATTTTCTGTGAATGAGGAACCTTCTTTTCAATACTGGTTGGATCTATCATATAAGTTTTCGTCTCTGTAGTGAAACGGCTGATTCCAGGCAGATCAGTTCCGATACGAAAAAGGACACCAGTACATATCTGCACTCTCAACCTGACACTTCTTCCGACTCCCGACTTCTTAATTACGAAAACTTGACACCACAACCTCTTCTGAGAACTCTCAAGGAACCTGACGCTCCTCTAGGTTGGTCNCTCTTCTGAGAACTCTCAGGGAACCTGACGTTCCTCTAGGTTGGTCAGGTAAGACTTCCTCTAGTCGGGACCCTAAAGAAACCTTCCTTACTACGATTTCGACTTTGAGGTGATGAAACCGATGGAGTACGCTTCTCAACTGAGTAACCTTTTCTGAGCCTACGACCCTCCCTAACCCCCGTCCTCCTCTTCCCCTGTTGGTTCCTACTCTACCGACCTACCGTAGTGCCTGAGCTACCTGCGCTCAGACTCACTTGAGGTCCTCGACCACTACCTGTCCCTCCGGATCGCACGACGTCAAGTACCCAGCGTCTCAGCCTGTGCTGACTCGTTGACTTGACTTGACTCGACTTGACTTTACTCCGACTTCGAGATGACTTGTAGTTTAGAAGTCGGTAGAACCTGGACATCTTTCACTCACAAGCAGTGAGTCACACAGGTTGATAAACGTGGAGGTACCTGACATCGGGCGGTCCGAGGAAACAGGTACCCCTAAGAGATCCGTTCTTATGACCTTACCCAACAGTACGGGAAGAGGTCCCCTAGAAGGGCTGGGTCCCTGCCTTGGGTCCAGAAGGAGTAACGTCCGTCTAAGAAAGAACAAACTCGGTGGGTCCTACTAAGATTAGTCAAACACAGTACTGGAGTTACCGCTGTAGTAAGAAAATTTCCAACACGGGACGGGAGAAGAGTTAAAGTGAAGGTAGTACCTTTCGGTCGTAAAACAAGAATAATGTAAATCTGTGAAGTCTATACTGAAGTGGGAGGGGTGTACGTTACAAAGACAGTTGGATGGTAGACACCTGAATCTCTTGTGGAAAAGGTAGTAGTACCTACCTACTGTGGCGAAGAATCACTTTGACTCACCCCGAGACACCCCAAGGGTCCGCACCTTCTGAAAGACAGGGGGTAAAGAACATCCGTTCTGAAGTCGGTAATATTGGAAGGGATCCAAGGGTTCCCTCCTCGTTGGTTCTTTAGTGGACTCCCGTCTAATTTCCCTCGTCTCTTCAAGTGATCCTCTACCTAATGGATTTTGCTCTATTTCACTCATATTCGGGACGAGTGTGAGATTAGAACAGTCTCTGGGGTGGAAACTGGATGACAATATTTTTCGGAGTAGCCCGAAGGGACCACCGAATGTCCCATTTCGTAAACGAACGTTACGTCCTCTGGACCCAAACTAGGGACCCAACCCTTCTAGGGGACCTCTTCCTTTACCGTGGGGTGAGGTCATGAGAACAGACCTTTTAGGGTACCTGCCTCTTCGGACCATCCGATGTCAGGTACCCCAGTGTTTCTCAGCCTGTGTTGACTTACTGCTGTGGAATAGTTCAAGAGACCTCAACGTGTGTACTCGCGAATCAGGGAAGTCAAAACAGACTGAGGGAGACCTGATATCGGGTGGTCCGAGGAGACAGGTACCCCAAGAGGTCCGTTCTTATGACCTCACCCAACAGTAAGAGAAGAGGTCCCCTAGAAGGACTGGGTCCCTGGCTTGAACCCAGAGTAACGTCCACCTAAAAAAAAGGACGACTCGGTGGTCGCTTCGGGAGAGACCTTGACTCTGTGTATCAAAAAAGTTCCGTCTTGAGGTGACACAGAGAGAAACGGGTCGTTTCGTTAAAACAACAAGTTAGTGAGTCAGCACAGACTGAGAAACGTTGGGACAATTGACGTCGTGTGGTCCGAAGGGATAGAGGGTCTCAAACGAGTTTGCGTACAGGTAACTCAGTCACTACGGTTCGTTATTCCTATAGGAAAAGATGAAGTATGTTTTGTGACAGAGGTCCACAAAACTAAGCTGTGACCACATGTCTCTCCGGTTCGAAGATCCTTGTAGGTCCTTGAGTGAAGTGTCACTTTCTTCACCTCCTTGTTCGGGGACAAGTACCTTAAGTGACCAACGTAGTGCAAGGACTGGTGGAACTTCGTCGACCGCACTATCGAAAACACCTGAAGACTTCTGAGTTAATGGCACTACTGTCCCAAGTCCTGTCCGGTGGGGTTCTACACGGTACGACCGCACGTCTAATGAAACTCGGTCTTTTATCCGTTCCGGACTTTCTGAGTCTTTCTTGGAAACTTGTTGTAGGGGTGATTAACGGGTAGGGTCCTTCCTGAATAGTCCCATCTATTGATATCGTTTCACATTTAATCCACACCACCCGTCCCTCCTTGGATCGTTCCGGGTGAACTAGTTTCAGGATAAACACTGGGTAACAGAAACCTAAATAAATGGTCTATAATTGAGAAAAATTAGAAGGACACTTAATGGAATGTAAGGAAACTTCATAGTACGAGGATGGAGGAAGAGGAATGACAGGACTACATGAGTCAGCACCGGTTGAGAAACACTGGGGTACCTGACATCGGACGGTCAGAAGAGATAGGTACCGTAAAAGGTCTTTCCTTATGACCTCACTCAGTGGTAAAGGAAGAGTCCCGAGGAAGAGGAATAGTTATGGTTATGGTTCTCAGCGAGTCAGTACAGACTGAGAAACACTGGGTACCTGACATCGGGTGGTCCGGGGAGACAGGTACCCTAAGAGGTCCGTTCTTATGACCTCAACCAAGGGTAAAGGAAGAGGTCCCTTAGGAGGGTTGGGTCCCTAGTTTGGGTCCAGAGGGCGTAACGTCCGTCTGCGAAATTGGAGACTCGGTGGTTCCTTCGGAAGAGGAATCAGGTTCTATTATTTATAAGAGAGAGAGAGAAAAAAAAAAAAAAAACCGACACAACCTAAAAGGAGTGACGAAGGTCCGAAAGAGGTCAACGTCGTTCATCCCCAATAAAAAGAAACTCCATGAGCCCGAAGAATGAGACTACCGAAGAGAACGCGTTCGAAGTCATCAATCTTGAATCAACAAGGTTCCGTGTACCTTAGAAGGGCTTGGACCCTAACTTAGGTACAGGGACGTAACCGTCCGTCTGAGAATTGGTAACCTGACGGTCCTTTCACATTCCTATTATATATAAGAGACAGAACGGAACGACAGAAACCTGAAGAAGTACGAATATACCTGAGGAGTGTCGTACATTATTTAAAATAAAAGAGGACAAGTAGACGGAATACGGTAAATTTAAACAGTTGGTTTTTCTTGATTCTCCTCCTTCTCCTTTAAAGGGAGAGGGTGTCACAAAAACTCCTCCTTCTTTAACAGGAGATGGGAATATCTAAGGAGACCGATCATATTTTTATTTTAACTACACTCTGTCTTATTGTCCTCTTTTAGTTTATTTTTAATCATTGAACAGATGTATCCTCTCTGGGTCCTTTTGACTCGTTGTTTTACTTGTTTTAGAATTAAAAATTATCATAGAAGTCGATTCCTGTTTTCTCTTACCGTCCCTCTGAAGGGACCTTCAGGTTACCAATTCTTAAATGGAAGGTTACGTCCCTCAAACCCGAGTTAGGGACCAGTTTCTCGATTCTGAGGTGTCCGGAGTACCTGTTTTATGGGTTTGCATTTTGTCTTTGTCATAACATTGTTTAAGTCATTTCTGATATTTTTACCAGGTGTAGTCTTTTTTTTTTTTTTTTTGATTTTTTTTTCTCTCTTACTATCCTTTTACTCAAACCTTGGAGTTTTCCCTCCTTCTGTTATGTATACCTCTACTTTTTCACAAATCACCCGAAGGGACCACCGAGTCACCATTTCTTAGACGGAAGATTACCCAAACTAGGGACTAGGTCCTTCTAGGGTGTACGGTGTGTCGTTGCTCCGACCACGTAGTGTTGATAACTCAGACACGAGACCTCGGGTCCTTGACGTTGATGACTTCGGGAGTGTGGGATCTCGGACTTCTCTTCGGTGACGTTACTCTTCGGACTCGTAGCGTTGATCTCTTTCGGACGCGTCGTTCCTTCTGGGTCGTGTCGGTTTTTAGTATTTCTTTTTGTATAAAAAAATTTTCGTCCACAAACCAATTGTTTACAAACGACCCTATACCTCTATGTGACCTGTGTTTCGTCTGGGACTAGAATCCAGGACGGACCTCGAAGGGGTTGGGAACGGGGTGAGTTGGGTATAGGAAACGTCTATAGAGACCACTATCCAGATAGGATCCTTGTTCTGGAGACAGACTTAAGAAAATCCGTCAATCCTTCTTCCAGTTTCCAAGAAGGACTCAAGAAGTACGGAATAAAAGTCGAGTTCTATTAGGTGTATGGTTTCTCTGTAAAATCCCATAGTTATTGGAGTCTATACGTCTACTGTGGTGGGAATACCGTCTTTCACTTCTCCTTGATTTTTCGGAGAACTACTTACACTTTCTCCTCTCACTTTTTCGACCGAATTTCGAGTTGTAAGTTTTTTGGTTCTAGTACCGTAGGCCCAGGTAGTGAAGTACCCTTTATCTACCCCTTTGTCACCTTTGTCACAGTCTGAAATAAAAAACCCGAGGTTTTAGTGACGTCTACCACTAACGTCGGTACTTTAATTTTCTGCGAATGAAGAACCTTCTTTTCAATACTGGTTGGATCTATCATATAAGATTTCGTCTCTGTAGTGAAACGGCTGATTCCAGGCAGATCAGTTCCGATACGAAAAAGGACACCAGTACATACCTACACTCTCAACCTGACACTTCTTCCGACTCGCGGCTTCTTAACTACGAAAACTTGGAACCACAACCTCTTCTGAGAACTCTCAGGGAACCTGACGTTCCTCTAGGTTGGTCAGGTAAGACTTCCTCTAGTCGGGACCCTAAAGAAACCTTCCTTACTACGATTTCGACTTTGAGGTCATGAAACCGGTGGAGTACGTTTCTCAACTGAGTAACCTTTTCAGAAACTACGACCCTCCCTAACCCCCGTCCTCTTCTTCCCCTGCTGTCTCCTACTCTACGGACTTACCGTAGTGCCTGAGCTACCTGCGCTCAGACTCACTTGAGACCCTCAACCACTACCTGTCCCTCCGTACCACACGACGTTAAGTACCCCAGTGTTTCTCAGCCTGTACTGACTCGCTGACTTGACTTGACTTGACTTGTGACCAGTGTGGAACGTCCCGTCCCTGTTCAAAGAGATCTTCTGGCACATATGAGACTTAGTCGTAGATTGTATACCGTGATAAGGAGGGTATCGTTTCTAAGTACCCAGGTCCATAGATCCTCATCTTTATCCTCTAGTGATGATTGGGATCTTTGGTGTTCACTTTAAAAACGAAGACAGGGGTACAGGAATACGAGACGACCGGACCTCCAGAATCAAGTCTCCTTCCTTACGAAGGTGGTCCTCTGTATTGTTACTAAGGTAACTTGACGTTCAATTCTGACGACGGGTCGGTGAAACGGACAACTAAATCTCCGCACTCTCTGAGTTTCTTCCCCCAATGACACGACCGACCTGACTCACTGGGACTGAAGGCTCCCCTTTAACCTGACGAAGAGGTGTGACCCGTATTCCCTCTCACTCGGGTGGTGTGGTTTCTCGGGAATCCCGAAGAGAAGGGTAATTGTACGGGACCCTATTTCCAGTCACTTTTGACCGTCAGGTCAGGTCCGTCCTGGTAATTACTGAGTCTGGAGAGTCGTTACTTCCAAGTTCAGTGAGGTGGTTCTTTTCTTGGTGTTGGTTGACTCCACGAACATTTCCCTAATATAGTTATCTTACTCATTATTCCTGAAGGGACTACCAGGTCACCAATTCTCAGGTTGAAGGTTTTGGTTCTCTGTACTCAAGTTAGGGACCACCCCCTTGATTCTAGGGTATACGACACCCCGTGGATTCGGACAGGTGGTGTTGATCTTCGATTACTATTAATGGTCGATACTGGTACACTGGTCAATATATTTGTGACATTAATAGTATTCATAAGGAAGAGTAAAACAATACACTTTGTGTGTGTGTGTGTGTGTGTATGTACCAAGTTTACCATTTCTTAGGTGGACGTTACGTCCTCTGCACCCAAACTAGGGACCCACCCCTTATACCGGACCTCTTCCCTTACCGTTGGATGAGGTCATAAAAACGGACCTCTTAGAGTACCTGTCTCCTCGTACCACCCAATGTCAGGTGTACCAGCGTTTCTCAACCTGTACTGATTCGATGATTGTGAAGGTAAAAATGAAAGTATATATATTTTAGAAACCGAAAAAAGGGGGAATAAGGAAAAGTACATGGTATTATATGTAACTAAAAGAAAGTATGTTCAATACACAAACCCAAAAAAAACCCCCCCCTCTCCAATCCCAACAAACAAACAAACAAAAACGGTACGGTACGACGAACACCCTAGAGGTAAGGGGTTAGTCCCTACCTTTGACCCAGTAACAGTCACTTTCACACCTCAGTATTGGTCCCGTAAGGGTCACTACAAAAAAATAAAATGTAGTTATCATAAATTCAATTCCCCGAAGGGACCACCGAGTCGACCATTTCTTAGGTGGACGTTACACCCTCTAGACCCAAGCTAGGGACCCAACCCTTCTAGGGGACCTCTTTTCTTGTCGTTAGGTGAGGTCATAAGACCGGACCTCTTAAGGTACCTCTTTTCAATACTGGTTGGATCTCTCGTATAAGTTTTGTCCCTGTAATGAAACGGCTGATTCCAGGCAGATCAGTTCCGATACCAAAAAGGACACCAGTACATACTTACACTCTCAACCTGACACTTCTTCCGACTCACGGTTTCTTAACTACGAAAACTTGACACCACAACCTCTTCTGAGAACTCTCAGGGAACCTGACGTTCCTCTAGGTTGGTCAGGTAAGACTTCCTCTAGTTGGGACCCTAAAGAAACCTCCCTTACTACGATTTCGACTTTGAGGTCATGAAACCGGTGGAGTACCCTTCTCAACTGAGTAACCTTTTCTGAGACTACGACCCTCCCTAACCCCCGTCCTCCTCTTCCCCTGCTGTCTCCTACCCTACCGACCTACCGTAGTGCCTGAGCTACCTGTACTCAGACTCACTTGAGGCCCTCTACCACTACCTGTCCCTCCGGACCGTACGACACTAAGTACCCCACAGGTTGACTCGCTGACTTGACTTGACTATGTCAGCGTCTCAGTCTACACTAACTCACTAAAAGTGGAAGTGAAAGTGAAAGTAAATTCAATTCTTTCGGGTTCCTCTTCTCGTTTGTAGTGGGTTCTTGAAATGGAGAAGAAGACCCCTTCCCCAACCAACGTAAAAGTCAACACGTGTCCTACTGACATAGTACAAACCACCTTACTACTGGAACAACAATAAAAATAAACCTCTTATTCTTACCGAAGTCCTCTACGTTTTCTCACGTTCAACTGTCCCCCATCTGGACACTACGAGTTAAAATACACAGTTAATGGACCCCCAGTACACCCGGGTCTATCAACCGATTTGTAATAAGACCAACACACAGACTTCTGAAATAGACCTACTCTATTTACAACCTTATAATTCTGATTCTTTTCGTCTAGTGGGAGGGGTTTTACTCACCCGAAGTAGGTTAGGAAACTTCCGGACTTGTCTTATTTTCCAACTCATTCCCTCTTAAACAAGAGACGGACGGAAACTCGTTCTTGTAACCAGGAGATGGAAACCTGACCCTGAATCTGATCATTATTTTTAGTGAGGAAACCGAACGGACCAACAGCCCGGAAGTCTTAATTTGACCTTGAGTTGATAAAAGAGAGGACCCGAAGGTCAAATGGTTCATACTTATAACCCTGAAGAGTCGGAGGTATAAGTGTTCCCGGTCACGAAATTATATATATTATATATCAACTGGGAACCTATTGTACCCCCAATCCCCGTAGGTTGGAAAATCCGTCAACTTTTGGACACACATTGATATATCGGTTACAAGGGATAACCACTAAGACGTAGATGATCAAGTTGGTTGACGCCTAGCACACCGCGATGTCATACATATATCATTTTGTTTTAGAAATATCGGTACTTGGGTGTGTCAAGTTTGTAGATAACAAGGTCCCAATTGACATATATATATATATATATATATATATATATATATATATATATATATACAAGATAATCGAGACAAAGAGTCGTCTTGTGTCTGATTATGTCTTCGAATTCGTACAAGAAATTTCTATATTTTCAGAAGGTTTTTTATCTAATAGATTTTCAAAAAAACAAACAAAAACCAGTACGTCGAATATCCTACACCCTAGAACCAAGAGGTTGGTTCGTAACTTTGGACCCGGGAACCGTCACTCTCGTGTCTCAGGATTGGTCACCTGGTGGTGCCTTAAGGGATTTTCATTAAAAAGATTCATCTGGTAATCTTCTTATGAAAATTTTGTTTCTCCCCTGAAGGGACCGCCACGTCACCTATTGTTAGACGGTCGGTTACGTCCAAGTCAGGGAGTAGACCCTTCTAAGGTGTGCGATACCCCGTTGATTAAGACTTGTAGTATTGATGACTCGGACACGAGATCCCGGGTTCTCGGTGTCGAGGACTCGGGCACTGATCTCGGGCACGAGGCGTCTTTCTCTTCAGTGGTGCTACTCTTCGGACGTGTGTAGTTCCTTCTCTTCGGGAGGGAGTGACTTTGATCTCTTTCTGGGTCGTGTCGGGTTTTAAAGTTTTGATTATTTATTAATAAAAAATTTTTCTTTTTTGTGAAAAAATTCTTTTCTCCTTTTAAAGAGTATTTCTACCGTCTAATTGAACGGAGAACACGGATTTTGGGGTGACTTTGTATCATTGTCATTTCACTTCGACGAGTCAGCATAGGCTGAGAAACGTTGGGGTACCTCGGACGGTCCGAGGAGGAGGTAGGTCTGGATTACAAAATCCAGATCTTAAAAAGGACAGGTAAAAGACCTACTTATATAAAGAGACGGACCATGACCACCCTAACCCATGAATGGACTGGAACCACCACCCCTCCCCAGAACTCCCATATTGAAAAACAAAGACACAAACCGACATGGAGACCGTATGCCCCAGAATCGAGGGACTGGTCCAAAACTTGGGTACGGGAGACTCCACCTTCGTACCTCAGAATTGACGACTCCCCAGGTTGAAAAACCGCAGATCCAAAAGTCCGGTCAGGAGGACGACCCAAGAACCAGTCGACGGAGGGGACCCGACACAGTAGTGATGAGGGAGTAGAAGAAAGGTAAAAGGTTTTGACGTAGATTTACAAAGTAGGCGAAAAGAAGATAAGTGAAACAAGGATATCTAAATGTGGAAGGAATCTTCCTTTACCGTTGGGTGAGGTCATAACAACGGACCTTTTAGGGTACCTCTCTCCTCGGACTACACGACGTCAGGTACCCCAGTGTTTCTCAGTGTGTACTGACTCGTTGATTGTGATAACGTTCTTTGTTCCCTCTCTACGTCTGGGTTTTTGACCTACATGTAGGAGGTCCGTCTTCTGAGCGTCGAAGGAGAGTCAAGTCAAGTCAAGTCAGTGAGTTAACACAGACTGAGACACTGGGGTACCTGCCGTCGTGTGGTCCGGAGGGACAGGTAGTGGTTTAGTGTCTCAAATGAGTTTGAGTACAGGTACTCTAGCTACTACGGTAGGTTGATAGAGTAGGAGACGGTAGGGGAAGAAGAGGGCGGAAGTCAGAAAGGGTCGTAGTACCATAAAAGGTTATTTAGCCGAAAAGTGTAGTCCATTTACTTCATAACCTCAAAGTCTAAGTTGTAGTCAAGAAGGTTACTTGTGAGTCCTGAATAGAGGAAATCCTACCTGACCAACCTAGAGGAACGTAAGGTTCCCTGAGAGTTCTCAGAAGAGGTTGTGGTGTCAAGTTTTCGTAGTTAAGAAACCGTGAGTCGAAAGAAATATCAGGTGGAGAGTGTAAGTGTGTACTGATGACCTCTTTGGTATCGGAACTGATCTGTTTTCAAGCAACCGTTTCATTACAGAGACGAAAAATTATACGACAGATCCAACCAGTGTTGAAAGGACGGTTCCTCAATTTCGCAGAAAATTAAAGTACCGACGTCAGTGGTAGACGTCACTAAAACCTCGGGTTTTTTATTTCAGACTGTGACAAAGGTGACAAAGGGGTAGACTGGAAAAGGTCAGGACACCGGTGACGACTCAAAAAGTTCAAACGACCGTATAACTCACGTCGTGAAAGTGTCGTAGTAGAAAGTCCTAAACTTTCTCGAGTTGACCTTAAGGTAGCGGAGGTGATCAAAACAAGTATCACTACGAAGGATTCCGGGTGAACTGAAGTGTAAGGTTCTACAGACCGAGATGTACTCACTAGTGTGGTAACACTAATAGACCCAGT
>SJYO01030334.1:92365-505925 GCA_006410555.1 Capra ibex
TGGAAAAGGTCAGGACACCGGTGACGACTCAAAAAGTTTAAACGACCGTATAACTCACGTCGTGAAAGTGTCGTAGTAGAAAGTCCTAAACTTTCTCGAGTTGACCTTAAGGTAGCGGAGGTGATCAAAACAAGTATCACTACGAAGGATTCCGGGTGAACTGAAGTGTAAGGTTCTACAGACCGAGATGTACTCACTAGTGTGGTAACACTAATAGACCCAGTGCTTCTAGAAAAAACATGTCAAGACACATAAGAACGGTGGAGAAGAATTATAGAAGACGAAGACAATCCAGGTATGGTAAAGACATGAAATAACTCGGGTAGAAACGTACTTTACAAGGGAACCATAGAGATTAAAAGAACTTCTCTAGAGATCAGAAAGGGTAAGATAACAAAAGGAGATAAAGAAACGTGACTAGTGTCTCCTTCCGAAAGAATAGAGAGGAACGATAAGAAACCTTAAGACGTAAGTTTACCCATATATAAAGAAAAGAGGAAACGAAAAACGAAGAGAAGAAAAGTGTCGATAAGCATTCCGGAGGAGTCTGACGGTAAAACGAAAAAACGTAAAGAAAAAGAACCCCTACTAGGACTAGGGACAGAGGACATGTTACAGTGTTTGGAGGCAGGTATCGAGTAGTCCTTGAGATAGTCTAGATCAGGGAATTTAGATAAAGAGTGAAGGTGACATATTAGTATTCCCTAAACTAAATCCAGTATGGACTTACCAGCTCACCAAAAGGGATGAAAGAAGTTAAATTCAGACTTAAACCGTTATTCCTCAAGTACTAGACTTGGTGTCAGTCGAGGGCCAGAACAAAAGTGTCTGACACATCTCGAAGAAGTAGAAACCGCCGTTTCTTATAGACTAAAGTCACAACTGGTAGACCACTACAGGTACACATCTCAGAAGAGAACACAACAACCTTCTCTCACAAACGATACTGGTCACACAAGNGGGACGAAGTAAGACATGAGGTTCCGGTTTAAACGGACAATGAGGTCCACAAAGAACTGAAGGATGAAAACGTAAGGTCAGGGGATATTACTTTTCCTGTAAAAAACTCCACAATCAAGATTTTTCCAGAACATCCAGAAGTATCTCGACAGGTTGAAGTCGAAGAAGTCGTAATGACCAGCCCCGTATCTGAACTTAATAGCATTATAACTTACCAAACGGAACCTTTACTTGTCTCTAGTAAGACAGTAAAAACTCTAACGTAGGTTCATGACGTAAAACCTGAGAACAACTGATATTACCGATGAGGTAAAGAAGATTCCCTAAGAACGGGTGTCATCATCTATATTACCAGTAGAGCCAATTTAAGTGGGTAAGGTCAGGTAAAATCAAGTGACTAAGGATTTTATGGTTGTAAGTGATAACGGTCGAGGATAAACTGGTGAAGGTTAAACGGAATTAAGTACCTGGATTGTAAGGTCCAAGGACTTGACACCACAACCTCTTCTGAGAACTCTCAGGGAACCTGACGTTCCTCTAGGTTGGTCAGGTAAGACTTCCTTAGTTGGGACCCTAAAGAAACCTTCCTTACTACGATTTCGACTTCACGGTCATGAAACCGGTGGAGTACCCTTCTCAACTGAGTAACCTTTTCTGAGACTACGACCCTCCCTGACCCCCGTCCTCCTCTTCCCCTGCTGTCTCCTACTCTACCGACCTACCGTAGTGCCTGAGCTACCTGTACTCAGACTCACTTGAGGCCCTCGACCACTACCTGTCCCTCCGGACCACACGANAAAGGGATGAAAGAAGTTAAATTCAGACTTAAACCGTTATTCCTCAAGTACTAGACTTGGTGTCAGTCGAGGGCCAGAACAAAAGTGTCTGACACATCTCGAAGAAGTAGAAACCACCGTTTCTTATAGACTAAAGTCACAACTGGTAGACCACTACAGGTACACATCTCAGAAGAGAACACAACAACCTTCTCTCACAAACGATACTGGTCACACAAGAGAACCGTTTTGAGATAATCGGAAACGGGATGAAGTAAGACATGAGGTTCCGGTTTAAACGGACAATGAGGTCCACAAAGAACTGAAGGATGAAAACGTAAGGTCAGGGGATATTACTTTTCCTGTAAAAAACTCCACAATCAAGATTTTTCCAGAACATCCAGAAGTATCTCGACAGGTTGAAGTCGAAGAAGTTGTAATGACCAGCCCCGTATCTGAACTTAATAGCACTATAACTTACCAAACGGAACCTTTACTTGTCTCTAGTAAGACAGTAAAAACTCTAACGTAGGTTCATGACGTAAAACCTGAGAACAACTGATATTACCGATGAGGTAAAGAAGATTCCCTAAGAACGGGTGTCATCATCTATATTACCAGTAGAGCCAATTTAAGTGGGTAAGGTCAGGTAAAATCAAGCGACTAAGGATTTTATGGTTGTAAGTGATAACGGTCGAGGACAAACTGGTGAAGGTTAAACGGAATTAAGTACCTGGATTGTAAGGTCCAAGGACTTGACACCACAACCTCTTCTGAGAACTCTCAGGGAACCTGACGTTCCTCTAGGTTGGTCAGGTAAGACTTCCTTAGTTGGGACCCTAAAGAAACCTTCCTTACTACGATTTCGACTTCGAGGTCATGAAACCGGTGGAGTACCCTTCTCAACTGAGTAACCTTTTCTGAGACTACGACCCTCCCTGACCCCCGTCCTCCTCTTCCCCTGCTGTCTCCTACTCTACCGACCTACCGTAGTGCCTGAGCTACCTGTACTCAGACTCACTTGAGGCCCTCGACCACTACCTGTCCCTCCGGACCGCACGACGCTAAGTACCCCAGCGTTTCTCAGCCTGTGTTGATTCGCTGACTTGATGGACTTGACTGACTACGTTATGACGAGAAATGTCGTATTCTGGAACGAAGGTAGTGGTCAGTGCAGGTGTTGACCCACAACAAAAACAAAACCAAGGTAGAGAAGTGAGAAAGACCTCAATAAAGAGGTGACTAGAGGTCATCGTATAACCCGTGGATGTCTGCACCTGTCAAGTAGAAAGTCACAGAATAGAAAAACCGCAAAGTATGACAAGTACGCCAAGAGTTCCGTTCTTGTGACTTCACCAAACGGTAAGGGAAGAGGTCGTCTGGTGGAAAACAGTCTTGAGAGGTGGTACTGGGTAGGCAGAACCCACCGGGATGTACCGTACCGAGTATCAAAGTGACTCAATCTATTCCGACACCAGGTACACTGATATAACGAATCAAGAGACACTGACACCAAAAGTCAGACAAACGGGAGACTACCTCTTCCTATTCTTCGAATACCCTCGAAGGACTACCCTCTCTGACTGACTCCCCCTTTGACCCAGAACAAGCCTACCCGCCCCTAATTTAGAAACTAGGTTAAAAGATAACTACCCACCTCGACACAAGGGAGGAACGATAAATGGACCCCGGTTTCCTTTACCGTTAGGTGATGTCATGATAACGGACCTTTTAGGGTACCTGTCTCCTCGGACCATCCGATGTCAGGTACCCCAGTGTTTCTGAACCTGTGTTGACTCACTGAAGTGAAAGTGAAATTTGATACCACCTCCATTACTTCTATTTCCACTGGAGGAAGTTTTCTAGTGTACGTACATGACGATGTGAGTCACGGTTGGGACGTCGTCCGGTGGTGGGTAGGTGCGGAGGTGACTTCTGAAGACCTGTGAGTGTCCGGTAAGACCCAGTCAGAGAACACCCCAGTGACGAGGAAAGAGAACTCAGGACCACGTGTTCCAAGACAAACACGGGAGGTTCTCAGATACATTCAAGACCGTCGAGATACCACCCCAATTACTGTTGGAGGAGGTTCTCCCGAATACGGTATGGGTTCAAGGAGACTCTTCTCCGACTTATTAGGATCTCTTATTTGGGAGGTGACTGACTGTAAACCTTCAAAGAGTCAGTTTTCCCCTTGAGGGTCGGGTTAGTTAAAGTCCCTTTAAGTGGTCCGTTGTTCGGGATAAGTATCGGGTATGTAGATTTGTTGAAACATTACGGAACAAACATATACTTTCCTACTGGTCGTAGAATTTTGTCTATTTCACTTTCTTTCACTTTCAGTGAGTCAGGACAGCCTGAGAACCTGAGAAAAGCTAGGGTACCTGATATGTCAGGCCTCTTCCCTTCCCGTTTGGTGAAGTCATAAGAACGGAACTCTTGTGGTACTTGTCATACTTTTCCGTTTTTTTATTCTGTGACTTTCTACTTGACAGGTCCAGACATCCACGGGTTATACGATGACCTCTAGTCACCTCTTTATTGAGGTCTTTCTTACTTCCCTACCTCGGTTTCGTTTTTGCTATGGGTCGACACCTACACTGACCACTATCTTCGTTCTAGGCTACGACATTTCTCGTTATAACGTATCCTTGGACCTTACAGTCCAGGTACTTAGTTCCGTTTAACCTTCACCAGTTTGTTCTCTACCGTTTCCACTTGCAGCTGTAAGATCCTTAGTCGCTTGATTTTACCTGACCTTACCCACTTAAATTGAGTCTACTGGTAATATAGATGATGACACCCGTCCTTAGGGAGTCTTCTTTACCTCATCGGTAGTACCAGTTGTTTTCTAAGGCTTTACGTCATGAACCTACGTTAGAGTCTTTGTTGTCTTACTAGAGACAAGCAGAGGTTCCGTTTGGTAAGTTATAGTGTCAATAGGTTCAGATACGGGGTTGGTCATTGCGACTTCTTTGACTTAAACTTGCCAAAATACTTATGGATGTTCTGGAAGATCTTGATTGTGGGGTTTTTCTACAGGATATCCCGTGACCTTACGTTTTCATCTTTCAGTTCTTTGTGGACCTCATTGTCCGTTTGAACCGGAACCTTACGCCTTACTTCGTCCCGTTTCTGATTATCTCAAAATGGTTCTTTTACGTGACCAGTATCGTTTGTGGGAGAAGGTTGTTGTGTTCTCTTCTGAGATGTGTACCTGTAGTGGTCTACCAGTTGTGACTTTAGTCTAACTAATATAAGAAACGTCGGTTTCTACCTCTTCGAGATATGTCAGTTGTTTTTACTCTGGTCCTCGACTGACACCGAGTCTAGTACTTGGGGAATGATGGTTTAAGTCTGAGTTTAACGTCTTTTATCCCTTTTGGTGATCTGGTAAGTACATCCTGGATTTAGTTTAGGGAATACTAATATGTCACCTTCACTATTTGTCTAAATTCCCGGATCTAGACTATCTGTCTCACGGACTACTTGATACCTTACTCCAAACACTGTGACATGTCCTCTGTCCCTAGTTCTGGTAGAGGTACCTTTTCTTTACGTTTTTTCGTTTTACCGACAGACCCCTCCGGAATGTTTATCGACACTTTCCTTCTCTCCACTTTTCATTTCCTCTTTTCCTTTCTATGTTCGTAGACTTACGTCTCAAGGTTTCATATCGTTCTTCTCTATTCTTTCGGAAGAAGTCGCTAGTTACGTTTCTTTATCTCCTTTTGTTGTCTTACCCTTTCTGATCTCCAGAGAAGGTCTTTTAATCTCTATGGTTCCCTTGTAAAGTACGTTTCTACCCGAGTTATTTCATGTCTTTACCATACCTGGATTGTCTTCGTCTTCTATAATTNACTGATACGGTTTCGGAAACTGACACACCTAGTGTTCTTTGACACCTTTTAAGACTTTCTCTACCTTTATGGTCTGATGGATTGGACGGAGAACTCTTTAGACATACGTGCAGTCCTTCGTTGTCAATCTTGACCTGTACCATGTTGTCTGACCAAGGTTTATCCTTTTCCTCATGTAGTTCCGACATATAACAGTGGGACGAATAAATTGAATATACGTCTCATGTAGTACTCTTTTCGACTTGACCTTCTTTGTGTTCGACCTTAGTTCTAACGGCCTTCTTTATAGTTATTGGAGTTTATACGTCTACTGTGGTGGGAATACCGTCTTTCACTTCTCCTCGATGTTACGGAGAGCTACTTTCATTTTCTCCTCTCACTTTTTCAACCGAATTTCGAGTTGTAAGTCTTTTTGTTCTAGTACCGTAGACCAGGGTAGTGAAGTACCCTTTATCTACCCCTTTGTCACCTTTGTCACAGTCTGAAATAAAAAACCCGAGGTTTTAGTGACGTCTACCACTGACGTCGGTACTTTAATTTTCTGCGAATGAGGAACGTTCTTTTCAATACCGGTTGGATCTATCATATAAGTTTTCGTCTCTGTAGTGAAACGGCTGATTCCAGGTAGATCAGTTCTGATACCAAAAAGGACACCAGTACATACCTACACTCTCAACCTGACACTTCTTCCGACTCACGGCTTCTTAACTACGAAAACTTGACACCACAACCTCTTCTGAGAACTCTCAGGGAACCTGACGTTCCTCTAGGTTGGTCAGGTAAGACTTCCTTACTTGGGACCCTAAAGAAACCTTCCTTACTACGATTTCGACTTTGAGGTGATGAAACCGGTGGAGTACGCTTCTCAACTGAGTAACCTTTTCTGAGCCTACGACCCTCCCTAACCCCCGTCCTCCTCTTCCCCTGCTGGTTCCTACTCTACCGACCTACCGTAGTGACTGAGCTACCTGCACTCAGACTCACTTGAAGCCCTCGACCACTACCTGTCCCTCCGAACCGCGCGACGCTAAGTACCCCAGCGCTTCTCAGCCTGTGCTGACTCGCTGACTTGACTTGACTTGACTATGTCAGGAACCTTAAGAGGTCCGGTCTTACGACCTTACCCATCGGAAAGGGAAGAGGTCCCGTAGAAGGGTTCGGTCCCTAGTTTAGGTCCAAAAGGTGTAACGTCCGTCTAAGAAATGGTCGACTCGGTGTTCCCTTCGGGATTTTGTCTATTTGTCGTTTTTTGGTCTCCCTTTTCCTTTTTATGACTCTTATTTTCTTCTTTATATTTGTTGTTAAAATTTTTAGGGGGGTTTAGGGATTAAGTACAAGAGTCTTCTAATTATATCGTCTCAAGTAGGTACTTTAGTTCTTACGACAACTCCCCATTTTTCTTATACTCTGTCCCTTAAGGGTTCGTCATTTTACCAATCCTGAGTCGAAAGTGACGGTTCCGGTACCCAAGTCAGGGACCAGTCCTAAGACTCTAATGTGTGTTACATAACGTTCCAGTTTTTTATTTTTTCGATAATTTTTTTTATACTCTGTCTCTTCGAGCCGGACAGACATGTAACCGCGGTTTAGTTAGAACCTCCGTCTCCAAACCCACTTTATCTTTCCCTATCGAAATAACAAACAGTCCGTTTCCTCTATATGACCCCAAGACGGAACTTTTCGGTACACAGAGTTGAGGTCTCTTGGACTCCTCCGAAAAATACTTTCACTCAGTTTCCACCCCACAGACTATTCTGATCTTACACTCGTCCCGAAAGTGAGGGAATTAGAGTGGAGTCCACCAACCAGAGGATTAGAACTACACAAAGAGACTAGGGAAACTAGACCGGAGTCCACCAACGGAATCAACGAAGAGGGAGTTAGTTCTTTGACAAACTTAGGTGGAAGACCTTGAGTCCCTTCCAGTACCTCCGATCTCAGAACGGAGGTTCTCTGCCCCCTGTCTCGAAGAGACCACCGAGTCACCCTTTCTTAGACGGACGGTGACGCCTTCTGGAACCTAAGCTAGGGACTAGGCCGTCCTAGGGTGTATGTCGCCTCGTTGATTCGGGTGCACGGTGTTAAGAACCCGGACACGAGATCTCGGGTCCTCGGTGGTTGATAACTCGGGTGCACGGGATATCGGACACGAGGTGTCGTTTTCTTCGGTGGCGATACTCTTCGTGCGTGTGACGTTTACCTGTCATCGGGGACGAACGGCGTTGATCTCTTTTCAGGACTTTCGTTGTTTCTGGGACGTGTTGACTTTTATTCATTTATTTTAATACAAATTTTTTTCTTTACCCCCTGTCTTTCCGACGGTGCGGTACGGGCCCTCGGGGTGTTCCAGGTCGAGCCAAAGTCCCCCTTACATGTGCATTGATGATTCCTTATCAACCAGAAACTCACTTATCAAAGTATTTGTTTGTGGTTCAAGATTACTTCTATTTCTGACCACATAATCAAGGTACATAATCAGGTCCGTTCAATTTCGTTATTGAAATTTAGAAGCCCGAAGTGTCTATAAATAAAAAGTAAGTTCGATTTGCAGCTCGTTCTTCGTCCAACTCACCGAAGAAGGTAGAGCCTTGTGAACAGGAGGTATACACAATGATAGTTTTCTCTCTTTAAAGCCTCAGTAGGACTAGGAAGTGAAGGGACTGGTCCTTTACTGTGAAGTAAAGACGTATGTCAGGCAGTCGGTATTGATCAGTGTCCCAGGGTTCGAATGACGGTTCCCAACTCTCCAACATTTAGGTATGGACCTATAACTCACTTGAGGTTTTTCTGTCCAAGAGGTGTTCATCTATCCCTCCCTTTCCTTTTCTCCCGTCTCTTTTCCTCTCACAAAATTCCACCCTCCCGAAGGGACCATCGAGTCTCCCATTTCTTAGACGGACGTTACACCCTCTGGGGCCAAACTAGAGACCCAACTCTGCTAGGGGACCTCGTCCTTTACCGTTGAGTAGGGTCATCAGAATGGACCTCTTAGGGTACCTGTCTCCTCGGACCACCCGATGTCAGGCGACCCAGCATTCTCATCCTGTGCTGAATCGCTCATTTGGTGGTGGTCATAAGAACGGACCTCTTAGGGTACCTGCCTCTTCGGACCGTCCGACATACATCAGGTATCCCAGCGTTTCTCAGTCTGTACTGGCTCGGACTCGCCGATTGAAATTCTACCCTTCGGAACGTCTATCATTATCTATTATCTCCAGTTCCTCGGTCTCCTTTCCCTTATCTTCCTTTATAACTTTAACTAATTCTTTTTTTCCTTCCCCCCCCCGCGTCCCTTTTCGTCCGTATTCTTTACTCCCTAAAGTGATTATGTAACGAATAAAGATGTGTTTGTGAAGGTGAGATCAAAGATTAAGTAGAAAGGTACAGAGCTGTGTCTTGAAGGACACCCATCCCCGACAGAGTCGGTAGAAACGTAGCTCCCTAGTCGTGTCTTGGACTGAATCCTTCGGAGCGTGCTTACACGAATTAATATTTCATTCTCCAGTATTTTAGGGTTAGAAGAGGGTTAGTCGTCGAGTAGTCGGTTACATTGACCTCTTTGTCCACGAAGGAACCTTGTCATCCTTCTTACTTCCCTTACGCCGGTTAGTTCATGGACTCCCCCTTCCATTTGTCCGTGGACAACACAGTTTCCTCTGTGACGGAGGACGGTGGGGTTGGGAACGGAACCTTGTGGTCTCCACACTCTTCCTCGTCTGTATAATGACTCAACCTATATTCCTTCTTTGACTGAGGACAAAAATGTGTCCCAGATCGACTGACCTACGAAATTGTTTATACAAAAAGAATAAGTCTTTTAGTTTCCAAAATTCCCAGAATTGTAAATCGGTTTGTGAAGTTTATCCGTTTTAGATCATTTTAACTTCCACTCGTTTGGAATGGTGAGTACCAAGGAGAGGACCAATATTTGGGATCTCCCCACAAAGATTGTGACTCTTAGTACTTGATGATCGTTCATCACTATAGCAATCACCTAGAACTAATAAAATAATTACTTAATCTTGTCTTTCATAGTCTCTTGTATACGTATCGTACCGTCAGACACTACACACGTATATCATACTCATGATATGGCTATACAATACATCATATACTTGTCACACATATGACCTATCGTTGTACAAAGGATGTCATCAACAACAAATCAACGATTCAACACAGGTTGAGAATACACTAGGGTACCTGACATCGTATGGTCCAAGGAGACAGGTACCCTACAGGGTCCGTTCTTAATATGAGGAAGAGGTCCTCTAGAAGGGTCGGGTCCTAGTTTGGGTGTAGAGGACGTAATCGTCCACCTAAGAAATGGTGACTCGTTATCTAGGGTCAATTAAATTTTTTTTTTTTTGAAACCTCAATGTGAGGCTCTCTTTAAAAGTGACAACGAATTTCCTCTTACAGGTGTCGTCGTTACAAACATTATTTTCTTTATGCAGTTATCCTTTGTTAGGTTCGTAAGGAGTTGAACTACTACTTTTTCACCGTGTTAGTATGTCCCGTTACGATGGAGTGTTAATTTTACTGACATAATGTCGATGGATATTTATGTACTTAGACGGAGTTATTTCTACAATTAGTATTTTTGTTCAACGTTTTACTATGTAAGACGACATTAATATTTCAAATTTTCGTACGTTTTGATATAATATTAACAAAGACCTATATATGTAACATATTTCATATTTTTATCCGTACCCTAACTATTCATGGTTTCCTCTGTTGGAGACTTCCTGTCCTTCCTTATGTGGGCCGAGTCGACACGTGTGCAAAGTCTAAAAAAACTGACGTGATCCAGAAAAAACGAGCGTCTTAGAAAGTAAGAGCAACCCTGTGTACCCTGGAAAATCAACACCGTCGGTCTTAGATGGAGGGACTGACCCCTATCTTGGACCCAGGAGACGTAACCCTCCCGTCGTAAAATCGGTGACCTGGTGGTCCCTTCAGGGAGATTCCCCCTTTATTATAATAAGAACTGAAGAGGCTAAAAAAAAAGGAAGTAAAACAGAGGGGGACTTCTCCTCTCTCCACTTGAAATTGTGTGGATGCAAAGGTAAGACAGAAACGGTGAATGACCCCTTCCTTGAATCGTCCAACGAATTAAAGAGGTTCGGAGACACAGACATTTATTGGACAAAGTATTAGTTAATCCACTTTGTTATACTGATAAGCACGACGTGTTTCACGATATCTTCATATTCGACGTGAACACGTTTTTACGAGGTGCTTAAGGTCACTAGTGACTTTTGAAACACAAGGAAACAATGTATAAGAGTGCCTTGTAAGAAGAAAAGGAAGTCTCGTGAACGGAAGCGAACGTTAATTAATGTGCCAGTAATTGTGGAATATACAGGCACGTGGTAGAGGTGAGGTATCGAAACCCGAGTGTCGGGTCGTGTCCTGGATCGTGTAAAAACAATCAGACTAGGCTTGTGACCTTCATTCTTACGCTTCGTTCCACCCTGCTTTCCTGAAAACAGAGGTTAAAGATAGGAGAAACGTGAAACTAGGACTTGGACATAATGAATCACTGTTTGATCAAATTAAAAATTACTTTTCGGATTGTCAATTTAGTCGCATCGAATTAAAGTAGCGGAGAGCCTCCTTCCGTTGCAAAATTATGTCCTTCAATGTCCTTTAGTTTCCTCGTCCATCTCTCACGACCCCCGCGGCCCCACCAGGAGATCCAGACCCTCCCTTCCGCCGCACAGATTGCCAAGTTCTTGTCGGCGCCGCGGCAATCCCCCGCGAGCGCTCCGGCGGCGTGCTTAAGCGCGGGAGGGCAATGTACGGGGTCATTGGGGCCGCGCGGACGCTGGCTCTCATTGGAGCGCCAGCCCACTGTCGTGGGGGGGCGGGGCTGAGAGCGGACGAGGCAGAGTCGGTTATCCCTCCGTCGCGTGCTCGGCCGTCCTGAGACCGGGCGGGGCTGAGGAGGGGGCTCGACAATCTTGACTCAACATGTCAGGAGGCGGCGGCCGAAGAATGAAAAGGTTAGCGCCTAGACCAAGGGCCAAGGTTCGGGGCGGGGGCCGGACGGGGCGCAAGAAAGAGCCCGGCTCAGTGGAAACGGAATGTTTATACTCCGGGGCGGGGGCCGGATGGAACGGCGCACTCCGGGGCGGGGACCTGGACCGACTGGTTACTGGCTGACTCGGGCCTCGGAAACCCGCCCAGGCGTCGGTTACGCGTGCGGCACCCGCCCGAGGCCCGGCCTTAACCCCCACTTCGAGGTCGCGACACGGGTGTAAGCCCCGCGCGCCTCGTCTCCCCAGGGACCCCCTGCGGGCCTCGATTCTACCGCAGGCGTCGGCTCCCCCTGTACCTTCGGCTCGACTGCTCCCCCGACGTCACCCCAAAGGTTCTGGACTCGGAATTGTTCAACCGCTGCAGGGACCCGCGCAGTCTTGTCCGCGACGCCGAGTAGTAGAGGTAGAAGAATCCATTCCTGGGGAGAGCCTCAGGGGCCCTCTGCCCCTGCACTGGAGCGGGATAAGGGCCTCGGTGGCCCTCCCGAAAAACCCCACGCCCACAGTTAGGAATTTGTATGGTTGGCCGACACCTCTCCTTCTACTGTGATAAGACCTCAGACCCCCGTGACATGGAAGACTTGGAGAAGTGGAAAGGGAAGCTGGGGAGAACATGGGAAGACCGGGGAGTAACCCGCGGTGGTGGGAGTAGGACGGTACGAGACGGGACACAGGGATGCTGGACAGGAATAAACAGAGAGAGAACTCAAGATGAGAGACAGGTACACATGACGACAATAATTATAGTTGGGAGTCTGTGCGCGCGAAGAGTAACCGTCCATATCCGAGGGATTGAATCTATAAAATCAGGATACCTGGGCGAGTCGGGGTATGAGGTATGAACGTATAAGACACAGAGAACACACGCAACGGTCGAACATAATGTGAGAGTAGAAAAACAGGGCAAAGATTAAAGAAGAAAATTGATATGACCAAAAAGAACAGGAATCGGTGGGTGGACAGTAAATGGCACCTTATAATAAAATCATGACCCGAACCTTTTGTCCCGACCGTTGGGGAATTTTTGATAAGTGCGATGGGGTTCGCACAAAATGTGTACATCAAGTTTCCTACACCACATAAACGTAAATACAGTGTTGTTTGGCGTAACATTGACCAAATACCCGAAAAAATTACGTAGGAAGGAGATACCGAAAAAAAATTATCTACTTCGTCGTACCGTGTCATTCCTTTTTTTTTTCACACACCTGAACCTCCCGTTTGTTTAGTCAGGACGACGAGTGTTTGATCCTACGACCCGCTTGGTGAATTGAAAGAGACCCGGAAATCAAAGGAATGAATACTTTACTCGTATTATTACGGATAGACTATCTTGACGATATTTCAGACCATCCTTAAGTTTCCAGTATTCGACTATAATTTATAAACTCATCAACCTTCCGAAATACTTCCAATACCCTGAAGTCGATCCTTTCAACCCCACCACTTCTTAATTTGTTCTGAACAACCCCTCCCACCCACGTCCTCGTCCAGACTTGGTGTTCTATAAACTCTATTTCAACCCGTCTACACCTTTCGGAATTTATGACCATTCTTTAAACCTTAAATACCTCATCAGCTATCTCTGTGACTGTACATTATAGTGGATTTCCCACGATTAGACTAGATCTATTACCCTTTCCGTAATTAAGTACAAATTTGTTGGAACCTATTATAACAGTAAACGGGTAGTGTGTAGTTCGGTTCTATGAGAAACAAAGAAGGTCTATTTCTAGTGGAAATGGGAGGGTACATCTTAATGTTTTAAAATCTCCACCGTCCTTGGAATCCAACACCCTGAATGAACGACGGTGGGTCTAGATTGGGTTTAAATAGTCATGAAGTTAGATCCCAAGAAACGTGGTGTGGTCGAAACTTGAAGGATGAAGAAGCGGGAAAAAAGGTCCGGGTCAATAAACAACCCTAATATTAACTGTTAATTCTCACAAATGTAAAGTAAGTAATCCTTCGGTCGACAACTACAGAGTTGATATTTACCTCTAATATTGTGTCCCTCGTTGTCTAATATTCCCTGTTGGACAATTTACCTCGACGCCGATCTTAATCCGAACCTTAGACAGAAAAATCACTACTGTATTAGTTTATGTCGGATACGTGAACATCACCTGATGACACATGATAGTACCCCGTATGTGGACAGATCTGTCAACAAAAGAGGTATCGAATGAGGAGGTTGGAGTAGGAGAGTAATGGTGGTTCGTAGTTCCATTATTTTTGAACCATATTATGTAGGTAGTGTGAGGACTCGGGGGAACAGGTAGGATGACACCGGGTGTAGGGGAGAAGGATCGGGTGTACACAGCAACGGAAGTCATTAAGTATCATATAGAGTAAAAATCCAGTTAAACTCAAGGTTAACTGGGGATTTAACTAGTCCGGATTCAAAGTGTACACCTATATATCCTAACATAAAAGATCCAAATCCAATGTATGTATGTGTCTTTGTATGTAACTATTCGAACAACTGTTCATGTACCTTCTTTCCTACGTAAAAAGACCAACATTTATACGAAGAGGATGTTTTCATAGTAGTGAAGACACATAACATTGGATCTTTGGTCATCGGAAAGTCGTCACCTCGAGGACTTGAAGGAGAGGACCCCTTGACCCTATACCTTCCTTTAGGAACGGACTCCATGGTTTTCCGGACATCAACCTTTGTTAAAGACTGAGCGAAAGATGATTGCTCTAATTAAAACCAATTTTCGTGACTTTACGTCCAGGGGACTTCTCAACCTATATAGTCTGTAAGTGTAAAATTCTCCTATTTTATACTTACTTACAGAGTGACAAAATCAATCTATCAGAGTAATGACCAAGGGATTGTAGAAAGGGACAAACTCAACACACGACCAGAACCAGATGGGTCGTAATCGGAAGTTTGGAAAACTTGACCCCGGGCTTCACTCTTTATTGTAAAATGTAGTACTGGGTCATTTGTGTGTCTACATATGAACGTAACCTTTGTCTTCAAAGTCCTTTGTAATGAGTAGGACTTGTATCCATCACACGAATCGATAAAAGATAAAATAAAAAATCATAGTAAATGTTGGATGATTTAACTAAAGTTCTGGGTGATTACCCAATGTCGTTCGTCAGAATTTTGAGGACTCAATCTCCGACATTAAAAAACTATAATCCACGACGTTCCTTTCCCATTCAAATACTCGTGAATGACGTGACCTCTTAGAGTTTGTCCGTCTCCTGCGACAGTTCTCCCCGTACACACACAGACAGAACGCAGACTAACGGTCCTCAAACCACCTTCTATTTCAAACGACACTCGAGACCACGACCGTCTACGGTGACCTTTTGTAGAGGCTAAGTTGTCGAGTCCAGAGGAGCAAGGAATCGTATTAATCGTTGTGCTTAACAAGGTTTATTTAAGTCGTTTTACATGGACAACACCCACTTCGTGACACGACCGGGGACGTTTCCTTTCCCGTCACCATGTCCTACTCATTACCCCGACCCGTGGGCTTCCATACTGGATACCAGACAACCCCCGTCCCTTGTCCGTCCACTATTCATGAGAGGATTGGTGTTATTGTCCACCGCGAGATTCACGGCCGTCCCTAAGGGTCTCGAAATACTCCAAATTACTGACCTGGAAATTACTTGAAACTTTCAACTTATCCCAAAGTCGTCTGACTCTACCACTCCTTATCCCTGGTTCCGTTCCTGTACACCACTGTGTAAGGTCCTTGTCCTTCACCAGGTCAACCTGACTTCGTCCTGGATTCATCTCTTCATCATCTTTTATCCTGACCTTCCCTGAAGGGACAACCAGATCACCAATTCTGGGACGTGCAGGTCACGTTTTCCACGCCCGAGTTAGGGACCAGTCGTTTGATTCTAGGGTGTACTGGGTACCGTGCCGGTTCTTTTAAATTTTTTTTTCTGACCTTTACATCCACCACCTAGGAACTTTCGGTTCCCTTCACACGCGAATGACTTCGTCCACTAGTCCTCGGTAGCGTCTATGAACTTTCCTCTCGCTACCCAGTCGTGACAGGACCCTCGCCTAGGTCCTCATGTCTCATCAAACCCTCTATCTAAGGCACTGATGAAAAGTAGATGTGTCGACGTGCGTGGTCTTTGGGTCCTCGGTCGGAATAGTGGAGGGGGAGAGTGAGACGGGAGTGGGGTCAGTGACTCAAGATAGTCGTGGTGGAGGTTTAACACGGAGTCTATGTGACGAAGGGAGGTAGTAGTGTCGGTGACTGGTAGACAGTGGTCTTGACGGGCTTATCGGGGACCTGTCCAGAGATATCAAAGAAGGACAGGTGAGTCAGACAAGAGGGACCTCGTCGGTCCCACTGGGTTGGGGTAGGGAGAGAACCGAGTCGGGGGTGGTCCCCAAGGTATGTGGGGACCCTTAGAGGGTGAGGTCGGAGCTGGACTCGTTCAAGTGTCGGAACACCGGTGCACCGGAACGGACTCGCGGAGTCTTTTCCATAGTCCGGGAAGGGTGGACTCGGTACCATGGACGTTTAGGCCGACGGTTCTCGTGAGACACGAGTAATGGGTGGAGTGGCTCGGAAAGGGAGAAAGTCCGGAGCCAAGTCTAACAATGAAGGAGCGTCTCAGGAAAGGACGGAGAGTAAAATTCAATACACGGGACAACATGAAAGAGAAGACCTGACTTTAGGGAAAGGCTCACTCATGCGCACGATTGTACACTAATATATACACGTCTACTCCCGTTGTCAGTAAATTCAAGACAAGTTGTCATGGACCGAACACCTTTCCCGGGTTATTTATAAACGACTTATTCACTTCCACACCCACTTACTGAACCGTTGACTAAAGGACTCTCTCTTTCTTCATATTATCAACCCCCCTTTTTTTTGGTTCGAGTCCGGAAGACGGTCCCCTCGACTTTTCCACTGCCACTGAAAGTGTTTACACCTCTCCAGTTCACTCCCAATCTACAACAAGTCACGGTCCCTTACTGGACCAAAACCCTGACCGAAATCCAAGGTTCCCGTGGAGGTCGAACAGAACACTTCGGATCAGAATTCGAACTTTTGTCAACTATTACTAACTATTGTCAACTATTGTCAACTATTTCTATTACCAAAATCTTCAGTTATGACCTCTTCCCTTACCTATGGGTGAGGTCGTAGGAACGGACCTCTTAGGGTACCTGTCTCCTCGGATCCCCGGATGTCAGGTACCCCAGTGTTTCTCAGTCTGTGTTGGGACGATTGTAAAACTGAAAAGTCACCATAGTATTAACTTAGTCCCTCCCTGACTTTACGGTGCCTCTCTGCGAATGTCTCTGCCTTCTCTTAGATCTCACACAACTATTACCGTAACCATCGACTGTAAATATTTCGCGAGTTGTTATGGGACGGACCGGACGGTTAATGGGGATTCAATATATGTCAGGAAAATAATCGAAGGAACACGTCTATCCTTCGACTCTGGAGGTCAAGTATGGACAAAGACGGGTGGAGACTTTGGGGACGAGAAATGGTGAAACCCTGACCCTCCTCGCACACCCTACCCTTTCTGTTTCTGGGAACCATAAGAGATGAGAAAAGAAAGATGTACTGACTTGGTTCTACATTAGTCGTACAATCCATGGAGAGTCGTCGGTTTTTACCGTAGTCGGTTTACCTCGTCTACCAGTGGGGTGGATCGTGTTCGAGGAGGAAGTCCGAACCGGTACTGACACCGAACCGACCATCTGAGTAGATTCCACCGTGAACCCCCATTCCTGAGTAAGGAACTTCGAAGTCTTAGTCGTGGTGATACCAATCGTTGGAAATTTTAGTTTCCTCCAGGGTGTCAAGTCGAGGGAAACCTGGTCTCAGTCCGGACCGGGAAGTGTTGATTTAGGCAGTAAGTCCCGTTTTTCAAAAAAAGAAAAAGTTCATCGTTTTACTTCTCGGGAGTCGACCCGTGTCACCGTTGACTCGTCGTAATTACTCTGTTTACTCTGAAGACTGGTATTATGTTTCGTACCAGGTTTTTACGATACTGACACTTCACTCCTCTAACAGGATTTCTGAAAGTTCCGGAGTAGAGTAGGGTTTTCCGATCCAGTTAAGAAGTAAAATCTGAAAATAGAAATAAGATTAAGTATCGGTGTTTAAAGTAGTATTGGATTTCCAAGGACAACCCCTAAAGAAAATTTATATAAAAAGGTTGAACAATTAGATATGAGGTTATAGAATGCAACGTGTCTTGAAGTACAAACTTACGGTCAGATTGAAATTGTAGTTTGTCTTGGTAAAGAAACGTTACACGGACCCACGAGTCAGTGAGTCAGCACAGGTTGAGAAACACTGGGGTGTCTGACACCGGGGGTCCGAGGAGGCAGGTATCTTAAAAGGTCCGTTCTTATAACGTCAGCCAACGGTAAAGGTTGAGGCCTCTTAGAAAGACTGGGTCCCTAACTGGGACGCAGAGAATACAGAGGACGTGACCGTCCATCTAAGAAATGAGGATGTGGTGGACCCTTCGGGTAAAGAAACGTCTCTGCACATTTTGTCCCGGGTACTCTAAGATACGTGTCCCATTAACTTGTTTCGTTAATGTACGGGTGACTGTACTTTAGACAGACCCCTCGGTACCCTTAAGTGACTTCCTCAAGGTAGGTCGTCGGAAAATTTTTACCCCAAGTCAGAACTTTTTCCTTTACCGTAAAGTTGATCTGAAATTTACCGTACCTTCTAAGATCAGTCCATCTCTACCTTTCCCCTTGAAAAGTTGTTGTTTCCTATTACTCGTACATACACCTCTCGTCCTTTTCACTCCTTCTGGACTCCTTGTCGTCCGTCAGGCCGAACCGACCCTGTGGTCTCCAAGGTATTTCCTCGACGTCTCCTTTCGTACTAACTCACTCAGAAGTCCCCCGCCCCTTACCCCCCCCACACTGTCTCACTCGACAGTCCTGTTCGTAGAAATGTCTGGACGTCCGGATCCACGTCCAAAGATTTTAATTCTAATTTAACCCCCTAAAGGGACCGGTAGGTCATTAATTTGTGTGCACGTGTTTTCATTAACGTCGGTGTTTTATTAATATTATTCTAATTTATACACGGTTGAGAAAGTGGTAGTTGGTCAATGACTCGAGGTCGGTAGGAAAAGGAGTACAAGGGTTTCCGGTTAAACTGATTTCTTAACTCCAATTTTCAATTCACGACATAGACTATGTATAAAAATTTAATATAAATTAATTATTGTGCGTCGTTATGAAACTTTGTTACGTTTTAGCTGGACGTAAAAATTTTTACTATATCAGTAGCTTCTCGAACGGATAAAGATCTTTTGACGGATCCGTCCGGGAAACGAGAGTAAGACGAGACCGGTTCACACTCTTTCTTCGTAACAAGACCCCTTCGAGACTCCTGGTCCACTCTATCTGACATAGCTAGGAACCGGTTCGGACTGGGTCCTATCAAAATTTATTAACAAGAGAGGGAAGGGAGCTATCTATAAGTAGAAGAAGGAAAGATTCCTCTGAGGTTCACACCAGAACCCTGGTCGTGGTAGTCTGGACGATCCTTGAACAATCCGTTAGTCCAAGAATCACCCCTGATTTGCTCTCTGAGAGTCCTACTCCGGGTCACTAGGCACAAAATTGTCGAGAGGTACAATATGCGAAGGGGCGTACAGACTCCTGATGCCCGAATTACACACCGAAGTGTAATTCGGGGAAAAAACATTGTCAACTACAGTTTGAACATAGGATACTAGAAACCCTATTTGTTTTACGAGAGTCTAAGAAATATCGAAAGTCAAGTCAAGTCAAGTCAAGTCAGTGAGTCAGCACAGACTGAGAAACGTTGGGGTACTTGGGTGTGGTTCGGAGGGACAGGTGGGTTTGGGTACAGGTAACACAGTCACTACGGTAGGTCGGTAGAGTAGGAGACAGCAGGGGAAGAGGAGACCGGGAGTTAGAAAGGGTCGTGGTCCCAGAAAAGTTTACTCAGTCGAGAGGTGTAGTCCACCGGTTTCATAACCTCAAAGTCAAAGTTGTAATTAGGAAGGTTACTTGTGGGCCCTGAGTAGACGAAATCCTATCTGACAAACCTAGAGGAACGTCAGGTTCCCTGAGAGTTCTCAGGAGAGGTCGTGGTGTCAAGTTTTCGTAGTTAAGAAGCCGTGAGTCGAAAGAAATATCAGGTTGAGAGTGTAGGTATGTACTGATGACCTTTTTGGTATCGGAACTGATCTACCTGGAAACAACCGAATCCAAAGGGGTAAACGATTTAGAGGTTTATAATATAATAATGACTCAGTATCCCAATTACATGATTACTTTAATAATATAATAATAGTAGAGAACAGTTTATCTATTCGAGACTAAAGAATAGTTTATTCTTTCGAGAAACTACTGATATAAGAAAAAATTTTACGTTCATTTAAAACATAAGACAAAGTTTGATAACGGCGAACAATACTCAATTTATATTAAAATTTTAAATACTCTATGTCACGAATTGAGCAATGGAGTAGAAATCATTTTGACCAGAAACCCTTGTACTCTATATACTATTAGACAGATAAAGGTCTATCTATCATCTCTACTAGAAGAGAGGTCCGGAAGACAACACTGGACATCGAGATTGTTTTTCATCTACGGGAGTACCTTAAGATCCACTTGACAGGAGGAGTTCGTCTCTCAATAATTCCACCCCCGACTTCCCACAACTGTAAAGGGACGTCAATGACTTCTGTTCCCGTCCCTCTAAATCCCGGGTGGACTTCAAGAGAACCACTTCGTTATTATCGAAGGATCTCTGGAGTTTCGAATTCTAAACATATAGGGTTTTCTACGACATATATAGAAATGAAGAGGGACAAAAGTTTCGATCTTACCCCTTCCACCGTTCATTCTGTGCTTTTAATTCCTACTCACTAAAGACCTATTCCTAAAGGAAAACCGAATTTTACCTACCGAAAAATAAAATAAATAAAAAATCGACATAACACACCGTACACCCCGTACACCCTAGAATCAATGGGTCCCTAACTTAGGTGTGGGGGATGTAACCCTCGTACCTCAGAATTGGTGACCTGGTGGTCCCTTCAGGGACCTAACGAAAAATTTAGACTCAAGGAGGGACAAGTTCGTCACCGAAACTTGCATTCACTCTAAACACTTTGAGACCTGTGGGACTTGTTTCCTAAGGTAAACTCTCGGAGTATATGGTATTAACAATCGCTATCTCTGAAGACTACCTTTACAGTAACGTAAGATTGACATCCCTGGCAAACAGTCTTTCGTCTCTCTTCAAGTCGGTTTTCACCATTCTGAGTCCAAAACAAGAACTAAGCGTACTTCAGCTCACCTGTCAAATTTATGGGGTGTGATTGGTGTCCGATTCAAATTTACTTTTTATTTTTCGAAAACAGTTAATTTCTACGAAAAGTCATAGTTCATAGATAGTATAACGATACCGTAAATCTATTCTTTTCGTATGTGCCAGTATGGACGATGTGTCTTAATATTCACCACTCTATCATTAAAACATTCGTTGATTTTCGAGAGATAATTTTTTTTCTTTCTTGAGTACACTCATACAACACACGATTAGACTCCTCCTATACTCTGGGTCTTCCGACTCGGACCAACGACACATAAATATACACGACACTACTTTTCACCGAAGGCACACCTGCACGAGTTACCGAATGTCGGGAACTCCAAAGGTCAAAGACGACACTATCGCTAAGATTTGAGTCTACCCGAACCTGTGGTAAGACCTAATGACAGGTGCTTATATTATGAAGAGAAACGGTCGGTCGTTCGTCTCCGGTCGACCTTGTCGCGGGAAATTCCGAGGGCACCACATATGGAGTCTGAGACCACCCTTTCTAACTAATATCAACCTTATGTTATATGTACCGGGGTTAATTTTTATAACTTGGTCTTCCCGATGATCTTTGGGAGTAAGAAGTCGATTTCTTATTAAACTGGGGTACAAAATCAAGAAGAAATCAATAAGACTTTCTTTCTTTGTTTTCGTTTTGGATCCTTAAGGATATATCGTACGCACGATTCAGCGAAGTCACAGGCTGAGACACGCTGGAATACCTGACATCGGGGAGTCCGAGGAGACAGTTACCTCTAAGAGGTTCGTTCTTATGACCTCACTCATATGACACGGGAGGAGACCCTGTGGAAAGACTGGGTTCCTAGCTTCGGCGTAGAGGACACAGTTGAAGAAGTTCAGAATTAGAGCAAAATATAAAAATTCCATATACACGAAAATAATATAAGATTTTATGGATTGAACTCCTGAAAGGGAACCGTCAGGTCCCAATTCTGATGTATGCAGGTTACGTCCCTCATACCCAAACTAGGGACCAACCCCTTGATTCTAGGACCGTACGGCGTCCCACGTCGGTCTTATTTATTTATTTTATGTTTTAAAATTTATCAAAATTTCAAGAAGGGTTTAGAAGTTCATTATAACTCTACGACTATTTCTTTAACCTAAAAAAAGTCGTACCTACCAGTCCCTATTATACTTGAAGTAGTCTTAGAATTTGAAAAAACGTAGTTTCCTATGAGATTTCGTTCACTTTTCTTTACTCTTTGTCTTTTCTCTCTCTTTTATGAGTATTTAGTAAATAGACCATTCCCAGATCATAGGTCTTATATAGTTCTTAAGAATATTGATTTGTTATTTTTCTGTTGAGTCAAATTTTTACCCGTTTCTTATACTTATCTGTAAACAGATTTCTTCTATACGTTTATCGGTTATTCGTGTACCTTTCTACAAGTCGTAGAAATCAGAAACCTTTACGTCTAGTTTCAGTATTACTGTATGGTGAAGTGTACGTGGTCCTACCGACATTGGTTTTTTTCCTCATTTGTTTACAATCACTTCTACACCCCTTTAACTTTAGGAGTACGCACCAATCACCCTTGCAGTTTGTCGCGTCGGGGACTTCTTTCGTCAAACCGTCAAAGAGTATCAATTCGTCAATAATATCATCCTGGGTCGTCAAGGTGGGGATTAATACATGACTTTTCTCGACTACATATACAAGTGTGCTTTTGGACATGTGTGTATAAGTAGTGTAATAATAGTGACTGTTTGTCACCTACTGGGTTGACTGTTTACCTATTTATTTTATAATTATAAGTATTTTACTTTATAAGTCGGTATTTTTCTTTACTTCATGACTATGAACGATATGTCGTACCTACTTGAAACTTTTACACCACGACTCGCTTTCTTCGGTCTGTGTTTACCGGTGCATTACAGACGAAGGTAAATACACTCTACGGGTCTTCTCCGTTTAGGTATTTCTGTCTTTCATCTAACCACCAACCACCCCTACTCTCCTCCCAACTTAACCCCCACTGCCGACTCTCCACACCCCAAAGACCAATCGCACTACCTCCATAACCCCGTAATCATCACCCGCACCAACGTGTTGTAACGCTCACATGATTTTAAGTGGTTTAGACGTCTGAACTTATTTCTCACTCATCCATACGAGTGTTTCAATCTCTTTGTCTTGGGTTATTTATAGGTGTGCACGAGTCTAAGTATCCAAGTCAATCTCCCACACTACGGTAACAGAAAAGAGGACAATCTTAGGGTCGACCAAGTCCTTCTCAAATAACAAAGTGAACGACCTTATGAACAACGCTTTTTCTTCAGAGTGGATGAAACAAACATGAATGTTCGGATCTAAACCGTTGAGAAGTGTTCTCCCTCTTTTTAATGGTTCTGTTCAATAAACTCTCCCAACACATTTCGATTAATCGGTGAACCGTCGGAACCCCGTTGGGGACCGGTCTAGTTCCGTGTTGTCCTCACTTCTTGAGGTTAAAGAGGTGACTTTTGGTCACGGTCCGTAGTTTTCCCCCCTTTTTTGAGTCCGACGGTGTGTGACCAAGTTCTAAAAACTCTCTCTTGGTACTTCACATTTTCGACTCTTCGTCCTTTATCTTCTGAAATCCGGCAATATTGTCCCTTTCTTCTCCTCCTTCGTCATTGTGTTCTGTGTTTTCTTTCTATTCTTCATTCTCCTCCCGTTCTGATCTCTCTCGTCTCTACTCCGACCCCCGAGACGTCCGGACCGGTCGGGAGGCGGAGAGAGGGACTGGACACGACTCGGACACGAGGGTCGACTATCTGGAGAGACCATCCACTGAAGGTGTGAGGAAGGGAAGGACCTGAATTTGTCCGTAGGGCCCAGACTTTATGACTCAACCGGGTTTACAAGTAAGTCCTAGAAAACATCCTAGAATACCGTCTCCTACTCTATCAGTCTGCCGTAGGGTCTGAGTTACCCGTACTTAAACTTGTTTGAGGTCCTCTACCACTTCCTGTCCCTTGGGACCGCACGACGTCGGGTACCCCAACGTTTCTGAGTCTGTGGTGAATCGCTGACTTACTGTTACTGTTGTTTACGGATCAAAACAACATCACGAACTAAAAAAAAAATTATTAGGTCTTAAACACCTTGGACTTTTAAGAATTAGAACTACTGGAAGAAATTCTTTTTCTTAAGTTTTTATAGAATGTGCAAAATATTGTTGCATACTAGTACACTCGTGCAACGATTTACATACTGGTACACTCGTGCAACGATCAAGGGTGGAGGTGGGGATGTGTGTGTGTGTGGGTGTGTGTGGGTGTGTGTGTGTGGGTGTGGGTATGGGAACGTCTCCTTCTCGGAGTCTGATTTACTTCGACCCACTTGAAGTACCGTTTAGTGGAAGAAGGACCCTCATGACCCCCGTTGAGTCTCGAAATAAAAACTTTGAACGATATCTGAATTAAATCAATTTTAGGCTAGTTCTACCCGTTTCCGGTTTTAAAGGGTGGGGATCGAGTTCCGATCTCCGAACTCGAACTCTCACATACAGAATTTTGACCAATTTTCGAGAATGAGTCTAAAATTCTTCAATCCATATCTATCCGAATATATTTTATAAACGAGCATACATTTATAAAGAATTCACCGGAGTTCCTTCATGTACAAACTACGAAAAAATGCCTATAAAAAAGAATATTAGACGTGTTGTCGGACGTTCTACCGATCATAAAACGGAGAACTGACTTTCTTTTTGTGTGTTGGATTTTTACCGTTTACGTCAAAATTAAGTCCCGGAAATGACTCCTTGCATCGGACCTTCTGACGGAGAACCCACCGAGACTCCTTCCGAGGTTTCTCTAGTCCCTGTATAATTATACACTTACAAAGAACGAACCTTTTTTCGTACATCAACTTGAAGTCTCTCAGAAGGGGTCCACCGAGTCTGTCATTTCTTAGACGGACGTCACGTCCTCTGGCCTAAGTTGGGGATCCAGTCCTTCGATGGAGACCTCTTACGGTGCCCGTCTCGTTGGACATCCGATGTCAGGCATCCCAGCGTTTCTCCACTTGTGTTGACTCATCCATTGTGTGTGAAACTCGTAGTTTTCTAATGACGGTCAGTGTTTCTCGTCTGCAGAGTTCACTTACTAAAATCACGGAAAGACACATACACTTCTGCGTTCTTAGACCTGAGTAACATTGACAGGGAATCTATATGTAGACTTGATAGATCCGGTCATAGGTTTCGTGTCTTGGGAAGGTCAAAAAGAGGTAGGACTTAAGGGGGGATCCACGTGACAACCACCCGTCGAGGTCACCGACGACCGTACCAGGAACTTCTTGATCTTACACCCTCCCCGGTGTAAGAAAAGAAATGTAGGGATGGAATCTGCACTTCTTTAGTTCCATGTTTCTTAGATTCACTAAACGGGTTCGCCGTTTCGATTTAAAGAGTTGGTCTAATGAGAAGTAAGGACTCAGATCGATTAGACCGATGTTCAACGGTGGTACACCAAACGATTAAATGTGTCTAAATGTTACACTATTTTTTTTTTTTGGTGAGAGACTTACATTCGGAGTCCGACGATAGAAACGATCCTTTCCGTAAAGACACACAAGTTCATGGACTCCCAACCAGTTGTAGACAACAGGACAAGGTGATCAGTTGTCACTGATCACTGATCCGACGCTCAGTTGTCGGAATTGTAAGAAAGTCAGATATTTAAGACAATATTGTTTTTTTGACACTGGTAAACGTGTTAGACATCATCATGTCTTTTCTGATATTAACACGTCTGTTTGTAAGTGTTTAGCAAGCCTCGTAGACTAGTCCGAACTCCATCAGGACTCCCGATCGGGGACTGGGTCCCACCGCCCCCATCCCACCACCCCACGACTGAAAAGGATCCGAGTCTTCGGTCACTCATGGAGAAGGGCCACCCCAGTATGTTCCCTTACACCGAAGTCCAGCCAGATAACAGAGTAGTATTGTAGTATTGAAGGAGTAGTATTGTCGGAGTCGTGGTCAAACGTGCGTACTAACGGTCGAACATAGTAACCGTAATTAGAATTGTACCGGAACGGACAATTGACGATTCTCGGGGACCGAACTCACCTTGTCATTTTTTGACTGAAAACTACCCTGAAACCCACGTCAAGTCCAAATCCAACAAACCCAATTCACTGAATTTTTTTGATTATAAAGGAAAAAAATTAAAAAAAACCAGTGTGGTAAGGTGAGCCGAATACTCTCAAATCAAGGGGTCGGTTGCAAACTTGAACCCAGAGTTGTAACTCTCGTGGTTCACGATTGGTGACCTGGAGGTCCCTTAAGGGTAATTTTTTTTTTTTTTTGAAACATTGGAAGTATTCTCGGAAAAAGGAAAGAGTGTCTATTGTCGGTAAATGATCAAACGGGAATTTTACGGGGGAGACAAGATAAGACTCCTGCAAAAGTAGTAAATAGGGACTTAAGACAAGATGTCAGTAGTTTTGCAAATTCTATGACTCGACCTCCAGGGAAAGTCTTTACTTAACGTGGGATTCTTCTATCCGTCCCCCGCAGGGGTTCTTGACTACTTCTTTCTTTCTTGTTCCTCATGGATTTAAATCGTCTCTACTTCAAAAGTTTACCAAAATCTATCCTACTATGCGTCTACACCCGCACGTACACAGACACTTGTCTATTAGTCTCTTATTGTATCGGCATCGAAATTTTCACGTGTCGATCACTGATCACTCCGAAGGGACCACCGAGTCATCATTGTTTAGGTGGGCGTTACGTTCTCTACGTCCAAGTCAGGGACCCAGCCCGTCTAGGGGACCTTTTCCTTTACCGTTGGGTGAGGTCACAAGAACGGACCTCTTAAGGCACCTGTCTTCCCGGACCGCCCGATGTCGGGTACCCCAGTTTTGTTCAGCTTGTACTGACTCACTGACTTGCTGTCGTCACGGATCACTACATAAACGACCGGAGGCGGTCCACGGTTCCGGGCATTGTCCTCACAGTCGTGTCTTTAGTTCACTATACCCAAGATTGACCCCGAGACGAGATAATTGGACTCCGTTCGGTCAATCGGGGAAACCCGTAACGAAAGAAGAGAGAGATTACTTGCCAAACCTCAGTCACTAAATATTCCAAAGTACCCAAGTTTCTTAGACTTAGGATCCTTATTGGTAAGTCGTACACTGAGTCGGACTCGGTGTCTCCTGACAACCTCACCCCGTCGACACAACAGAGGACCCGGTATGGTAGTTGTTCCGAATTAGACGACTTATCTCTGTCCTGGTAACACTTGTATAAGGTCTCCACTCGCAGTGGGGTGGAGGTCCAGGTTTTACAGGACCACAAGGGGGTCGACTGTCACACCAGTCATTGGTTAGTCAGTGGATAGTGGTGTTTCTCGGTCTCAGTGTGTCCCGAAGTGAGAGGAAGGATAGAGGTAAGCAGGAGGAAAGGAGACACATCGAGAAGTCATACTCCTTAAAGGTGAAACCACTTTCTTTACACTTACCGTCAAGAAGTGTCGTCTTTATTAGTACTCTTTCGATCGTACACCTTTATACACTATTTTTTATTTGACAGTTTCGGTTATTCGGTAATCTGCCGGTGAAGGGACCGGTAGATCACCAATTCTGAGACGTGAAGGTTAATTCCCTCACAGGGACCAACCCCTCCATTCTAGGGTGTACGGTGCACTGGTTTCTATTATTTATTACGTTTATTCGGTACAAGTTTTCGTCAGGACAAAATATAAGATCAGACACTAAGAATCCTTTTAACTTGACTTTGAACTAGGACTTTCACCGGACGGTAACAGGTTTCGTTTTATGGGTAATAGACACCCTTACCAAAAAAGTATCAAATCTTTTTAAAGTCGTAGGTCTACTATATTCCGACTTTGTCCAAAAAGGTAGGTAGGAAAAATCGATCTTTAAGGTCTCAACGGTATTAAAACAGTCACTTGATCGGGATTCTCGTCACTACCTGCCTGTATCGGAAAACCCCCCTTAGGCGACAGAGGGTAGGGAAATGGAGACTGCTATTCATACTTAAAACTCAAACTCTAGCCAAAGTCAGTAAAATGAGATTCCTCGGGCAACTGGGACACTTGGTCTAGAAGAGTGTTCTCCACTCCCACTCAACTGGACCCGACCCTCATACAATTGGGTAACGACTCCCGACTCCGTCTTCACCCATCTGGCCTTTGTCCACTACTCGAGTCCAATAAAGACCGACGTGACCCAGAAGTGACAACGTGCCGCAAAGAGAGCTGCGTCACTCGCCCCCGATGAGAGATCAACGTAAAGAGCCGAAGAGGAACGTCACCGAAGAAGACACGTCTCGTACCCAAGACCCCGAAAGTCCGAAGTCACCAACACTGTGTATCCGAGATCTCGTGTCGGAGTCATCAACACCGTGGAGCCGAATCAACGAGGTATCGTACACCCTAGAAGGATCGGGTCCTTAGTTTGGGTATAAAGGACGTACCCGTGTCCGTCTAAGAAATGGAGACTCGGTGGTCCCTTCAGGTTAGGAGAACTAAAAAGGGGGATAATATAGTTTAAGACTGAGACAGACCAAAAGGTTTGGAAGGACGGGACAGAACATCAGTCGGGCCAGATCACTGTACTGACGAGGTACGGGAGAGGACGGAGACCCAGAAATCATGTATTAAGAGGGAACCTTGAGGGAAGGGAACAAAGAGGAGACGAGACAAGTGATAACTGGAGAACAGAAGAGGTTGGAGATGTTGCAACCGTAAAGGTAGTGAATCGTAAATGTGTTGTAGTAACGAACCATAAGAAAAGAGAGATTTTACGAGGAAGTCTCAGACTTTCGTAGAGAATGTTGAGACGGCATCAGAGGAAAGCGGATTACGTAACGACTGGTGTATTACCTACGAGTTATGTATAAAATAAGTGAGGGGTCCTATGACTCATAAACAAGAAAGTAAGAAAATAAGAGAGTAGGTAAGTTGTTTATAAAAACTCTTGAAAAAACATAGTCCTCGAGATGTTCCGTGAACGCCATGTCACACCCCCTTTTCTCTGTTTTTAGAACGGAAGTTTCTGGTTATTCATCTTATATGTCGTGCAACTTCTCATCATTCACGGTTCCCTTTTACCCTTTCTACTTCATCTTTTCTTTTTGTCCTTCACAGACAACCACCGTATGTCCCACCCCGTCGTACACGCTAGAGTTCTATGGCCAGTCCCTTCCGGGGTGGCTATTCCACTGCAAAGTCATTTTTGGACTTCGGGACCTCCATGAACTCGAGTAGCCATTTTCTCGTAGGGTCCGGTTCTTGCATAATTACACTTCCGACATTCCAAACGTGTTCGGACGGTAAGGCCCTTCCCACCGGGTCTCAGTCTCTACTCAGTCTCTCGCCACCCCCTCCCCGCTCGTCGAGCCAGACCGTAAGACCAACCTGAAGTCGAGGACGTCTCGTCTCGCACTGACTTCCGGGACCCCCTCTACTCAGTCCTCTGCTGTCATTATTGTGTCCGGTCCCTACCACGGTTGTACCTGGTCCCCGTCTTCACCAGTCTAAGACCCAAGTGAAACGTCCATCTTGTCTGTCTCAAACGACTGTCTACTCCAACGGACCCCCTCCCCTCCCCGAGTCCTCGTCCCCTTCCACCGTCCCGGAGTCGGAACACACTCGTCTTCCCGACTCGTCTTTCGAAACGACTTTACTCCTTCGGTCCCCTCCTCGTCCGAACGACTCTCTTCCTGTAGTCGTTAACTCAAACCCCGGACAATGCAGACTCCACAGGACAATCCGTCCATGGGTGAGGTGTAACGTGTGCTCACACTTCAAGACCCCTCTCGGAGCTACCCTCCACCTGGACGTCCTCGGTAGCCGTGAGCGACACAAACTCCGGTCAGGCAACTCCAACGACCCGTCCGGAGACAATTTCCTCTCCAACTACGGTAGAGTACGAGTGACTCGTAGACTATACCTGGTCCAACTTTATACTCGGTCCTGGATCTATGAGATGATCACTTTGACTCCTGGTTTTCGTCATTGAGTAGTTGGTCGGATTCCCCCTGTCGATCATTCGTCGTCTTGACCCTAAGTCCGACAGTTTAGAGTAGAATTGGAGTCTCAACCACAAGAAGATTGGTAGGTCACGGAATTAAATTGGCATACAACGTAAAATCTCTTTCACGAGAACCGTTCGGTCTCAGTCGTAGAAAGATTTTATTTATGTGTTACTGAGAAGAAAATTTCACTTCTACCCTTCTTTTAGGGAGTCAGTAAACTAACAGTGTACCTTTCTTCTAATCTAAACCTTGGGGACTATGGTGAAAGTAGTCTTAAAGAGTCTATTCTGGATTAAATGTCTGAGGGAGATACACTTAGACGTACACACACACACTCTGAAACACTGACGAATGTTATAAAATCCGACACGACTGATGAAATATACGTTATAGGGGAAATCGGGAATGTATTAGTGACCTCGTCCAGGACAGGGGTAAAATGTCTACTCCTTTGACTGTGAGTTTGGCGACAATTCACGGTCAATGACATCTAGTTGGGTAGTCTTTTACTTCATTCGTCCTATCGTACGATACCCTCTAGGTTTCTGTGTCTTCCTGAAACCCTTTTCTCTAACACTTGAACACTATCAAAATTATTCCTTGTGATCACATTCCTTACCGTTGAACACAATGTATTACTAAAACGGTTTACTCTGAAACAGGATTCGCGGTACATAAATTCCGTACTCTGGTATTACGCGTCCCAGTACTTAATTAACACCAGATGTCATTGGGATTTCTTCCTCTGTGAACTTGACTCACAAAAAGTTCTTACCCATCCCGAAGTGAACCAATCTCCCCACCAACTTCTGCCACAGGGTGGGTTTCCCTGACCGTACTCACTTCCAGATCTCTAATTTCTGTAATTCTGTACAAAACAAACCTAAGAAAACCCCCCCCCCCCGCCACAACACCAAACACACAAACCAACCCAAAAAGAAAAAAACCGGTGTGGTGTAAGGTACACCCTAGAATCAAGGGACTGGTCCCTAACTTGGGACTTCCCGGGAGCCGTCACTCTCGCGTCAGGATTGGACACCTGGTGGTACCTTAAGGGCTGTGTTCCGTACAAACTCGTCTTTGATCGTATAGTCAATCGACCTCCTCCTCCCACCTCCGAAACGGGTCTTTACATCAAATCTTCCATCTGGAACTTAGAACCTGAACCCTCGACTACGATACACCTCACCAGTCCATCTTAGTGACTACCGAAGACTCGTCCTCACCGTCCCTCTCGGGGGACCACCTCCTACAGTCTCCTTCGTCGATGTCCGTCTCTACTCCAGCACCGTTCTGAACTTCCCCCTCGTGAACTCCCGGAAGGGACGTCTCCATCGTACCCTTTTTTCTCCTACGCTACCACCGCTCTCTGTAACCTTTCCTCCTTAGCCGTCCTGAACCCCCTTTAGGTACCACCAGGAATACCGACTCTTGAGACCTGAAGGTGAAGTCCCTCGTACCCAAGTTAGGGATCAACGTCCTTGATTCTAGGACGTTCGGAACACCACGTGTTTGGTCCTAAACCACTGATCTAAACCCGTGACTCCTCTTTCCCTTCTCCGCCTCTATTGAAGTTCGGAAACTCACAGTGACACACCGGGCCTCTCGTTATTGTAGTAATTAGTTGTTTTCTTCGACTCTCTTCGGACTAAGTCCCCTTTCGGGTACAGAATAAATGTGTCTCAATCTCTACCACGTTCTATAGTTTGACTTTTACGGGGCGGTCCTTCACCTTTGCACCTTGACTTTGGACTCTCCAGTCCTAATTTCTACACTCCAACAGAAACCGTATTTCTAGTGCAATTTAATGTACTCTCAACCCCAAAGGTTACTCTACCACATCTCTCGTATCGTCTCCTAGCCCTGACTGAGACCTCCAGTCGGTACAAATCCTCAGTCTTCTTTTTCGGAAGTCACTTTCTCCGTTTCCTCTCCAACCACGTTAAACATCGTTGGGAAACGGTTCAGTTTCGAGTTTCGTTCGTCTCTCATTCTCACTTGTAAATCCCTAAAAGCGTCCTCAAGTTATCACGGTGTAGTAGGTTCGCGTACTGAAACATGAAATGACTTCATAACCAGGTATCGTCTACCCTTTAAAATTTTTGACTAGACGTGGTGGTTGACTCTTCACGACGAGTCGCCCACTTACTCGGTTTGTCAGACGAGGATCCATGTATGGGTTCTCTTGTCTTTTGTACGCAGTGTCCTTACAAGTGTCGTCGGAAGAAGAATTATGGGGGTTTCATCTTTGTTGGTTCTACAGGTAGTCGACTACCAACCTATTTACTTCATACTAGACAGGTTTGTTTCCTTATAATAAGTCGGTATTTTTTTATTACCGCACGACGATGTACCATGTCGTATTTACTTGGAGTTTTTGTACTGTGACTCACTTTCTTCGATCTATGTCTTCAGGTGTATACCATACTGAGGCAAAAATACTTTATGGGTCTTCTCCGTTTAGACATCTCAGTCTTTCACTGAAACAGTGGTCTCGGACCTCTCACTGGTGATTGTGCTTACCCCAAAGAACCCCCGCCCCCTCCCCCGTCCCCTACTTTTGTACGACCTTAAATCTGTAAGGTCACCCCTGTAATATGTTGGAATGCTTACGTGATTTTCGGTGGCGTAGGATGTGAGACTACTTAAACTACCATACACTTTATGTAGAGTTATCTTATTCTTTTTTTTCTCCCTTTGACTATAGAGTTTTGGTTCCTGTCTCTTTGGGGGGGGGTTTTTTTTTTTTTTTTTCTTTTATGTCTTCCTCCCTGAAGGGATCACCAGGTCACCGATTCTGAGACGGGAGGACCAGTCCCCCGGACCCAAGTTAGGGAACAGTCCCTTGATCTAGGGTGTACAACTTTGACTCTGAGTCACGACGGTTTATTTATTTAAAATTTTTTTTATGTCTTCCTCGTCAACTCCTTTCCTCCCTCCTTCTTTTCGGACAACTAAATCCCACGAAATTGGTCCTTCTAATTCGGTCTTGTGGTAAGGCACAGTCGTAAAGAGGTTCACATCAAGTACTTGAGGAAACCCAGGGACTCTTGAAATTTCAATAAAAGTCTTATTTTCATTTTACAATAAACGAAAACAGTAACCGTGAACTGTCACGTCTTCACTACCACCCATTTTGAGACGACCAGGGATTCGTACTCACTTCCACGCCTGTGGTTTGACTTGGTCGTATGGGATGTAAGAAGTGGTGGTACGTCAGTCAGTTTTTTCCCGTCTAGGTCCTGAAGGGACCGTTACGTCACCAATTCTTAGGTGGAAGGTCACGTCCCCTGTACCCGAACTAGAGACCAGGTCTTTGACTCTAGTGTGTACGGACCCCCGTCAATTCGGGCACACGGTGTTCATCTCTTCCTGAGCTCGGGGTTGGCGATTCAGGCTCACGGTGTCGTTTCTAGGTTACGACGGTCTTTTATTTACGATTTTTTTTGTTCCGTCCCCCACGTGTTTAGGTAGGTGACAGGTGAGTAACCTTTTCTGGGACTACGACCCTTTCTGACTTCGGTCCTCCTCTTCACCCCCCGTTGTCTCCTACTCTACCAACCTGCCGTAGTGACTGAGTTACCTGTACTTAAACTTGTTTGAGGTCCTCTATCACTTCCTGTCCCTTCGGACCACACGACGTCAGGTACCCCAGTGTTTCTCAGTCTATGCTGACTCGTCGACTTGTTGGTGGTTTCTCACAGGACGTACTTCGTATTTTAGAATTGGGACTCATGTACAGAAGAATTGTAAGACAAACTTCTTTACTCTGTGCACGTACCTTGCGGGAGACAGGGTTTCGTCTTCACAGAGTTCCGTTTCGTGGACACGTGACCGACTGTGACGCGCAACTTGACTGTCGAAGAGAAAGTGTCTTGTGGTAAAAGTCCACTTCCTTACTGACTATCTGTATGACCAACAAATCTGACCCGTAAACCGTCTATCAAAGAACCTTCACACGTTTCACTCAGACAGTGAAGCTCCTTGTATTGACTGTCACAAACGTTAGTTACTATTTAAAGTTCACTTTTAAACTTAAAACGTTTTGAACATAAACGATGGTACTCGATCTGTTAAAGGGTAAAATATTTCTGAAAAGACGACTTTTAGTTACCATTATGATTCTTTACACTAAAAAAAAAAAAACCTATAACATAATATTCCTACAGAGTTCTAACTTTCTAGAGGGATTGAGTCACTTGGTTATAAAATGGTTACTGGTTACGTGTGACAATTTTTTGGTCTGGACCGATTTTCTAGATATATATCGAGGTCTCTCTGGACACCTAAAATTACATTGTCACACTTTTCGAGTAACTATATTAAAGTTTAAGGTACAATGTCGATTGGAAATTCTTTGATGAATAAACGACTCAAAAATAAAAGACATACAATAGTTTCTGTCTTATGGGTTTTAATAGACTTTTCCAATAATTCTAAGAGAAAAGTCGACATATAGAAACACTTCGGTCTAAAAAAAAAGTATATAAAACCGGATTTACTGTATAATGTTGTTTGACTTAAGTCTTCGTCAAAACTCGTAGGTCGGCGGAAGATAAATCGTTTCCGGTCTATCGACAATTTTTTTTTTTTTAGGGTAAGAAAAGTAATTTATCAAAACAAAAATAAATTTACCAATTGAATCTTTTATATCGACAAAAGTAACTCATGTAATAAACATAATTACACATTATCCAAATAATAAAAAAAGTACTTAATTATTAAAATTTTGAAAATTAAAAGAAAAGAAAACGGACACGGTGTACCGTATACCCTAGAATCAAGGGGTTTGTCCTTAGTTTGGATACCGGGGACGTCATCTTCCGAAAATTCTCACATTTCACTACGATTAATTGTTCCTGAGGACATATCGTGTCCTTCTATATAAATTATAGAATGTAATTATTATTGGATATTACCCTTTCTTAGATTTTTTCTTATATATATATGTGTGTGTGTGTATATATATTGACTTAGTCAAACACATATGGACTTCGATTGTGTTGTAACATTTAATTGAGATAAAGAAAAAAAAAAAAGTACTAAGAAATTTGTCGTCACGACTCTGGTTTTGCAAACTGTCACCGATGACATATACACGACTCCCACAAGAGACTTGAGAACCACACCACAACCTCCACCAACAGAAGAAAAACCATTTTGGTCACAGTTATGGACCGATTCTGTTGTGTATCGTCAAGATCAAGACAGAAGAAGGAGTGTGGACGGTTTTGTACGAGACAAAAGTGAAGTAGTTCCAGTGTACTTGGTAACGGACTAGTTTGTCCCAGCATAGTATAAGGGTCTCTCGGGTCTTTATCGTTATGTCCTACTCTCCGTTTCTTTAAGTGGTCTGAACTTACTTTCGTCAGGTAAAGACAAAGAAGTGTACCTTGAAGTCCCGGAAAATCCTAATTACTCATTAAAGTGTTGGAAATCTAGGGTCTCTCCCTACTTGAGGTGATCGTAGAGTCAATTATCTAGGCTCAAAGACTGAGTCTGCCGTCACCCCGGACTCCTCTGCAGGCCGCTGTTCGACCCCTCTGGTCGACCCATGTATGTAAGGTACATGGCCTTAGGAACTTCGGTTGCCAGAGGTTGAGAAAACTGTGGTCCCTCGTCAAAACACCTTCTGTCAAAAGAGGTTTCTGGTTCCGTCACTCCCCATCTCCCACCAAAGTCCGACTGAGTTCGTGTAATGTAAATAACACACAAAATAAAGATAATTATAATAATAATGTAGTCGATGTGGAGTCTAGTAACCTAGGGCCTCCAACCCCTGGGGACGGACTTCCCCGGTTCAAGTCACGGAGGGTCGTCAGACGACATCCCAGTGTCGTATCACTCACGGAGGGTAAGACGAGAACCGTATGGGTAAGATCAAACCCTTAGGGCTCAAATCCCACGTCTAAACTAGAAGTTGAAAGTAGGCGATTATTCAAAGAAGACGTCCCAGGAGGAAATAATAAAAAAAATATAAATAAAGAAATAAACCGACACGGTCCAAAATCAACACCGTACGTTAGAGAATCAACGACGAACACCTTAGATCAAGGGATTCGTCCCTAGTTTGGGCCCGGGGGACTTAACCCTCGTGTCTCAGAATCGGTGACCTGGTGGTCCCTTCAGGGGTCCCAGGGGGAAGTTTGTTTGTTAGTTTATCTTCTTTGACAAGGTCACACCGCCGGTGTATTCGAGATTTTTCGGAGGTATGGCCCAAATCTCTCGTTTGGAGACGGACAACCCACGGTGAGTCCCTTTTGTCGTCGGGGCTCAGTAGCTCGAGTCCCAAAAGAGGGGTCCTGGACGGGACGTGCTCCCAAATCCTTCCGTCTCGAAGAGTCGGGACCGACGGGTAATCCCGGTGGGTCTGGATGACGTAGTCTGACCGTCCACCCACCCACTCTTGACGAAGACAACCAAAGAAAATCACTAAGAAGTCCACTGATACCGGTGACATAGTTAGCAGCCGAGGGTGTGTCGTCGTGACTCTGAGTCTTCGTCGAACATCCTACTGTGGGAGGGGGGTTTGTCGTGTAGGGGCTACCCTACTTACCGTCGGTCCGAGGCTTCGAACGGCTCGACTCGTCGTCGCCCCTCGTCCCATGACACAACTGTTGGTCGAGGTCCAACAGTGTCGTTGAGCGGGTCGTGTCGAGGAAGGAGGGGAACCGTCGAAGGTCTCGGACCTCCGGGGTGACAAGAGAGACTACTAGAAGGACAGGAACCATTGGACCGGCCGACGTGAGAAAAAGAAAAAGAGGGTTAATTAGGTAGAGGAATAGTCACGTAAAGGACCACACGTCAGTCTGAAGTGGACGTACCTTGAGGAGTGGGTTGAGTTGCGGGGGGTGTATGTGGGTTTTTATCCTCTGTCTCTTTCCCGGAACTTACGGTCTTGTCGACAATGCTCCCGACCCGTGATTCAGACGTTCCTTCTGTGGTTCCGGAAACAAGAACAGAATCTAGAACAGACAGACAAACAAAACGTGGAAATTTTGTTTCAATTCTGAAAGATTCCGGACGACATTTAATCTTCATCCTTCTCGCTGATAAGAACCGTGACTTTCTAGTTCTTCACTGACATCTAGGGACTTATCATTTCTTTCCCCGTCTACTCATACCTTTTACCTATATTCCTGAGTCTTACATCCTGTCACACCCGTGTGGGGTCCTTCAGGATTTCGGTAGTACGGAAATCTTGTCAATACTGGGTCTAGTGGTTCTTTTACAGGTCAATATAAGTTAAATTCCTCCGTCTCATTACACACAACACAAAAAATTGAAGTTCGTAGGGTCTACTACTTCCCAAAGTCACTAAAGTTAACCAATTTCCAAAAATTGGGAAATTTACGAAATTTCCCATTTGAGAATCGACAGACCTTGGAAAAATACTCATGAGATCCATTAATTCTAGGTGGGATAAACAACAAAAACAAGTAAATACGGGGATAAGGATTTTGTAATTTTTATTTTCTGTTTTCTACATTCCGTAAACCCACAAATATATATGAAAGATCATGAACCCAGACCAAGAATCGTTTAGAACGACGATCAGGGTGTTCTAAAGACGGGTGCACCATGCATACTCCGAACAGTATAAGGAAATGAGTAAGTAGACTGACACTTTCCCAGTGTCAACGGAGGGAGGGGAGCTGATCGTCGGGATGTAGTGAAGCGGAATCCACCGATCTTGTATTTGGTAAGGTACGGTGCAGGAGGGAGCAAGACACGAGGTATTTGTCTTGCGAACCGTACATCACCCGTGTATTATTTGTAGACAGTCTACTTACTTACTCGTTCACTCGGTCAGTGGGTGTCTTAAAAGATGTCTTAGTTGGCAAACGTACTTCGATATATAAACTATTTCTCGGATCGGGTAATACTCTCGTCGTAAGTTTCCTGTGGTCATCTAGGACGGTGGCGCTTCTTCTATTTACAGATTATGTGACAACACACTTTTTTGATCCTATGCATCATATGTCCAACACTAGTCTTCAACAAAAAAAAATAATAATAAATAAATAGACCGACACGACCTAGAATTAAGGTCGTGTATCGTAGAAATCAACGTCGTACACCCTAGATCAAGGAACTGGTCCCTAGCTTGGACCCGGGGGATGTAAACCCTGTGTCTCTGAATCGGTGTCCTGGTGGTCTCTTTAGGGACACTAGTATTCATATAATTTTTTTTTTTCCAATACCCCTTTTATTAATCCTCTTGTAGTCGATTGCACATTGTACTAATAGGTAAATGAGTAAGTGAATTAAGTCGGGAAATACATACTGCGAGTAGATTCGGCACGTCAATTCGTTTGAGTGTTGATATAGTGGTCACTATTTGATGGACGTTGAATGTTAACTTTTCAATTCTTAACGTCCCTGAAGGGACCGTCAGGTCACCAATCCTGAGGTTCGAAGGTGACGAACCACGGACCCAAGTTGGAGAACAGACCCTTGATTCTAGGGTGTTCGGGGCTCTATGTCGGTTTTTACGTTCTTAACGTCGTCGATATTTGGTACTGATTGAGTTCTTGTGATTAATACGTTACTATCTGACCCAAGGTTTGTTGTCCTCCCTGGGGTCGAGAGATGAGCACGTGATGTCCTCCTTCCAACGGTTCGGGTAGTCGGTCTAAAGTACTACCGACTACACTCCTTGTGACCGACACTCAGATGTCATTTTCTTCCGTTGCGCAATTAAAATCAAATCCTTATGGGTCACAACAACTGGGGCAAGCCATTCGTTGGGAACCGACACGTAGGAGTCAAGTGCCGGTAGTTCTCTAGGGGACATCAAGTCAGTATTGGGACCCTGGTATGGAACTTAGTACCGAAGTCTTCTATAAAAAGGTCATATGGATTTACCTAAATAATCGAACCCGTCACGGGTCTGGAGTTCACACACTCCTCATGGGTGGATGATTGACGACACGTTGACACATACGGCTGTCGTTGGGACAGACATCGGTCCCTAGTAAACATAAATAAGAGAATTATTACACTGACTGTTATGAGACGATCACTACCTTAATATTATCTAGTAGTTCCACATTTTGCCGCAAAGACCCGTGTCAACCCGTGAGAGTCAGGGAAAATAGTAGGTTCTTTTTACGTTCTCTTTCAAGGATCGTTATAAATTATTCGCCATTTCCTTTGCACCAGTATCCTGGGTCAAACATAACGGAGTTATATTTTGATTATAGAGGGTACAATTTAAACATAAACGTTTCTCCGAAGAAAACTATTAATCCCCACGATAACGACAGAGACATCTGTAGGAATCATACGTACAAAAGTAAGGAGAGACCCGACCCACAATACGGTCTAGTTGAGGGTCTTGTTTGGGCCCTCCCGTGGTCCGTGCTCATTGGGAGATAACGAGAAAGAGGGGTAGGTCCAATGGGGAACCGAAATAAAATAGCCGCAATGGAAAAGATGTTCCTGTCGATGGAGTAGGTGGAAAAGGTGTGGAAATGCCCGGAGAGTTAGCGAATAATATTGAAACCACTCACTTGGCTCAATCGTGGTGTTAATGTCCCTCGGACTCTTCCTTGTCTGGACTTGTTTTGCAGGACCTCCCTTAGACCACCTCTCTCTTCAACACTACGACACCCTCGTTTCTCTCCCAAAATACCCGTCCTTGTGTCGGATCGAAGAGGGAAGTACATGTAAAGAGAGGGTCTATTTTCGTAAAACTCTTACCAATGGGAATGGTCTCCCTGAAGGGACCACCGAGTCGTCATTTCTTGGGCGGACCGTTACGTCCCCTGCTCCCAAGGTAGGGACTCAGCCCTTCTAGGGGACCTCTTCCTTTACCGTTGGGTGAGGTCATAAGAACGGACTCTTCAGGGTACCTGTCTCGGACCGCCCGATGTGAGGTATCCCAGCCAGCGTTTTCTCAGCCTATGTTGAATCACGGCTTTTGTTGTTTCGTTGGGAATGTCTGTGGTGAGTGTCTCTCCGTGACCAGACAGAGACGACCCCGACCTTGACCGGCTGTCTGGGTTCGTCAGGGCGGTCCTCGTAGGGAATCCGGGTTGTAGGTCTTTATGTCCGCGAGGGACCGTCAGGACATAAAAATATGTCAATTAAAAGAAGGGAAGGAGGTTTAGTCCTCCGAGGAATTTTTCTTCTTTCTAGGTTTATGGTTTCAAAAAAAAAAGGAAAAAAGACATATATAAGAACACAAGTCTTCACAGTCCTTCCCACCCTTACGTTCCCCCCACCCCCCTTTTGTCCGTTGTTTCACGGCAGACGAGGTGTGGGTCCTTGGGTCGAGATGGTGAGGGACGAGACGTAGCACGACGTCAAGGAGTAGGAGGCCGACTACCCGGCTTGGTAGTGGCGACACGAGTGGTGGAAAAGGCAGGTCTACCATTTGTACAGAGAGGGTCCCGTCGAGCCGGGTGTCGGTCGGCCCGACCCCCGCCCCCCTCCTGCCCCCGACCCCACCTCTTCTTCGGCACCTGGCCCTCTACGTGTCGCTGGGAGTCGTCCTCCGAGACCCAGTCGCAGGTCTCCGGGCCCTCGCAGGGAACGTCCGGCGGGTGGAGCGGTTCCCCGTCGGCGACCGGGAGACGGGACCTGGGACGGCAGCCCCGAGAACTCGGACGACCCTAATCACGTCGGTAAACACGTGCTCCCCTCAGGGACTTTCAGTTCCGTCCTCTGGGTGAACCTTACTCGACGTCCTACACTCGTAGACGCAACAGTCAAACCCCTTCAGGGGTCGCCAGGGTACCAACCCCGAGACTCAAGAGTGACGGCTCCCAAGTTAGGGCCCAGTCGCTCGACCCTAGGGTGTCCGGTACGCCACTCCGTTTTCTTTGTTTTTAATTTTTTTTTTAAAAAATTAAGAAATTTATGAGTCAAATCGAGAGTGAAACGACTCTTTGGGACTTCTGTAGGGAAGGGGAAATATCCAAGTCAAAGATCTCGTTCTCTTTCCTTTTCTCTTCTTATGGAACCTAAAGTCTCGTCCCCCTCTACGTGACATCACGACCACCCTATTTATTTATGAACGGGGAGAGGATCCCGATGGAAGACCGGCCTATAATGTTGTGTCGGTGGCCGTGGATGCTGTAGTTCACCTGCTACGGTGTGACACAGGACTGGAACTTCGACTAGCCACTCACCACCTAGGGGAGACTGTGGGTACGGGGAGGGTAGGAGGGTGGGTGGGAGTCAGGTGACCGGCGTAGGACACGGGGGAGGGTGGCGAGGTGGGTGTGGAAGAGAGAGACGTCCAGACCGATAGCTGATGATACTACCTCCCTTTCTAGTCCATTCGTGGGAGGGAGGCGTCTCTCCACTTCCTCAAATTGGGTTTCCCTCCTCCTACCGACAATGGTAGTCCCCACCCCGGAGGGGAGGGTGGGAGCCCGACGCACCACACTAGTAGTAAAGACTGACGGACCCAGGTCGAGAACAAGTGTCGGGTCTCTAGTCCGGTCCCTCCGGGAGTCTTCTCCCGTCGTCGACCGGCACCGACTTGAATGGGGTGTGTGTGGATGAAGGGGGACTTCGTGACTGAGGAGAGGTATAACAGTAGGGGAGTTTCTCCAAGACAAACTTCTTGGGTCAAGTCACCCCGGGGTCCCGCCCCTCGGGAGTGTGACCGAGAGCTCCAGGACTTGAGAAGCAAGAGGAGAGCCGTGTCTTTAGGGACTGGAGACTCGTCGTCTATATACGGTATGCCCCACAGGGGAGGGACGACCTTCAGCGACCGAAGAGGATGAAGATACCTCGGAAGGACCACCCCGGGGTCAAGAGGTACTTGGTGATGTACTTCGACCACGCCCCTCTCGACTGACTACAGGGTCCCTTCTATGGTTTGTCCATTAGCGGGCGAAGTAGTTCTGGAGGCAGGTCCGGAGAGTGGGCTGTGTTTCGGTGAAGACTTCACTGGAAGGTTTCCGGCCGGTGTAAGAGACGGGACCCGGTCCGAGAGCGGGACACTGGCCACCGCGAGGCACGGACGAGTGACGTCCCTCACCCGTGAACAGTCGAACCCAGTGAAGGGTGGTAGGGAGGCTTGGGACACCATGTTTGGAGTTTTATGTGAAAATACAGTGTCCTAAAACGGACTTCGTCAGTACAGGGACGGAAATTTTGGGTGGAAGGGTCAAATTTTTTACAACTATTTATGTAGTTTTAGATACATAAAGTGTCAGGGTACCTGACATCGGCCGGTCGGAGGAGTCAGGTACCCTAAGAGGTCCGTCCTTGTGACCTCACCCAACGTAAAGGAAGAGGTCCCCTAGAAGGGGTGGATCTCTAGCTTGGACCGAGAGGGTGCAAAGTCAGTCTAAGAAATGGTAGACTCGATGGTCCTTAGTCCTTTGACTAGTTCAATGGTCCGTCTAGGGAAACGACTCTTGAAACCGGTCGGACACAGACTCGTAGCTAGGTCGGGTCCTCTCTTCCCTCGTCTAGGTTTCGACCCGAGACGTAGCCCGAAAGTCAGGGGTGCATCGGGCTCGTGTGGTCCCTCTGGGTCTCCAGGTAACCTGGACTCCCCTTCGTGGGTCTAAGTCCCAAACGTACGAGGTAGGAGGACGGGTCGGCTCCGTCGCGAGCGGGAGCTCTTCCGGTCTCCCTCCCCGGAGACGGTAGTGGACGGTACTGGGGCGAACAGAGGAAGGTCGTGGTATGGACGAGAGGCCGCGGACCGGGACCCGGACCAGATGGATCACCCGATGTGGGACGAGTCGGGGGTGTAGTGGCTTCTGATAGAGGAGTCGCTGCTGATACTTCACTCACGAAACAGTCGTCGTCGCCGTGTTGTCGTGGTCTCTATGAGTCACCGGTCCGGTCCTGGGGACATCTATCGACTCTCCACCCTCGTGGTGGGGGTCAACGGACGACCCAAACGAGATCTGGATTCTCAACCGCAGGTAGTCGGTCGTGACGTGTCGGAGCACCCGTGTCCCGGTACGGCCCACGCATAGTCGTGGAACTGGAGGGGGACGTCGAGTCGAACCCGAGTAAGAGAAATTGTCGGTCCGCTGGGCCGGTTCGGGGAGGCCGGGACCCGTCTGCCCGTGATCCTCGAGTCCTGGACCCCTCTCTACGACCGAGCAGAGGTAGAGGAAGTGACTGCTACTTGCACCTGCATTTTCGGGGGTCGCGGACACCGGGCTCACGGGGGCGAGATCCTTTCCTCCACTCCGGGGCGACAGAGCCCCGGAGAGGTTCCCCAAGGGGAACCGGATAACGTCTCATCAGTCGGTGTGGACACTCCCCCTCGTTCCGTCCCGAGGACCGGACCGCAAGGATTGGGTGGGTGTAAGAGAAGAGAGTTCTTGCCGTCGAAGACCAAGGCGACGTACATGTACGACGAGACCCCGTTCAAGCACGACATGTTTATACAGTGGACAACCGACCAGTGCCACTCCTCTCTCCCCACCCCAGTGTCCTCTGGTCGAACCCATCTCTCCCCACCCCAGTGTCCCCTACTTGGACAACCCTCCATCTCCCCGCCCTAGTGTCTGGTGGACGGTCCTCTCCCTCGGCCCACCGCCACCCTGAGACTACCGGGCCGAGGGAGTCCTTCCGCACACGTAAGACTGCCCCGACCCGAAGTTACTGAAGCTGCTCATACCCCGGCGGTTCACCCTACGGACGCGGTTGTACTTCCACACCGAGAAACTTTGGTTGGGGGCGAAGTGCCCGTGGTAACGAAGAAAGTTGTAGTTGTGGTTGCGGACCCACAGGGCCATTCACGGGGCCCGTCCCTACACAGTGGTAAAGAAGTGGAAAGGGGTGAAGTCCGTCTGGGGAGGTCCGTGAGAGTGTGGGGGTCGGTACGGGTGAGAACAGGGTTGAGTTTCGGGGGGTTTTGTAAGGATAATACAAAGTTTTTGTCTTTGTTCTATCAATCGCCGGACCCATGTCCCGACCGGGTGGGGTGAGAGGCGACGTCGGAGCCGTGGTCCGTCCGGTAGACAGTAGTAGGTAACATGGTTCGCCCCGGGGTCGACTCGCAAACAAGTCAGACAAGAGACGGATTTGGCACTGAGTAGTCGAACCGACGGAAAGTAAGATTTCACTGGCCTCGTGTGACGGAAGGTCGGGGTGACCCCCGCGGTCCTCCGTCCTACCTAGACTCCGGGTAGGAGAGAGTGGGAAGAGAGGTCGATGAAGAAGTTCGCTGAGTTCAAGGAGCCTTTATTTCAAGATAGGGTCCCGGACAGCAACGATAAGAACCGCGAGACCGTGCCGGAGGTGAGTCCCATGGACCAGACGAAGGTCTACCTCAAGGAGTAACAATAACACCTCTCTGTCCACTCGGAAGTCCTACCGCCCGTCTCCCCGGGACTCGTCTCCTCGTTCAAACTCACTCGAACAAGCAAGGAGGGGTCCGACGGTCGAACTAAGCTCTGTCGGGCCAGGACTCGTCCAACCGGAGGTAGTGGCAGGACGTCGGGCAGATGATAGACCACGTCGTCTGGTAGGTGACCGAGAAGTACCCAATGAGCTACTGGCGAAAGACGGAGAAGTGCACCCTGTTCACCTACTTCCATCGGTCCCCGGATGGGTGGTCCTCCCCTTCCCTGACGACTCTCCAGTCCACCCGTCGCCCCTCCCCCTGTCAAGGTCCGACAGTAGATGGCGCCTCCGACGCACAGGGGTGTCCACATGTTCAGGTAGATAAAGGAACCGGTGCAGAAGAAGAACTCAGATGATAAGTATAACGGAATACAGGCATTTCACTACCACGGCTCCTTTCTCTTCAATTTCTTTTACCTCATTAAGGACCATTCATGTGGAGGGATGTTGACTCGCAGTTGGTAGTCCAGTGTCTTCTATCGGTGTCTGACCCTACCCCGCTCACTGTCCATCAGGACCCTTCTACCCCACTTGGAGTGTCCCGGACCGAAGGTCTTTGTGTCATACCCCGTGACTGACGAGACTCCCCACGGGTCTCCCTCGACCTTCCCGACTCCGGGTCCGTGGTCCTTCACTACGGTTGACCGGAGGGTGAAAGAGGGAAGCGTCCACCGGGTGTCGTCCTGACCGTGTGGTTGCCGGGCGGAGGGAAACGTCGTGAGGAGGGACCTCGTGTCTCTTGGTCTTTGGTCCCAAACCCTTCTGCCCCGAGGGGTCGACACGGAGACGGCGGCCGGTGTAGAGGTAAACCCCGGTTTCCCCTTTGAGAGTACCCTCCTCGTCTCCCCGGGTGCAGGGAGGAGACCGAGGGGGTACGTGCAACGGAATAGAGAAGGGGGAGATCGGTCCTTGAACACAAAAAGAAGACGGTTAAATGATACTAACATAGACACGGCGACGGAGGTGGGGGGGGTACCCCCCTTCCCTCCCCGTTCCGCGGCGGACGAGGTGAAAAGATGGAACCTGACTGACATGGTGTATTTTAGTGAAGTCAAGCAAACCAAAAAGTGCCGACCGTGGGGCCGATGAAAGAAAGTTTGACGGGAGGTGCACACGGTTCCGACTTTGTTAGTCCCGAGGGAGTAAATCCCGTGGTCTGACGTTTGTGGCATTGGAGTGCCCAGAAGGACTCCAGACTCCCTAATGTGGTCCAGTGTCGTAACGACTCAAATCCTTGAGAGTCTCCTGTTGGTCCAAATGTTCTTGTTGCAAATATTTTGTTTGTCTATCGTCCGCATGTCGGACCTGAAGGCGTCTGGGGTCAAACCCACGCCCCCACCCCCAGAAGGTCGTCAGTTGACTCCTGTCCCCGCCCTTCGTTGTAAACGTCATAGACAACCCTGGCCCGAGACGACAGTCTACTGGGGGGTGCGAAGAAGTTTCCGCCACCACTGAAAACGTGTCCACTCCCGTCGTCTCTCGCCCATCAACGACTACCTGTGGTAGAAGAGACACATGAGGTGTAGATGGACTCCTTTCTCGTAGCCAGTCGCGGAGCCAGCGAGGTAGTGTCCAAGTCGGGACGAAATCCCGTCTTTTTGACGGTAGAGTATCGTGACAAATGGTGGTCACACCCGTTTCCTACCTCTCCTGATCAAGGTTGGCACTACGTGTGGGGTCGCAAGGAGTGTCCTACGCGGTCCCCGTCCTCCACCTCGGGGGAGTCGAAAGAGGAATGGGAGATGGAGGGTTGAGATTTCCTAGTAGTTTTACGACTCACGAGAGCCCTAAGACACGATTCGAAGTCGAGGCACTTCCTAGACTCTCAACTCGGGTCCGGAATGGAACGGTACCCGTTTCCGGGGGTGGTGTTTCTGTTACCCCAGTGACGACCCGCGGTCAAGAGCGTGTAGTGACTGCTGACCCTGTCTTTTTCTTCACGGTTAAAAGTATGTGGGTTGACCCTTCACCAGACTGTGACCTAAGAATTAGTGGATTTCTTTTTATTTATTTATTTTTAGTCGGGGTCTTTGTAAGGGTCTTGTGGTGGAGGTTGGTCATCCATTGTTGTGGAGTGGAAGTTCTCGAAGACCCCCGGTAGTCGTCGAGCTTGCGACTCAAACACATTTTCGACTTGATCCTGCCTTTTTGTCTCAACTCTCGATCCACCTCTGGGTCGAAGAGTACGGGTCACTAAGTTGGTCTTTTGGGAATCCACTCGACCCAAGGTGCACAAGGTACGTAGGTGTGTTGACTCTACAAGAGTTGTTCGTCGACGGTTCGTGCTCCGACCAACACGTCACTGTCCGGGGAGAGGGAAGAGACGTCGGCCCTTGGGTGCATGTACCCTTCTTTCACGTCTGGGGACCAAGACCTTAGTCCAGTGGACTGGGGAGGGGGTGGATTTTTTGAGGTGTGAAATAAGGGGAAGGAGAAGGAGGAAGGTAGTTAAGACGGTTCAAAGAGAGAGTGGGTACTCCGGTGTTTTCGCCAGTTTCCAAGACCCTTAAGCTCAGACCCCCAAGTGAAGTTAGTCGTGTAAGAAGACGCATACCTACATTTGGACCTCGTTCGGGCGGGCCAAGTCCCCTGACAGGTAGTCGTAGTCATTTGAGACTCCCTCCACTCCACCTCTGGTCCCGTGTCAGTCCTGTCTTTTCTTCGGGGTGTCGACGGAATGGAAGACAGGTCTCCGGGGTCCCGGACTCGAGGCGGGGACCTCAATGGACCACTCGATACAGGCCGGAGTGAAGGGGTCCCAGGGCCGGTAAGAAGTTGTTCTACCTGAACACGAACAGTGTCAACTCGTCGAGTATGCAGAAGGGGTGGACTCTTGTCCCTTGTTCTCGATGTATTCGACGAAAAGGGACCTTACGGCCAAGAGTTTTTCCCCAGGGGTTTGGTCGTAGTAGACTTTTGAACGATTTCAGTCTAAGAGTCCGGGTGGGGTCTAGATATGTAGTCTATGAACTCCACCCCACGGGTTTAGGACGTCCCCTAGGAGACACGGGTGTAGAAGGGGCGGGGGTGGGGGTAGTGACTAGAACCTCCTTTCTCCCTCCTTCTCCCGTCGGATACTAAGGTGTGTGAAATTTGACCTAGATTAAAAATTTGGATACCAATAGTTCGTTTCGGTCACTCCCCAAGACCTTGGTCCGTTTTCAATCCAATGACTCGTTCCGACTTACGAACAAATGGTGTTTTCGAAATGTACGTGTGACCCGTTTTGTATGTACCAGTGATGGGAGTCAGACGAATTTTGTTCGTACGTGTTACACTTCTCGACGTTTAAACTTGTCCTTCTTCACACTTTTGAGATTGTTCCGGTCTCCATCACATTAGTTCCTTGTAAGAGTCTTCATTTTCTTTTCCCCCCACCAAGGTCCAAATTCTACACACTCGTTGTCGATTTTCTTTGTCAACGTTTGACCTCGGGACTCCTCGTAATCCCACCAACCATTTTTCAAAATTCACGTTTATGTCAAAACTTTCCGATTCAAAAATACATAGTTATGTTGTAAACATACAGACCGTTGTAAAACTCGATACTGAGGTTTTTCAAATCCCCTTCTCCGTATATTTAAAACTCTAATTGACTCATTCACTGTATTTTTACAGTGTCTCTTGTTTTTGTTTCCCGGTTCTCGATTCAGGTACCTTGTGAGAACATACATAGACGCACGAGTCAACGCAGGTTAGACACTGAGGTACCTGACGTTGGGTGGTCCGAGGAGACAGGTACCCTGAAGGATCCGTTCTTACAACCACACCCAACGGTAAAGATAAGGTTCCCGTAAGAATTAATATTTTTTTTTTTCTTGAAGAACTTATCTACTTGGATCAAAACTGAGTAATCAATATTGGTTCCAAAACAAGAAAATTACCTTACCTTGTCTTTTGTAGTCTCATTAAGTTTACGTCAGTACCATCTATTTCCTGATACTTTGAAAGAGGAGGTGTATCGACTCACACGTGTGACCGAGTGGCACGTTAAAAAAAGAAAAATAACACCCGACACCAATTATTCGAACTTTTGGTGATTAATCTTATTAGTTTCTTACTTATGGTACACATAAGACATCATCCATGACCTCTATATTCTTAAAAATTTTGGAATAAGAGACAGGAATAATATCGGAAGATCACCTTCTCTGTTGGTTGGTGTACTTATAAATTAAGTTTAACACTATTTGTACTTCCTTTTGATTTATCAAGTGATTTCCTAATACTCCTGGACCAAATATGGTCCTTCCCTTAGTAAAGATACTCTCTCATTGTAAATTATTAACTTCTTACTCATTGTCTTAGTTATTAGCAGGTTACTTATTTGTAATTCATCCTTAATTACTCGGTTTCTCGACTCATTTCCCTCGAGCGTCAATGTGTTGTAATAGACGTTAGCGGAATTCCATAGTCTCTTGAATCACAAAAGTTTCTCGAATCTCCTCCGGTCACTCCGACCTCATGTTTCTTATTTACCTCTCCCCGGAAGGGACCACCAGGTCACTGCTTCTGAGATGTGAGGGTTACGTCCGCCGGGTCTAATCTAAGGACCACCCCCTTGATCTAGGCCGTACGGTGTCACTTCTAGAGTACACAGTGTTGATACTGGTTCGTGCCGGTTTATTTAAAAATTTTTTTTTATTTTTAACCCGTCCGACTACTCCGACCGTCTTCGTTCTCCATGGTCGTGTTCCTTCCGTTTTCGATTGTCATGTCTTCTGAAATTGAAGTCGAAGTTGCAGTCGTTACCTAAAATAGTGGCAACCTCATAGTAATTATTGTTGACCGGATTAAATGAGACCTCATACAAGATCTTTGAAAATTAAATCGATGTTGGAAAAGTCGAAGAATTATTCATTGGACTTGGTCATTGTTGATTAAGGTTCACTGTTTCTAATAAGATTTAGGAAATGTGTGTGATTGAGGAAATTAGGAGGGTTGTTAGGTCATTTTATCCATGTTTATGGTAGTAGGGGTGTCTTGTATGGTCCTTTGCTTCACCAATTCACTTAGTCTAGATTGTCTGACCTCCTTACTGATACACTTGGATATTAATCCAATCTTTATAGTTAATATCTTCTTTTACTTTCCTTTGGACTAATCGACCAGTAAATTTTTCAAAAGATTGACGTTCGAATTATTTCACGGTGTCACCGACTCCTTTCTTTCTACCTTTTCTTAACGTGGATCTAATGATACCTTCACATGATGAAAATTTCGAGAAAGTAATGTTATGGGGACGTTTCATAATTGACTCAAGATGTTTGACTGATGTTTGAAGAGTTCTTAGTCTGAGAATTTATTCACATTCGGGGACCCAATTTTAAGTCCAGACTGAAGAGTTGAACACGATAAAGAAGACCGAAATGAGTCACTTGTTCAAATCGAGATTTCCCGTTCTCTTTGTTACAGTTTTCCTTACTCTTGTGACGTATTTCAAAATTCTCCCTTGAAGGTCTAAATAAACCCTCTTCTCGGTTTACTATCCATTTTTATTTCTGCACTTACATGACTATTGGACTAGGTGCGTCACAAAACTTTACATATCATCATTATTTCCTCTTACTGTCTGTACAAAGTTGCTTGGATTTGTGATTCAGGAATGTTTATTTTCCCACCCGGCTGACTCGATTTCCCGGAGAACTACTTTCACTTTCTCCTCTCACTTTTTCAACCGAATTTCGAGTTGAAAGTCTTTTGATTCTAGTACCGTCGACCAGGGTAGTGAAGTACCGTTTATCTACCCCGTTGTCACCTTTGTTGCTGACTGAAATAAAAAGACCCGAGGTTTTAGTGACGTCTACTACTGACGTCGGTACTTTAATTTTCTGCGAACGAGGAACCTTTCTTTCAATACTGGTTGGATCTCTCGTATAACTTTTCGTCTCTGTAATGAAACAGTTGTTTCCAGACAGGTCAGTTCCGATACCAAAAAGGTCATGAGTACATACCTACACTCTCCACCTGATATTTCTTTCGACTCGTGGTTTCTTAACTACGAAAACTTGACACCACAACCTCTTCTGAGGACTCTCAGGGAACCTGACGTTCCTCTAGGTTGGTCAGGTAGGACTTCCTCTAGTCAGGACCCACAAGTAACCTCCCTGACTACAATTTCGACTTTGAGGTTATGAGACCGGTGGACTACACTTCTCGACTGAGTAACCTTTTCTGGGACTACGACCCTTTCTAACTCCCGTCCTCCTCTTCCCCTACTGTCTCCTACTCTACCAACCTACTGTAGTGGTTGTGTTACCTGTACCCAAACCCACCTGAGGTACTCAACCACTACCTGTCCCTCCGGACCGCACGACGCCAAGTAACCCAGCGTTTCTCACCCTGTGCTGACTCGCTGACTTGACTGACTGACTCGATGTCATTAATGGAGACGGGTCATTTGAACAGAACCCTACTTGGCTCCTTGCTGTGCTTCCTGCTTTGGAGAGGGGATTCTGCTGAAACCCCAATCCTAATAGTGTCTTAGGACCATTTAGTTAGCCTTCGTTCCTACACTCGCCGTGTCTCTAAGTTCTCGTTTCTTTTGCTCATGATGGTTGAGTCCTACAATTTGCTTCTCCGTCAGCTAATCCGGTGAGGAGGTTTTCGTACAAAGTGGGCAGGGACGAAAGAGGTAGGTAGTGGGGGACTCGGGTGGTGGGAGTGGTGTGGCCTAGGGTAGGATAGCTAGGTGATCGAGAGGTAGAGGATCAGGTTCAGATGGAACTGTCAGAGGTCTGACCGAGGAAGGTCGTGGTGTTACTCGGATGCCGGAGGCTAGAACGATGGGCGGGGTTCAGCCCCGGCGAACCCGCGGTGTCGTAGGGTCAGGAGAAGGACGAGGCGTCGGGCCGCGAGTGCTCCAACCTTACGTGGTGACCCGCGTCGGTAGAACGTAGGCCTAGCCTTTAACACATTGCAGGAATTTAACCGGAGCTCGAGCGGGGTTAGAGGTCGAAGGAAGGCAGACGGTAAAGCTTTCACCCGCGAGCCTTTACCTCTGTCGAGCTCCAGATCGCGAGCGCTTCGGAGAGACCCTCCCGTCCCAAGGTCTTTCCCCGACCTGAAGGCCTACGCATGAAGGACACGCAGGTCGAGGCCAGGCGGCAACCGACGCCCCTCCCAAATCTTTCCTCGCGTGAAGGCCACGGGAAAGAGGGCGCTCGTGGACCCCGGGCCTGGGAGCACACTTCCCACGGTAGGAATTCGCCCTCGCGCCATCTCTGCCCGGCCGTGGGGGAAGAATGGTGACCACGGCGGCCGGAGTCCTGGCTTGTACCGGGTCTTGAACTTCCTGAATCGCCCGGCCGACGGGAGGCCCGGCGCCCCGTACCCGTGCCGCGACTTCAATGACGACCCCCGGCCGCGGCACCGGATGCCGTAGGCGCTTAGCCACAAGTGGCCACTCGTTGGACGCGGGCGAGAGGCCTGAGGGCGGTTGGAAGGGACCTGGGGAAGGGTCGGGGTCGGGGTGGCTCCGGGGCGCGAGTGGGTCGGGGAGTGGGGCGGGGTGGTCTTCGACTGTGCATGAGACTCGGGCCGGACCTGACTGAGGGTGGGGAGAGGGACGTCACCTTCCTCCCGTGTCTCGGTAAAAGAAATTAGCCTAGCCTCCGCACGTCGTCCTGTGGTAAGACCGGCTCCCGGAAGTGAAGTCCATTACCGCCCGTCTGGACTGACTGGGACTGGGTAGTGGGAACTTGCAGCTGGGTGGTCATGGACATCATTCTGACTGTCGCTCTAAGTCGCGACGGAAAAGGGGAAGAGTGGGGTAGAGGGGCTTGTCACCACGACGGGTTTAGAGGTCGTCGTGTATGACAACAAAAGACTTCCCTCTTCTGTCAAAGAGGAACTGGCACCAGTAATTCTCCTCTTCGTCCAGTTCTTTGTGCACCACTTCCTTTTGGCCCGTCTTGATCACTTTAGCGTCGAAGGATTGGGGATAGGGACAAGGGAAGGGAGGTCCTAGGGGACCAAGGTCATGGGGTAGTAGATGCTGTAAGCCCGGTCTGGGGCTTTTTAAAGGAGGGGGTGTCCGAGGTTTCCATCCAGACCCGTCACCCTGTAGGGACTGTCATTTGTGACCTCGGACCAGTCTCTGACCCCTTCTACCATCACAGTCTAGAGAACCCGAAACCGAAGGTGAAGACGTTTGTTCCACATTATTTTCGTGGACGAGGTCCCTAATTTCGTCATGTAAGACCCGTACGACACGTAAACGAGCAAAAGTTCACAAGGAGGGGGATCACATTCGAGTCATTCTCGTAACAAACAGAAAACAGAATAAGTGATGGATCCAGTTTCGGAGCGAAATTTTGGAAAGAAATTGACAAACTAAATAATTAGATGACCATGTAAGACAAGACCCCTTTGAACCAGAGTGGATAAGGGGTCCCGTGGATAAGGAAGGATCTGGTAAGTGTCTACACGGAAACTCTAAGGGGTCTAGTTGGGAATGTGTCTGTGTGTGTGTGTGTGTGTGTGTGTTACTCCGTTCATCGAGTGGACATTACATGAAAAAACGCAATAGAAGTCACTTCCAAAGAATTTAAGGGTTTTGGGATCCGGAATTTTCATTTCATAGGTGTTTTGTCAGAAACAAGAGTTCAGGAATGACAGATCAAGTCCTCTGACCACTATTGCTATGTTACATTGTTGAATGTCACTTCGGAGTTTTTATTTTCTTTCGAAAAGACCTCCTCTCCGGTACCCATCTCTTCTAAACTGGTACCTGTTCATACGTGAACCGGACACGACTCAGTGGAGAGCAGTCGGAGGAATGAGAGGCGGGTTCCGACAAGACCCGGTGTCCCGTAACGGGATCCATCGGTCTCTTCGTGCGTGTCCTCTTTTACGGATCCGTCCCGCCGAAACGGCTCTCCGGTCCACTCGGGGGTATCGGAGCGGGTCGGTAACGACTGGAGAAAGAATCTGGACGTCTACCACTTGTAGAGGGACGCCCACGACAGGGCTGGGTTACGGTACCTCGACGGGTCGTACATGGTCGCGGACCCCGACCTGATGCTCCTCGCTCACAACGGCAGGTAACAGTTGCTCCACGAGTTCTCGCACCACCGGTTCAAGTTGCGGAGGGTCGACTAGTGGGTCGCCCGGGTCCAGACTGAGGTCGAGGGGAAGGGAGGGTGTCGTAGTCGTAAAGGGAGGCTTCGGCGCACCTGCTCGAAAATCCTTTCCGTCGGGTAATCCTTTCCTGACATTGGACTCCAGGGTATGTGGGTTTTTCGGTACGACTACCGGTCACACCCCTTGCTCCCGGTCCGGACCAATCACAGTCCGTCCCTCCCTCTTGGCACCAGATCTGGGCGTGTGTGCCAAAACCTTTCTCACCTCGAATCCTCAGGCACACTGGCTCCGGAGAGGTCGAAACGTCCGAGTCACTCCTTCAGCCTCTCGGAGTCACACGGGGACGCCACAAAACCTCTCGACCCTAAGGGTACCAGTGCCGTCGTGCGGAAGGAAAGTCAAGAGGCTGGGGGAGTTACGGGGAGAGGGCAGGCGGGGGCGGGGGCGGGGGGTCCACAGGAACGACTAGGCTGCCCTCGACTGGCTCTCCCGGTTCCTGAAGTCGGAGTAGAACCTGCTACATCGGTAGTGGCTCGACTCGAAGTCGGCGCTCATGTGCCGGCGACACCTTCGGTTTGTTCACCCACTCAGTTCGCTCCCGTAGGCTCCTTCGTCCGTCCGCGCTGCCACAAGGGCCACGGAGCGCAGGGGCACTGGGGCTAAGAGAGGACGGTGTCGGGTCGTCCTCCGGGTCGCGCGTGTCAAAGACCACCTCTTCCGTTTCGTCCTTGTCGCCGTCTTCTAGCACGTCCGCCTCCCACTCCGGCTCCGCCGCGCCTACTATAGGAAGGTGTCTTCGCGAGGGTCGCGCCGGGGAGGGGACATCCGACCGACTACTCTGAATTCCGCTTACGCTGGACACGGGAAGCTGGGGACCCCCGCCCCCGAGGCTCACCCTAGACTCGAACCACCCCGTGGGGTTCCGACCGAGGGGCGGTACTCCGTCTAGTTGTCGTGCCGACCGGAGCGGAGGTGCAGGCGACGACGGAGGTCAAGGGCCGTCGACGGACGTCCCTCCGGCTGTCCACCCCGACCTGTGCTCGGTGCACTCGCGTTGGAACCTAGACTGTCGGGTCCCCTCCCGGCTCCCCTCCTTCATCCGTCCTGGCCTGGGCTAACTCTAGACCGGAGAACACCGGGGAATTGACGTAGGACGAGTGAACCCTCTCCGGGACTCGTTCTTGGGTCCAATATAGTTCGACGCGTTCTAGGCCCGTCGGGTCTTGTAGAGGTTCTGCCACTCACACGTGTGAACTTCCCTCCCTTCATCTCAGAAGGAACAAATCTAAAGACAAGTTTAACCGAACAGACTGTGAGAAAGAGAGTAGTTTTTAATGAGGGGACCCGAGGGGACTGGAAAACAAGTACGGAGAACACCTGGATTGGGCAGCAGTAACCAGCAACGAAACCTAGGGACTTTCTCGTGTCTTTGGTCCCGCGAGTAGGGGCGCAGGGACAAGATTTGGGGTCCACAACGCAGTCACCAATAATTTAACGTCCCCATCCTTAGTTCCAGAAAAAACGGACCACGTTTGTAAACAGAGCAAAGGACGGGACATCTAGCGGTGGAGTGTCTTAGCATAGATAGAGTGACGACTGTTGGAGCACGAGTTAGATGTCCTACTTTCAAAGTGGGCCACTCTCTGTCCCGGAAGTGGACCGAGGAGGTGTGTCTAGTCCCCGGACTCAGACCGACGAGCCCAAGATCTTGGACAATGATCGGATGAGTATACTGGGACCTTTTGTGGTAAAGGGACCTAGTTTCAATCTTTTCACCCACCAACTATTAAGGCTGGAACTCAGAGTGTCCTAACTAAAATACTCTAGTTTTTTCTAACAAGCAAATTTTTCACGAAATTAACATTTCAAGGGAAATTGGTTTTTCGTCACTTTCCACTATAAGTCAGGAACAGGACCCCTCGACGAGACCCCGTGGCTTCGTACGATCCTTCTGTCTCTACTCTGGACCGTCACCGACTCCCTCGTTCAGAGAAGGAAGGGTCTCGGGCTCTGAGGCCGAAGGTCGTCCGAACGGAAAAAGAGAACCCTCCCTTCTCCCCAATCTCGACCTACCCCGGACTTTGAACAGTTAGTGTACATGGAAAGAAAACAGAAAGACACAAAGGACAAGTACACCACTGGACCACAGGTGTCCCCTTCCATTCATCACCTGTTTTGGAACAACGATACCCCAAATAGAGGGTCCTGGACGGAAAGGGGGTGGTCGAGGGGAAAGAGTGGAAGGGTGGGTGTGTGGGAACCGGCCCCTCCTCCCCCACCGGACTCTACGAGACGGAGAGTGTCCCACAAGGGATTAGTACAGTGGTAGACAGAGTAAAGGTGTCACTGTCGGAGTAGTTCCCATTCTTTACTCGGACCACTGGTTCTTGAGACGGAGGTCCCTCCCTCACCTTGACAAAGACGGGACCACAAACTCCTCCTTGGAACCCCGGGTGGGGTGGGGGTGGGGCGATAGTACTCTACCATGGAGACGTAGCGAGGAGGGTTGGGAAGACTACTTGTTTCTGACTCGCGAAGACCCCGTTACTGAAAGGAGGGACACAACCGGTCCCCAAAACCCTGTCACACTAAAGAGTCACTAAACGATGACACAACTAAGGAGGGAGCACCAGGCCTCCACTATTGGTGGTGGGGTCCTTAAGAGTTATTTAAAAATAATGACTTCGACTTCAGTTTCGGAGGACCACAAACTTACTCCAGCCCTTCCGTGCGTACCCCTTCGTTTGTACGCGTGCGCGTGTGGCGCGGGAGGGCCCAGGAAGAGGCAGAGACGGTCGTCCCCCGCGCTCCTGCGGCCGCCCCCGTCCAGCCCTCTCGGTCCGGTGGACGAGAGTGGGACATTCGGGCGTCTCGTCCTTAGTTTTGTCCTGGTCCCACCCTTGGCGCCCGGAACCCCAGCCCCGGGTCGACGTGAGGGGCGGGACGGGAGGATTTGGCGTAGAGGGGAAACAAATGGTTGTAGAGGAAAAGATTCCGGCCTCGTCGACACCGAAACGACTCGATCTGGTTTTTAGACTACTAGGGTTGCCCTTGACGAAGGAACCATTGTCCCCAGGTGCGTTGATGCCCCTCTGGTGAACTCGTGCCCCAATGCACGAGTTTGGGGGCGGGACGTTTAGTACAGTGGACGGGTCCGACGGACGTGAAGAGTCGGTCCCGAACGGGAGACCTCACCCGAAGTGAGGGTGTCGGGACGGGGGTGGGGGTGGGAGGTTGGGCGTCTGGTCCGCGGAGGAAGGAGCTACGACGGGAGTGACTCACCCGTCTTTTTCCTCGGGTGATCGACACGGGTGCACGGTGGAGTGAGCACAGGGTAGGGAACATAATTCCCTCTGTCCCTTCTCACCCTTGGCCTCCTACCGGCCGTGGACCCCGTCGTCACACACGTGTTCAGTCCCTCCCGGACTACGGCCCCAATCTCGGCCCCGAGTGGGAGTCGACGAAGCGCCGAAGACTTCTTTAATCTAATTGACGGGGGACGAGTGACAGTACTTTCCCTGTCCCTCTGTCCCTCTGTTTCGGGATTCGTCGACCCTCGAGGTCCCCTCTCCACTTACTCGGTCTCAGGCCAGGTGCGAAAGTAAAGGGAGTGTAGGGGCTCCGTCCTTCCCCTACCTTCACGGGTCTCTTGGTCGCTACACAGGTCTAGGGGACCCCGAGACTCCGTCGGTAAAACTAAGGAGGATAACAAAGGGAAAGGATCACTGAAGGGGTAGAGGGGTTCCCATTTCCAGTCTCCAACGACCAGGCCTCCCGAGGCATCAGAAGTCCGGAGGGACTTCCAGTAACGGCTCCCGTGGTCGGCCCCCGGTAGAAATGGTCTGTCACAATCCTCGAAGTGGTAATCTGGTAGGTTGTGACACGACCTTCTACCTGGGTCTCGGCCAGTGTCTGTAGGTCCGATCTCGACCGGTCAGAGAGGTCCCTGGGACCGCCGCCTGGTCGACTCCAGAGAACTTCCAGAAGTTCGGCTAGGATTTGAGGTCCAGTCGACACACAGGATCTGGGAGGTCTACTGTTTAGAATGACCCAACCCCCTCCCCGACCCCGGTGACACAGGGAAGACACCCGTCGGTCGGTCGGTTCTCGGTGGAGAGAACTCCGTGGGAGGCGAGTTCTTCTCCCCCGGAGGTCCCGACCCCGTCCCCCAAACCCTCACCCCTGCGGTCGTCGACACGCGTCCCTCGGGGACTCCGCCACCTGCAGCGACCGTGACTCTGTCCCCGGAGGTAGTAATGGGCCGTCATAATCTCTGAGGGTTGGTCGTGGGTTTGTGACGACCCATTCTGCTCCCGGGGGTGGGGCGGTGGGTAGGTCTCGGTCAGGATCCGGGTCCGGGGGTAGGGGGTGGTGAGCGCAGGGACCCCTGTGAAGGCCCACTCGGACGTCGCCGGTGGTCGGGGTGGGACCCAACAACTAGGTGACTCCGGGTTCGTCTTGAAGCCTTCGGGGGACTGGTAGAGAAGAGGTGGGCCTCGGGGATGGGGTGGTGGGGGTTTCGGTCAGAGACGGGATTGTGCAGTCGAGGCACGGGAGTTTGGGGGAGTCGTCAGGGATCGGACCGGGGTCCTGTGGGAGGGCCACCAGAAATGGACAGTGGTCCGGCGGACCGGGGGTTTCTCGTACCCGGTGCCTTTCGTTCCCCTTAGTTCCGGATCCTAAGTTCCGGAGCCTCGGCGGGACCGAGGTGAGAAGGAAGAAGGAAGAGAGGACGGCCCGTCGCGTCCGAGGAGTGGACCCGGGGCGGGCGGCGGGGACGCGTGTCCACACAGACGGGCGGTATCCGACGTGGGGCGACGGAATTGGGGAAGGAAGGGTCACGGTCGACGTCCGTGGAGGAGGCTCCGGATCAGTGGGGTGGCCTCCGGGGGTCGGAAACGGCGTCAGAGAGGAGACGATGGACGGAGGAACCTAGGCCCCGGGTCCGGTCCCTCCGGAACAGTGGTCTCCTTGTTTCCTGTCCTGACGGAAACTCGGGGAAGAGGAAGGAGGAACCCGGAGTGGGGTGTCGGCGAGGACGGGGGGGTGGGGAGTGGGGGCGGTCAGGAAAGGGGACTCAGGAGACGGTCTCTAGGACTCCAGTCTCCCCTGAGTCGAGACGTCCCTGACCCAAGCTGGGGGCGGGTCTTGTAGGGCCGGACGCCTCCCGTCCCCCCCAGAGACTCCCCGTGGAGGGACAGGAGTGGGGATCACAACCCCGGAGACGGTTCTCAGGGCTCAAGGACCGGTCTTTGGAGACGTGACTGGGTCTGTTAACCTCAAGACTCCCGAAGACGTCGGGACCGACGTCAGGGGGTGAGGTGAGAAGTCTTCCTGGTCCGTGGAGTGGTCCGTCTCGGTGGGGACCTGGGTGGGGACCTGGGTGGAGCTTCGGGTCCTCTTCGGTTCAGGGTCGGAGGCCGTTAATCGGGTCCCGCCAAGCTCCCCACCCTGGACGGAAAGAAAACACGTCGAGCCGACCCTACTTTCCCAACGACCCTCTCCCCGGGACTCCGGGTGTCCACTACGAGGTGGGAGCGTGGGGGACCTCCCACTGCCGAGGTCCCTCGACTCGACGGACGCCTTAACGGGTTAGGGTCGAGAGCCGGGGGTGGGAACAGACACACGGACGATTCGACGAAGTCACCACAGGGTGAGAAAACAACGGACGGTCCGGGGAGACAGGTACTCTAAGAGGTCCGTCCTTATGGCCTCACCCAACGGTACGGGAGGAGGTCCCCTAGAAGGGCTGGGTCCCTAGCTTGGGTTCAGAGAATACAGAGGACGTGACCGTCGAACCCAAGAAATGGTGGACCCTTCGGGTGGAAACAAACGAAGGAAGAATTAAGAACAGATGAATAAGAGACAAACACCTGACAAAGACCCAGACGGAAAGGGTGGTCAGAGTAGTTAAGGTGTTACTGTCCTTGTTAGCCTAGGTGGTAGAGCGGGGTGGTGACGAGGTCACGACCCCTGCACCCCTGTGAGTTATGCCTTTCACAGGCGACTCGTTTTATGGGTGGGTCAGAGTCGGCCGGGTCGCCGTCCCTTGGCCCGTAATGGTTCACCCCGAGAGAGTCCGAGTTGAGGGGCCCTCTGGTCGTGAAAGTTAGTTGTATTTCGGAATTGTGCTTCGTCCTGAGTAACAACAGGTGACGCCTGTGTGTCTTTCACTAGTTTTTATTTTGATCCCTTCGGACCACCGAGTCACCACTTCTTAGGCGGACGGTTACGTTACCTGTGTCCAAACTAGGGACCTGGTCCTTTTAGGATGTGCGGTACCCCGTTGATTCGGGTACACGGTGTTGATGACTCGGATACGCGATCTCGGGTCCTCGACTTCAATGACGCGAGTGTGCCACGTTTGCGAAATCCCGGGTACAGGGTGTTGTTCTAACAGTGTCACTCTTCGGGTGTGTGGCGTTGATCTCTCATTGGGGGTGAGCGGTGTTGATCTCTTTTGGGGATCGTCGCGACTTCTGGGTCGTGTTGGTCTGTCGTTTATGTAAGCAAATTTTTGATTCTGAGACTGGTTCTCGGATTTCCATCGTCGCCGGGGTCCTTCCCTCCTCGGTCCGCCAGGACTCTCGTGGTCCACAGGTCTCCCGTCCCTGCCGTCCGTCTAACCGAGACCCGGACACGATTTACCGGAACTAGGTAGAAGAACCACGAACCTGGGTCTTCAGTCCGGTCTCTTACACCAACACAGGGGGAGCCGCACTGGGGCCGACGTAAAGGTCCTTACGTCCGAGACCCCGGGTTGCCGGACTCAATTTTAGAATCAAAGTGACGAGTTGTCAGGACACCGGAGCTCGTTCAATAAATTAGAGAGACACAGAGTCAAACAGGGTGACATTTTAACCTTACTATGTCCATGGAGCCAAGTTATGACAATCAGAACCAAAACAAGAAAAAACCCCCCCAGGACAAAAAATGTAAAAAAAACCGGTGCGGTGTACTGGACATCCTAGAATCAAGGGACTGGTCCCTGGATTGGACATGGAGAACGTGACCTTCGAGCCTCAGAATTGGTGACCGGGTGGTCCCTTCAGGTGTTACGAAAATCAGAGAATTTGGCATGGGCTGTGTACGGTTCTCACATTACTTACCCCTAAAGGGACCACCAAGTCACCAATTCTGAAGTATGAAGGTACCGTGCCCCCGGGTCCAAGGTAGGGACCAGCTCCTACATCTAGAGTCAACGACGTTCATTCTCAAGTGGACTACGTTGATTTATAAGCAGTACGAGGTTGATTCTGGGTCACGTTAGGTTATTTATGTTACACAATTTTTTTTTTTAACACTACTCAATAACAACGGTCAACATAGTAGTAGGGACTAGAGTCACTAGAAGTGGGTGGGACCGTCCTGGTGGGAGGTGAAATTTCTTTCCCCTTCTCCGTCGGTCTGGACCGGGCACGAGTGTGAGCGGACAATTTGACACTTCCGAGGGACGGACGGAGGGGGAGGGCGGTCCGTGTGTCTCAATCTCTGGGTGTGTGTCACTGGATCTCCGAAATAAATGTGCTCCTCTGGTCGGACGGGGTGGACCCCGGAACGACCCGATATATGTCCTAGGGTCCTCTCCCTCCACCCCTGTGCCAGTAAATTTAATGTTATCTTACCCCCCCACAACGAGGTTCCAAGTCCGACACCCAGTAGGTGACCTCCGGAGACTTCTCTGCCCCGACTCCGACGTTTCCCTTCCCTCCTTTCCTATTCCGCCCCGACCTGGACCTCAGCCCCTGTTCTGCGTCCAGACCACGCCAACCATTCCGTCCCACTCCGGTGTCGACGGGGGAGATAGGTCCCGTCTTTCTGGTCGACCCTTCGGGGTCCCTGTCCGGTCCCTTCCCGGCATGGTACCGGCGGGGTCCTGCCCGGTCGAGTGAAGGAGAAGTCCCTCGGGAACAAGAAGAGGAACAGGCGACTGGCGACAAAGAAGTGGAAGAGGAGGAAGAATAAGAATGACACGTGTAAGAGTATGTGTAGGAGGAACACAGACGTCCCACCCCGGTCACCCAGTCCTCTATCCCCGTCCCAAGGGGTCGTGTTCGGACCCCACTGTACCCCAGTGGGGTAGAGTGTCCACTCGTTTGACTCCGGTCCTTTCGTTCCTACGGTCGGGACTGTCGCAGGACTGTGATCTGATCCTCGAGGAGTCCCGTTTCCGAGGTAGAGTGTGTAGTTATATGCGTCGAGTCCGGGGTGCACCTTCCCGTGAGTCCTCTGTGAACACTTATGTCCAACATTCTTGGTTCGAATATGAACTTGGGTTTGGAGGGACTTTCCTTCAAACCCGATCCGTCCCCGGTGAGTGAATCTCCTCCACGCCCTCCGGAACCGCACCCGCAAGAAGTACCGACCGCCCATCCACTACAAGGGCATAAGGCTAAGGGCCGGGAAGACCCTGACGTCCCTCTCCACACCACCATCCGGCCACCAGGGTCGTCGTGGCGTACGTCGGGTGACCGGGGGAGTCGGGTCGGTCCGGGGACGAGACGGGCGTGGACGTACTGGAGGTTGAAGAAGAACCACCAGAGCTACTTGACCCGCTACCGGTGCATCTACTTGAACATGACACGGAGGCAGACGTGGTACGGGCTCGCGACCCGGGCGTGGTAGACCTACCAGAAGACCTACAGCTACAGTGTCAGGTCCGGACCGGCTCTCCCGTCGGCCTACAGTCCGGGGCTCGTCTCCACCTCCGCCCCCCGACGAGCGGGTGGTCTGGGTCGCAGGGGGTGGTCAGTGGGAGTGGGAACCACCTCTACGAGAGGTACTCGTACAGCTACTGTTACTACCACGGGCACGCCGGCTACGGCCGCGACCCCTCTCTTCCCCGCGCACTCTCCGGGTCGGGTACATCCACCCCTTGGTCACCGAGTTTGCCCCAGCCGTCCCCGCCCCGAATCCCTTTCCCGTCACTATGTTCGACGTCCTTGGACCGACCCAGTCACGTCACCCCCACCCCGTCCGTCCCGTCCCCAAACGGGTTGAGACGTGGGTATGAGTAGGGAGGTCGGTTCCCTAAACCCCTCTCTCGGAACGTGTGATCACGATTCTGCGACGAGGGGCTACGGGTAGGGTCATGAAGGGTCGGGGAGGCGGACGAAGGTGAAGAGGGAGAAGGGGGGTGATGGGGTCCTCTGGACCCTGAGGTAGGGTGGACAGGACGGATGATGGGACCGTGGGACCGGAGGGGCCGGGAGAGGGTGTCGAAACCGAGCTCGGTCCGACGGGAGGAACGTACTCCTGGTAGAAAGGCATTCCGACGTAGAGGGAAAAAGAAGTCTAGGACTGTTGTCCCACTCCTGTCAAGTAGGCGGACGACCGGTGCTCCGTTGACCCGAGTCCTCTGAACCCCCTCGTCGATTGTCCTCCAGAGGGAAGGAGGGGTGGGAGACGACGGTGGGGGACCCGTGTGTCTGGGGTCATCGGAGTTCTGGCGTGTCTCTGGGGTCAAAGTGGAGGTGGTGATCCGGTCAGTCCGGCTACGGGGTTCAGTGTGACAGATTAAAGTTTGGGTCTAACAATTTTTATTGTGGGAGAGTGGGTGAAGGAAGGACATTGCAGATTTAATTCCGGTACCCCTAAAGTTCTTCCACCCCCCCCCCCCCGGNATTCCGGTACCCCTAAAGTTCTTCCCCCCCCCCCCCCCGGTGCCCGTCGACCCAGTAAGAACCGCTACCCGGACAGGGACCTCCATCTCAGGGACTCTGTCGTGCACCCCCCATGTAGGTCCGAGTCGGGTGTGTCGGGACGGGGTCCTGTGTGTTCTCGACCACCCGTCTTCCTCCTTCAGGACCAGGAGTTTCGGACCCAGTGTACCTCCCTCGTCCTTCCCTTCCCTTCCTCTGTCTGGGGGCAGGGGGGTACCCTCTATAGTTTTGTACTTACTGAGGGGGAAGACCTCGTAAATGACATGAGGTCTGTGTCACTCTCCCAGAGTGCAAGTGGTGTCGGGGTACTTTGTGACTGAAATGTCTATTCCTTGGACTCCTAGTCTCTGCACTTCAGTAAACAGACTCTAGTGTGTCGGTCCCTCACCTCCTCGATCTTAAATGTCTTCGATGTAGACAGGTCATTGGGGACGGATGGGGGAGGGTAGGTGGGTCCGGTCCGCTGGACGACCCCGGGGACGACGAGTAACGAGGGAGTCGAGGGGTCGAATCGTCCCAGAGGGCTTGTACTTGTACCCCTCGAGGTCACCTGGATCACCACGGACTCGGCTCCCCGACTCGACCCCCGTGACCGTCCTTCCCTCTTTATCCTCGCCGTACTTCTCCGGAGTCGTGGGGAGGGGGAGTACCGACGTCTACCATTTCTCTTCTCAACCCCTCGGTGTGGCTGGGGTTCCTCTTTGTGGCACCCATCCGTACACACTTCTTTGTCATCACTGGACCTGGACGTAGATGGCACTCGGGACGAGGTCCAAGAGGGGTACCTGGTCGTCACTGGACTGGTCTCCGAACTGGGTAAAGGAGTAAGAGTGTACCGTCCAACTTGATCTGACCTGGTCTGCGATGCAGAGATACCTCTGAGGGGTACGGTCCGTACCCGAGTTCGGTACCCGAACCAAGTTCGATTCAAGGTGGGTATCCAGACCTTCGATAGTCCCTTGGGTCTTCTCCACCTCCCGGGCCCTCCGAAATTTACGTAAGTGCACATTAAACGAATGTTGTCACGTCCCGCGAACCGTCATGAGTGAACGGTCGATGATGAACCTAATAATAGTGGTCATAGTATAGTAACAGTGAGAGTGGACGTCACGTGCTACTACCCGGGACGTACTCCGTCTGAGAGGACGGCGACCAACTAGACCAGGTCCTTCGACTCTTGTGGGGGTCCGAGCGACCCCTGGGGTACTAGTCCGGTCGAGTCTATGACCATCACGGTTTAGAGGGCTTAGTCCAAGGGGACCCACCTCCTGTATCCCAGTTACACGGGACGAGGGGGTGTACCGAAGTAAGATGGTTTGGGTCCTCTTGTTCGTACTCGTCCCGGGGGTAGGACCCCGTCCTCGTCCCCTGTGAGTGTAAAAGGTCGCCCCTCTGGACATTCAAAGCCTCAAACATGAGTCGACACAGCACAAGGGGTGTTAACCAATGTCATATCCCAGGTATTTGTGCGACTGATGGGTGAAGACCGGTCATACCTTGTGTAAACAAGACTTTTCTCTCCCACCCCTCCCTACATTCCGTGTCTCCGTCCCGGACTTACGGGTCACGACCGGGGCGTCGTAGACTACCTACTTACCCACTTGACCGGTTCTCAGTCTCCGAGTCCAGAACCGAGTCGTACGAGGTCCACCACTCTGGACTGGTCGGCGAGTTGTTCAGTAAGGCGTGCACGACCGGCCATGTCTGGAGCGTGGACTTCGGCGCGGTTGGTCTGACCTCACGGTCTGTGTTCATTCTGTGTCGGGCCACGCGGTCACGGAGGTCCTCGAGTGTCTCTCTTCCCACTCGGTCCCTTGACTCGGTGACTCCTCGGGCCCCATTCCCCCACGTCCGTCTCTGATTAAGAGGGAGATCCATTACCTCCTTTAGTCCCTACGTAAGTGTCTCCTCCCTTGTACACTCGGCCCAGAAATTTTTTTGTCTCCACAGACAGCTCGTCTCTATCCCTCCTCTCTCCTTCAGTGAAGGATCCTCTTTACTCGAGGACGTCTCCGTGTCTTTGGACTTCCTCGGACCGTCCAGCCTCCACTCCCGACCTCCCGTCGGTGGTCCGGACTCGTGGTCCCAGGAGCCCCCCTGTCGGACTACGTCTCCAGTGCGTGGAGACGTGTCCAGTGTCGGTGAGGTCCCGTCTTCCACGGCACGTTCCCCCGTCGGACGGGTACTCCACTCTCAAACCCCGGTCGAAGTCTCTGTCATTACTCCGACTCACCTCTCCTCCCCAATGATGGGGTTCCCCCTACCATCCGTGCCCCACCCCCCTGTGAATTCCCTACCTCCGGAGACCTTTAGACCCAGACCACCAGTCCCCTCAGGGTCTATCCTTCGTCTCTGGGTCCTCAGTAGTACATGAGTCTAAAGACGGAGTCCAGGGGTTCCTCCAGCCCGGGAACGGGAGACTCCACGGGGATTCACAGAGAGGTCGAATTACCATCACCTCGTCAGGACCCCCACCCCCGACGCACCCCGAGTCGGATGGGCCGGGAAGAGGTGGAGGGCCCACCAGTACTGTTACTGCGTCCACAAGAGGACGGTGTGGTAGACGGTCTTCAGCAACTGGCACCGGAGGTCCGTCGGGACCGACCGCTACATCCAGAATCGCAAGAGTAGTCCCGGATCGTCGACCAAGACCTGTCTCACGTCTCTGCTCGTCCCGACACTCGGGGAGTAGGTGGGTGGGTGAGTGGGTACCGTTGTCAAGACCGAAGTGGGTTACAGAGACCTGGGTTGTAGGGGTCCTCGGCCCCAGGTAAAGGGCGCGGGAAGGGTGGTACTGGCCGCTCGTGTGGCTGGAAGTGCATCAACCGTAATTACATCAGTCTGGGTCCCTACAATGACAGCGCAGGGACGTCCTGGTGAGCTGACACCAGTTGACCCTCACCCGTCTTTCCTTCGTTCTTCCCGGACCCAGTCTTTGGAAAGAACTCGAGGGTCCGGTAGGAACAGATCTTCGGGACGCCCGTCCGGCCCCACCCCGTGTGTGTACCCAACTCCCTAGAGTTGGGCACACCCGACCTCCAAAGTCTCCTTCTTGCTTGCACCACCCCACCCCATACTCCCCTAGGAGACCCCCGGACCTTCCTCCCCCCTAAGGTAACACCCACCCCAGGGAGTATCTTCGACCCCTTCCCCTGGCAGACGCTACCCCCCTCCAGTCGATCCCCTCTCCTTGGAGGACCCGCCACCTGCGACGGACTCGACCCCCGCCCGACCTCCGACGGGTCCCACGAGTGTGCCTTCCTACAAGAACATTGCCAAGAACGAGAACAAAAGACCGGCGACGGGAAGGTCGGCGACCACGTTCAAAAAGTGGAGAACGAAGACGTCTGAGACACCCTCCTCAGCCCCTTTACCTCGGAGTCCGGGCCCTCGTCCCGTAGGTACCCACCTCTCCAGTATCCCGTCTACTCCTACCCCTCACTCCCCCGCCCCAGACAGACCCTGGGGTTCGGGAAGTGGGACGACCAGGGTAGTGTTTGGAGTTTGAGGAGGGTCTTCGGCCGGAACCGACAGAGAAGACTGAGGACGAAGAACAAGTCAAGGTTCTGGGCCAAGAGTTACAGTCGGCGCAAGTGGGAGCACCGCATCATACCGACCCCACCCCCTCCGGTCTTCAGTCGGCGAAGATCTCGAGTCTCCGAGTCCCTTACCCTCCTCCGTCGGTCCGGGTGGGGAGTGGACGGCGTCCATCTGCTTTCGCGGCCTCCGGAGGAGCTAGGGGCAGGAGAACTTTACGAGGTGGTCCAGCCACTCCGACAGCTTCCAGAGGCTTGGGGGGTGACACATCGCAGGTGGGACTCCCCGTGGTTCAGTCCGGTGGAGTCGGAGGGACGGACCTAGGGGGTCGGAGTCTGGTTTCGGGTCCGACGGGGAGGGGAGCCCGTTCCGACACCCGTGTCTCCCCTGGGGGTCGCCCCACGGAGGGAACACGGGTCTCCGGAATGGAGTGTGTACTGAAACTATACCCACTGAGACTCGCCCCTCGGTCCCGGTCGGAACCCGACCAGCGACTCGTGCCTGTCGTGTTTTAGAGGTCCGACCGACTCCGAGAGTGCGTGTTCCTTACAGGTTCCGAGGGGGAACCGGACGTCGTTTCAGAGACGGACGGGAGGTCTGTACACCGGTACCATGGTGGATCCCTTCTGCCGTAGGCCCCTCCACTCTGACTCCGGCCCCCGCCCGCGACCCGTCTACGAGTGCCTCCCCCGTCCCTTGAACCCGGGGACGGTACACGACTTGACTCGACACGATGTGTGAGAGTTTAGGCGGTGATACTCATCCAGGCAGTGGGAGTGTCTTTGGACTCTCCATCCATGATGGGTAAGACGTCTACTCCTCTGACTCCGACCCACCACCTTGTGACCGGGTTCGGGACCGATTATTCACCGTTCGGAGTCCTGAAGATTCGTTCGGGTGGAGGCGTTCAAATTCTGTGTCCGTCTTTCCGTCGGTGTAGGTCTTACAAGTCTCCCCTCTTTGCGTCCTTCCCAGAGGTACTTTCTGTCCCGATCCGTTCCCTTCGTCTTTACGTCTACCTCCGGTTTGGTGTCTGTCGTTACCCCAACCCTCTCTGCCTTCAGTGTTCGCTCCCCTCTTCAGGGGGACCCCCAGCCCTTCCACCTGTTCGGGCGCCCCACTTATCACCAAACCCCCGAAACCCCACGGGGTCCACTACAGTGACTTCCCCGACGACCCCAACCCACAACCCCCCATCCGAGTTCCCCGAGTCTCCCCGTCTTTCGTCTTGATCCTGGAAAGGGGTTTTGTGTGGGGGAAGGGTCCTCCTTTGACATCGGGGCGTTACGGGTCGGGGTGTCCTTTGGTGCACTACCTTTTTTGTGTTTTGAGGAAGACCCCTCTCTCACTCTTCACTCCAACACTCCAAAGGAGTCGGGTCCCTGTCCTCTTCCCCCCGTAAAAGGTTGGCGTCCTTACCCCCCTTCCTCCCTCCCCCGGTCAGACAGGGTGGGGTAGCATGACGTCGGACCTCCTCTGACGTCGAGCCTCTGAAGGTCTCAGGGGTCGGGTCACGTCCTGGGGGCCCGGTGGTATAGGGTGGTGAGTCCCTATCCGGTCCCGGGGGTTCGTCACCCCTCCCCCGATTGGGAGAAGGGGGTCCGGGGTGTCCTACTCCTTCAGAGGTACGTTTACAGTCCGACTGGTGTCCGTTTCTCGATCGGTAACTCCCCTGTTTACGTTTAAGAGGGGTCTCCTCCTCCCCCTCGACGGTTCCGGTTCTTGGTCTCGTTTGGTCTCGTCTCCGACCCTCTTTCTCGGAAGGGGTGTCCGAGGGCCCCAGTGCCCACTTAGGTCTGGAGGACCGCACCCCTTGGTTTTCGGAGAGAACTTCAGTCGACGGGACCAGAACTCAGGGAGACTGGGACTGGAGAAGGTCGGTGTTAAACTTGGGACTGGGGTCCGGGGTCCCCCAGGAGAGTCGAGGTAGGGAGAACGTCGAGGTAGGAGTTGGTGGGGACGTCGTTAGGAAACCGTCGTTAGTCATCCGGCCTGGGACCGACACCTGTTCCTCCTCCGGTCCAGTACTTCTCGGGTTTTCCTAGACCCGTCTTTTAGGGGTACTTACACCGTCCCCCCACGTCCTTCTCCCACTCTCCGTCACTTGTGGTCCCTTCCTGTCTGTGCTCGTTTCCGTAGATTCACGAAGGGAGGACCCCCTCCGCCGAAGTGGTCTTTACCTGGGACCTACGTACAAGTACCCTTTTTCCCAGAGGTCCCCACCCAGACCCCGGACATGGGGTCGGAGTAGGTCAAGGGTCAGAGTTGGTCACTGAACTTGTTTTATGCCTACGTTCTACCCTCCGTACGTAGAGTCTTTCTGGCTTTCGACTCTCTTAGGTCCAAGTCTTAGTAAAGCTGTTAGCTACGTGTTTGTGTCCTGTTCCTGTTCAACCGAACCGGGATCCCCACACGGTTTTTTTCGAGGGTATTGTTGGGTCTCAACAAGTCGACGGGAAGGGGATTAATATCCTCGATAGTACCTCTGTGTCGACCTTTTACTCTGTGGGGGGTTGGGCAGGTATTTCACGTCAGAAACCCAGACGGGTATGAAACTCCTCTGGTGGACCCCTCATCGGTCGGGTCAAGACCCCTGGTATAGAAACTTTGTTCTTTCTACCCGCCCTTTACGAATCTCATAACAAGACACGGGTCGATGTTCCGGGAACGTGGGGATGCTGTCAAAAGTTACTACACCCAGACCAGTTCCCTGATCAGGTCGTGATCGGTCGGGGTCTCCCGTCTGGGTAATAGTCCCCTGTGACTCTACTCGGATACACAGGAGTATGTACGACTGGGGATGCGAGGAGGAGTTGGTATCCTTAGGTACGACCCCTCTCTTGTCAATGTTCTCCAGTCTAAGACAGGGTCGTTCTTCTCGAAAGATTGTTGTCTCGGTCGGTAAACCCTCTCTGTCGGTGCTCCTCTCCGGAGAGACCGTGACCATTCCGGACCTCGTACCCACCTGTCCCTGGGACCTCTTCCCGGTCCGTTGGAAGAGAACGAAGGATCCCCAACTGTCTTTCCCCCGGGAGTCTAGTGTGCCTCCCTTCTCCGGGTTCCATCCTTCTTCTCGGGTGAAGAGCCACCCCGCCCGGTCCCTCGCTTCTGGGAGTGGAGAGTGACCACCCCAGACTCGTCAAGTCGCCCATGAACTCCACCTACTACCACGGCAGAGCCAGGACATCTTGCGGGACGACGACGCACATCATGAGGTGGTCGAGGCAGTCGCAGCGCTTGAAGAGGGGAGGTATGTCTAGCATCTTCAGGGGTCTCAAGACCTAGGCTTATACTCAGTGGACCAGGGGCTGGGACGTCCCGTGGGTCACCACCATTCCGGTCACCTTCCCTCTCACCTCCAGCCCACTCCCATCCCCTACCCACCCCTGGGACCGGTCCCAACCCCACCTATGTGGGTCCCCGGACCCCTTCGCTTTGCTCGTCGGTTCCCGACCGTGGGGTGGGGGCCGACTTCGGCGCCCGGTGGATGGACTGCCTCTCCCTCTTCAGTGGGACCAAGAACGCCGACCCGGCACGGTCCTTCGAAGGCACCTGAGGAGCCGGGAACTCGTCCCAGAGGCGTAGGTCGGGTGACTCCAGAGCCACTTTGGTGGACCCCCGGTCCTCCCACCACTCCTCTCCGGAGTCCCGGGACCCCGTGGGACGGAGGACGGATGGTACCCACGGGCCGGGAATGGAGTGGTAGGACCCCACGGGCCCCGCCCCTCCCCCCACTTCCGCACTCCGTTGCCGCACCACGGCGACTCAGACCCGTCCGCCCCCTGCGACCCCGATTCGAGACCGTCGATAGTCGTGGGTCCGGTGGAGCGGTGGGTCGTGCCAGGACAGGACGAAGACCCGACGGTGAGGTGACCGGACCCCGTCGGCCGTCCCGCCCCTGTCCTTCCCCGCGCCGGCTGGGGAACCCCCTTGAGTGAGTGAAGAGCAAAATCCCGTCTCGTCCCTCTTCGAGCCCCACCGCCACCCCCACCCCTGTCCTGGGTGAAGGGTGTGCGGGCGGTAGCTTCCGGACCCCTCCCACCTGGAGGTGTGTGCTGGTGGGCTTACTCTTGTGTGCACTCGGAGGTCGCGGGGTCCGGTCGAGTACGAACCAGGTACCCTTGGGTGTGTCAGTGCGCGGTAGAGAAGGACGAGGTACGTCGGAAGGGACCAGGTTTGGTTATTATTACGACTCCCACCGTTGATAGTAATCGCCACAGACGGATCTGTTGTCCGTGTCACGACCCGTCATAAATGGACGGAATAGACTATACAGGAGTGCCATCGGGACACTTCGTCCATGGAAGTAATAAGAGTAAAAGGTCTGTTTCTTGGACTCCGAGACCCGCACTTCCGTCGAACGGGGTCCCGGTGTGCCAGTCATTTACCGTTTGGTCTCACGTTTGACCTAGCGGACCGAGGTTTCGATCACTAAAATCGATGATATACGGTCCGGAGTCCCGAAGTCTCTTGTCTTATTTTTCAATTTATTTTTCAATTCCCTGAAGGGATCACCAAGTCACCAATTCTTAGACGGAACGTTACGTCCGTCCGGAGTGTCCAAGTTAGTGACCCGTCTCTCGATTCTAGGATGTACGACACCTCGTTAACTCGGCACGGTGTTGATTTAGACACATGGTGTTACCTTCTAGGACACATGACGTTGATTTTGACCTGTGTCGGTTTATTCATTTAAAGTTTTTTCTTCTCTTTTTCAATTTTTCCAACCCCTCCCCCCGTGAAGGGATCCCCAGGTCACCGATTCTGAGACGAGGGTTTCGTCCCCCGGGTCCAACCCAGAGACCAGTCCCTTGATCTAGGGTGTACGACGTTGATTGTGATCCACGTCGGTTTATTTATTTATTAATTTTTTTTTTTTTTTTTGTCTCCAACTCTCTGAGAAGGTTAGTCCGGTTTCACCCTCCTCCGTCAAAGGATTGACAAATCCGACCCGTCTACGGAGAATCTCCGTATCTTTGGGAGGGAACTGTGTGTGTAGACTTATCCACGGGACCCTGTCTCCCGACCTGTTTTACTGGGACCTCGTCGGGACAGGTTGACCGTGGAAGGGACGAAGAACAGGAGCCGGAAACCCGGTAGGTGGCACGGGGTTGGGACGTCAACCCACTCTCCGCCTTACCCTTCGTCCACCCCGGTCTCGGCGGTCGGGATACCTACCTAGGTGGCCTCAGACTTGACATCCAAGAACGACTCCCCCAGACCAGACTTAGGCTGCCTCGAGTCCTGAGACTGGTCCCCGGACAAAGGACCCGGCGTCGCCCCGTGGGTCTGGACCGGTACCGGATAAGAGTCCCGGACAAGTGGACCCCTCCGGGATTTGTGATTTTCGAACACTATGAGGTAGATTAAGGTTTTTTTGTATGGCGGTTTGCTTTCGTTCTCCTTTCTTCGGGTTACGTTCTATGTGTTCTCCCCTGAAGGGACCCTCATGTCACCAATCCTGATGTCTCACGTTCCCAAGCTAGGGACGAGTCCCTTGATTCTAAGGTGTTCGGGACTCTGTGTCGGTTTTAATTTTTTTTTTTTTTTTTCTATGTGTTCTTTGGGACACTCATCTAAGGGATCCCTTCCCTGGTCTCGGCCATCGACCTCCTTCCCCGACCCTCCCTGGAAGGGCAGAGAGAGGAAGGTGGAAAAAATTTTTTTATAAAAACATAAATAATGAATAAATTAACCGACGTGGTTCAGAATCAATACTGTACGTCCTAGAAACTCGAAGTAACGTCGGACATCCCAGAAATCAACGACGTACACCCTAGATGAAGGGACTCATCCGTAGAGAGGGTCCGGAGGACGGAGCCCCCGGAGAATCGGTGACCTGGTGGTCCCTTCAGGAAGGTCAGGTGGAAAAACTTCTGACATCGTACTCGTACATCGGGGAAGTAATTTTATTCATATGACTGACCCTCTACCGTTAAAGACCCTATCGTCTAGACTCACCACACATGTGTCTACTTCATTTACACTACAAGTCATAAGTTCGTGTAATACATACGATACGGAGTTTTTTCTTCCTTTTTACTCTTAGTCGAGTTCGGGTTACTTTCAGATAAAAAAATACAACCGATGAAATAGTAAAAAACTTATAGTTAAGAGACGGGAGGGGTGGGGGTCTTTCCCGAAGACCTCTGGGACGAACTAGACAAATAGAGTACCAGATTGTGACTGATGGAGATAGAATCTGTCATCATCGGAACTTTCTGATACTTGAGAGAGAGCGTCGTCCCCCGTCCTTCTCTTACCTGTGGTAGTGGAGGTGATGGTCCCCGGGAGTGGAGGTCGTGTCCTCCAGGTGTCGACCATACCGAGTGGAGGTTCACCAATTTTGAATCGTGGTACAGAGTGTCTCTCGTACACAGTTTACTGGTGTATGTAAGTAGGTCTGGGTACGTGTATGTACCAGTGTTCGGGTCCAGGTCAGGATGGGCACGTGTAGGATGAACAGTGTATGTCTACTCATATGTGTGCACGCGCGTGCGCGTACGTGTTCGTAGGTGAATGCGTGTGTGTCAGGGTGATTTCCGTTGGAGTAGTAGGTTCAGGTAGATGTGTGCATGTATCAGTCCACGTTTGTGGGTGTGCATCTGTGTAGTAGGGTTGGTGGGTGTTTCAACGTCCAGGGATGTATCGTGGGTTGTGGGGGACATGACACCGGTGTTCGGTGACAGGGAGACCTTAAAATTTTTTCTTTGATTGATCCGTGAGTCTTTGAGGACTGGTAGTTTCTCTGTCCTTAAAGAGACTTCCCACAGTTCAGTCTTCCATCTGTCTGTGATCCTACTATGCATGTCAGAGATGAACCGTCCTTTTATTTATTCTTCGTGGTGGGAAGGGAACCGTATTCACGAGACCTCAAGTGTCTCGTGAACGTGCACGTGTGTGTGTGTGTGTGTGTGAGGGTAAACCCGGAGTCTGTAGGGGGTCCCGAGTCACCAACACCGGGTGTCAGAATCAACAGGGAGACGTTTATCCTAGAAGGTCCTGGTCCCTAGTTTGGGCACGGGGGACGAAACCGGTCACCTAAGAATTGGCGAAACTAGATCCTTAATAAAAGGGGTAAAAAAAAAAAATTCCCTCCATTTGTCCGAGTTCCTTCGACTCTCAATTTTTTCATTCCCGGATGATTAACTCTTCTCTTTTAATGAGTGAACCCTTCGTTCCTCTATTTCCGTCTCTACTTCTAGTTGTCCATTCGTCTTTCTGTCCGTCAGACCTTCTCGTTTTTTTCATTAGAGATCTTTCGAGAACTTCAAGGGACCCGGAGTCATAGGGATGGACTATTTACCCAAATTGTTATAAAGGGTTTACGACTATATTTTTCGGCTATACTTCATCCAAAAATCATACTTGTCGAAAATACACTGCAATAATTACATATACGGTTGGGATAAATCATCCAGGACAATCGGTTAAAATAAATAAATAAAAACCGACACGACCCAGTAGGGACGACGAACACCAGAAAGAGATCAACTCCACGTACCCGAAGAGTCACGACACCGAAGACAAAAACGTCTCGCTTTCTCCCCGAGTTTCCGAGTCATCAACATCGGGTTCCCGAATCAACGGGAAGTTGCACACCTTAGATGGGTCTGGTCCCTAGTTTGGGTACAGGGGACGGAACCGTCCACCTAAGCATTGGTGACCTGGTGGTCCCTTCAGGTACAATCGGGTTGAAATCTTTGTTTTTGATTCCGAGTCTCTTCATTGAACTGGTTCCAGTGTTTGATCCTTCCCCTTTCTGTTGTTTGGTTCCGACAGACTGCAGATTGCTCCGGTGGCAGGAAGGGTGACGTGGTGGGTGACGCCCTCCTCCTCCGTCCCGCACCCGTCTCCGGGGACCCCTCGACCGTACCCTGGGTGCTCGCATCACGGCCGACCCTCGACCCGGGATACCGACTCGACTCGGAGAGACTCTCCGGCCCTGGGAACCGTTTCCCAGAGTGTCCCGGTCGGACTCCTTGGTTCCTTCCTAAGAAAGAGTCCTTTCCTGAACGGTTGGTAGACCGTCCTTTTACTGTCTCCGTCCTCGTGCCTTCCCTAGCCCCTGGTCTTCTGGGTTATTCTTGGAACTGTCGTCCCTAGAGGAACCGCCAGGTCACCAATTCTGAGGAACGAGGGTCACGTCCCCCGAGCCCAAGTTGGAGAATAGTCCCTTGATCTAGGGTGTACGGTGTTGATTATTTATTTACATAAATATATATTTATTTATATAGTTATTTGATAAATATTTATTTAGATGGTTATTCAGTAAACAAATGTGTATTTAGATAATTATTCATTAAATCAATATTCATTTAGATAGTTATTTATAAAAATTTTATGTATTATTAATTATTTTATTTAACAATTATAAAAAAATTTTCTTAGAACTGTAACCCCGACTTCCTCTGTTCCCCACGTGACTCCCTCCGTCCGTGTGGGGTTCTCGTCTACACTTATATTCTTCGTTCTTGAATGACCTGAACCCCGTTGGTTGGATGGTTGAGTGGTTCTGCGGGTCGTCCAGGAGTGACATCATAGGTTTGTGGTTCTTCCGGGGTGCACTGGGTCGGGAGGAGACAGGAGTGACCGGTTGAGACGGGAGTCCGTGGTAGTAAGTCAAATAAGGGTGTCATCCCAGAAACATGACCGGAAAGGGAGACGGTCGTCGTGACCTCGGACTAAGAAGGAGGAGTAGGTCCAGAGTCGAGGAAGCAGTGGCTGAGTCCTTCCGGGAGGGACCGGGGAGGTCGGTCACTACGGTGACCGTGGGGTCAGGGAATAATCGTACACTTCGACCAAATAAAAGACCCATTGTGAAGACTCTGGGCCGTTAATAGGATAAATTACCCAAGGAACCCGTCAGACAGGGGAAGGTGGGCGTACTTCGAGGCACTTCCGTCCTTGACACAGAGAACAAACAATGTCATGACCGTCGTGGAATTTTTCGTGGACTGTCTTGAAGGGACCGTCAGGTAACCAATCCTGGAGTGGAGGGTTATGGGCCCCACATCCAAGCAGGTACTGACCCCTCGATTCTAGGGAGGGTGTACTGAACCCCGGTTTTTTCGTTTTGTATTTTGTCTTCGTTGTAACATTGTTTAAGTTATTTCTGAATTTTTTACTGGGTGTAATTTTTTTTTTAGAATTTTTTTAAATTTTTGATTTTTCGTGGTCGTATGTTATCTATGAATTGTCATAGACTTACTTAACTACGTCTCGTCACTTCCTTTTGACTCCCTCTAACCTTACTTCCTAAACCCTGTAAATCACCCTTGTCCCGTAGAAAGAGTCCAGACGGAAAGTCTACACATTACAAAGTCCACAGTAAGTCGAGGGATCCCCTGCACAGGAATCGTCTTCTGTCTTCGTCCCCTGGTCTCCCGCCTCTTTCTTTAAACCACTCTTATTTATACGTAGACAGTCCCTCTTTCATGATCTCTTCCCCCCACCCAGTCTCCCAGTACTTGTTCCGACCTCAAGACCGTAGAACACCCCTTTCACTGGACCCCTCCCCTGTCCCCGTCCAGTGTGAGTACCAGTACGTGGACAGTCCTCACTCGTCCTAGGGGCGGGGAGGAAGGGGTTACTTGTTCTCGGGGCCAATGGGTCTACCTCGTCCCCTGAATGGGTACCCTGTCGTAAAGGGGTCTCCCCACCCCTCAGGGTCCGTCTTCCGTGTCCCCCGCCCCAGCTCGGGCACCGCGTCGACACGTCCCCGGGTTCGGTCCACTCCTTCTTACGAGTCTTTGGTCGGTGAAAGGAGAGCTACGACGGACAGTCTGGTGTCCGTGGCGCCCCTGTTCGGGGACCTGATTTATTGGGACCTTTTCCCTGTCCACCCCGCCTCGACCGGAGTCGTCGACCGAAGAGGGAGGTCGGGGTGAGCCGTCAGATCGCGGTCGGGTCGTGCGGACGGACAGGGGGCGGAGGAAGGGACCCCTTCCCTCCTCGGTGGACCTTGAGGTGGACCGGGCGGTCGGTTGGCTCGGCGTCCTTCGACCCACGACGCCCGTTTCGGGTCCTTCAGTGGGACCAGTTCCCTCGTGGTCGGTTACCCCTTCAGAGGTCCCCGTGTCTTCGGGTCCTCGGAGTCCTTTTCAGGTCTTTCGGGGTGACGAGTTTCTCCCACTTCCGACACGTCCGGTGGGGTGGGTCCCCCCAACTCCCCGGTCGGGTAGGAGGGTGAGACGTGAGACGGGACCTCGACCAGGTCGGGACTTCCTTGTGTCCTTTCTAGACCTTTCCCTTTACCCTGTCGGACTTTCCGTTCTCCCTTAGTCCGCCCTGCATCTCCAACAGTCCCAGTGTTTTTTGTCTGTAGTTGTGATTCAGTGTCCGTGTAAATAATAGGACGTCATGTTAATCCAGAAGGGAAGGGGTCGTCACAATTGCCCTCCCGGTCAGGAGTCCTCCGCCGGTGCGACGGTGGACTTCGTCCGGGTACCCCGCCGTCCCAGTACCCGCCGTCCTTGTCTCGGAAGTCGAAGGGGCTGTCCGACCGTTAGAGTCCTAGGACCCGAAGCATTCTGAATTGTTCCGCCCGTTTGAATTCTTGTGGACGTTTCCCCTTGCTTCGAAGTCAGGTGTAGGTGTTCCCTGCCTACACGGGTTCTACCGTCCTCCCTCGTCGGACTCCACCTCACCTACCGACCAGGGGAGACCGGTCCATCGACAGAAGTTTTGTTCTGGGTCCGTTACGGGACGCACCAGGCCTATTTAATAAAGGACCAGATGTGGTCCGTGTTGGCCTACCCTACGTCACTTACTTTTGTAGGGTTTCGTCACACGAAGGGTCCTAGTCTAATTGGTAAAATCGTCAAATCAGTGTTCTCGGGTTTCCTACCCATGGGTTGTCTTGTTCTAGCGGTCAGATATTGGTCCTGTGTCCTCCTAGTACCCGGTCGACCCACCCTAGTTATTTGTGAGAACCTCTTGAGCCACTAGAGTGGGTTCTTTGACTTGGGAGTCTAATCGGTCGGGAGTCTAATCGACTTCGTGAAAAAAAAAAACCCCCCCCCGCGACGTCTTCACTCGCCAGTGTATCTGTAAAGTGATTTTCGGTGGTTTTACCCTGAGTACCCTGCAAGAGGACACCGGAGGTAGTGACCAAATGATCGTCTCGGACTAAAGAGTAGAATTTTGCCTTATTGTCATATTAATTACCATTGCTGTTGTACGTGAATTCTTGGAGAGCCGAGTTCTAATGTCGTCTGGGACCCGAGACTCGCGGTTGTGACAATCTGACACCGACGGCGGTACACCGCTCTTTCCCCTGCTGCCGAGTCCTTGGGTTGTCTAGGTGGCAGGAAAGGAGCTGGGTCAAGTGGCGGTTGGGGGTAGGCTGGGTGGAAGGGGTAGCGTCGACTTCGGCATCCGAAATTATTGGAGGACGACTTAGACGCACCGATGCCCGTCGTGCTTAACGTCGTAAAACGGGTACAGCAATGTGCGCAACAGGGCTCGGAGCAGGTACGCTTGCCGTAAGAGGCCGCGGCTCTTGCGAACCTAGTGGAGCCGGTCCTGGTGACACGCGCCAGCGGCGGCGCTCACCCGTAGGCTCAGGGCGGCTGGCCTCTCCGGCTGTCGCGTTCCTTTTCCCGTCGCCTAATCACTTGACTTCGGCATTATTGGGCTATTCAAGCCGGGGGCTTAAGGAGCGACTCCCGTTCCTCCGGGGAGACTTCTCTCCTACCAGGGCGCGCGGGGGTGAAGGGTCGCTTACGTCAGTGTGGAGAGCGGGTCGCGGGAAGAGCTCTTTCCTCGGGTGGGCCGTTTACCCTCCGAAGAGTGGGAACCGGACGAGCCGCGAGTCCCGGCGCCTGACTCGGCTCCGCCTGCGGTACCCTGTTTTCTACGTGCACGCCGTTGCTGTTCGACCGTTCTTTGCTTGGTCGAGGATCGCGCCGGGAGGGCCGCGTCCCCCCTCCGCTTGCCCTTCGATGTAGTCTGTCTCGGCCTTTGAAGGTCTGTTCTCAGGGTTGGGGGGGCCTAGAAGAGGCGGTTGTTGACCCGTTGTGTATCTGGTTTTTTTATTTTGGGCATAGTTGTTTTTTGTTGTCAAAGGGTTGATTTATAAAAAGATAACAACTATAGCTGATCTCACCCTCCCCGAAAGGCCATCCTTGGCCTTTTGGACGATCTGTTTAAGATTTTCTCGACATTGTGACGTACGCATCACCGGCCTCTCGCGCGCCGTATCGGTGGTTGGGGCGACTGTCACTCCCACTCGGGGCTGCTGGCCGACGATCGAGGCTGACGAGATGTCTATTGCTCTGTGTGACGCTGAAAGCCTCTCCCTCTGTCACCAGATTCCTTGAGAGAATTTAGGAAGCGCCGATCTCAAACACTTGCAACCTTCCCCGGATACGTTTACTGGGCTACGGCTAACCGATTCCTCCTTCGGTCAGTGCGGGGGAAATCAAAAATTCTTGCGTCTGTCCCGAAGCGGCGTTTTCTCTAGCCGCCGAGGGCGCGAAAGGATTTTACCAGAACGCAGCTCCACACTCGACTGCGGGAGATTAAAGGGAAGGGAAGACCCGCAAACTTTAACAGGGGGGTGAGGGAGAGGGGCGTTGGAATCCCACCAATTCTGTGGACCCAAGATTTGAATAACGTCGGTGCGGGGGACGTGGAGGCGACATAGCGGTAAAGATCGATGAGTTGGCTTTCCCAAGCCCAGGGGCCTCTGAGGATCGACGCCCTGGTCACCGTCTTTGCGGAGGGCTCAGACGCATCAAGGGATCTTGACAGGACCCGGCGGTCGTGGGACTGACGGATCGGAACCCGTAGGGGAATACCACCTCGGTCCCGAGGTCCTGGGGCCCAAGAAACACTCAGGGGAGAGGTTGAGTGGTCCCAGGGATGGGTGAAGGCCCGACCAGAGACCCTCCAGCGTTCCGAAAGAGAGCTCCACAGTGACGCGCCTCTGGGTGTGGGGGTGGGTGCGGGGTGTCGGGTGTTTCTTTGTCGGTGTCTGTAGAAGGACCCCTCAGCACTCCTACAAAAACAAACCAACCAAAGCAAACCCTACAAGAAATTTCTCGCAGTATATCTATAAATATATATATTTAATAATTACACCCCCTCCCCGTTCCCAGTATGTAGCGTCACTCCCACGCGTGTGCCCCCAACCCCCCTGCCGACCCCTCCCCGTCCCCGCCGTGTGCTACGATGCGTTTTGTCGGTGTCGATTGTCTACTTTATTAGTGTGGTCCCCACCCCCCACCCCCCGCCCGTCGCCGGTGCCCCGCCCCTCCCCACCCAACCTGCACCCCCTCCTTCTTTCAACTCCCGGTTCCCTCTCCCTGGGCCAGGTTCTATGACACGCGAAAGCCGGGGGTGGGTGGGGGAGCGGTGGTGTTCTCGGAACCGGAACGTAGACAGGGAAGGAGGGAGGACGGGTCTCCGGGCTCCGGTCCCCGGACCCGGCGTGGGCCTCCGAGACTCACCGTCCACCCCTCCCTCCCGAGGAACCAGGTCTCCGTCCCCGTACCACGAGAGAGCTAGCGTCCAGGATGTCGCCGAACAGCGAAAGGAAGAAGTCTACTGACGCCCCTCTCGCCTGTCTTATCCCCCACCCCCCCTCTGTCTGACTCCAGGTAGGACTGAGCCGGGTCGAGTGACTCCTACCCACGGGAGGGCGGCCCCGGTGTGGGTGGGGACCGCCCGACCCCACGTAGGGGAGGCGGCCCAGGGAAGGCCACCCAAGGTCCGTGGGACACCATGGACATCATCAGGAGGACCCGCCCGTCGCCGTGTGACACGTCACCCACTACCCGCACGTCGGTGACGACGACGAGGTCGCGTTCCGCGACGTTGAGTCGGCTGACACGCACGTACCGGACGTCGACCACTCGACGGCTGTAGCCCCGTCTCTCCCTCCGACCGTCCAGGGCCATACCTCGTCGACACCCGTCCTTCCCGTCCCCGGTGTACTCACTACTCCATGAGTCCACCGGTCTGTGACATGTATGTCTCCTTGGCGTTGATTAGTTGAATCCACTGTCGACCAGGACGTTCGACGGTTCCACCAATCCTAGGTCCGGAGACTCGGACTGGGATTGTAGACACGGAGAGCCGGTCCTGGAGTCGGCAGGTCGAAGGTAAGGGTCAAGGAGGGCGGTGGAGGAGTAGAGAGGAGAGGGGTTCGGGTTATTCTGATTAAGGTCGTGGATTGAAGGAGGTAAGAAAGAGAGGTCTCTGGCAGGGGTGGAGGTTGGAGGTAGGAATGGTTTCTCGACCACTGCTTCTTGAAGCAAGAGCACGTCTCCCACTCCTTCTTCCCCCAACCCCTCCCAGGGTCGACCCATCCCCTAGGCCCATTCCACTCTGGGACTCCGGTCCCCCAGTTACTCTCCCACGTGGCTCCGTCTCCGACCTCCCATCTCTTCTCCTTCCACAGTGGTCTTCCGTCCAAACCCCTTTTGGTACGTAAACCCACTTCCCGAGGTACGGACCCACCTGCTAGTTTGTGTCCCACTAGGTCACTTAGTTTTTTCCGTGTTACCTCCCCGATCCCCAGACCCTCTACCTGTCCCTTTCTGGGATGACGTCCTCCCTGTCTGCCTGCCTACCGTCTCCTGTCCTCTGAGGTCAAGAGTCTCCCTGGACTCCTTATCCCTCACCTGATGGCTCTCCTCTACCTTCTCTTTTCCTTCAAATCCTTTACTCTGTCCCTTCTTGACTCTCTCGTGTTCCTCGGACCTTACTTACACTGACCTTCCGATCTCCCCCGTCACAAGACTGTTAATCTTTTTATCATCTTTCTGAGTAACACTCATTTCGAGTAACAGTGAACACTACGGTGTTGGACTCGGTGTCCCGAAAGATCTTCCAGTGCATAGATATCTAAGCCTCTCCTTGTACTTTGTAGAGACGGACCTACCTCTTCTACCGTTCTTTGTTATTTCGACTTGGGTCTCCTCGTTCCTTTATCAATACTCTTCCCGAGTCCCTGTCCGACACTCCCCTCCTTCCAGTGTGACGAAATTTCCAGGGGTGGAGGCCGAAGATGGTACCCCACACCCCCCTCTGCGGTCTGGACTTACCCCGACCCCACACCCCGTCCCAGAGACATCATCCCGACCCCATCCTCCTCTGTCAGACCCCTCCGTTTCTGGACCCGTCGTTAGAGTCGTCTCGTTGAGTCCGGTCTACACCCCACCCTTCAGGTCCGGACTCGTTGTCTTCACGCGTTACTGGAAGATCCTACGTTCCACTAGAGTTTCCCGGACCGGTTCCTGCTCCCTCAGAGTGGACGCACCTACCGTAGGACGACCACCTCCACGTCCACTCTCACCTACACCCTCACGACCACCACTACCCCCCAGTGCAACTCGTAGACGTCGGCGCGGTCGCCCAGTAACGGGTCCCGCCGGTGGGAAAGACGCACGACGGAGAGTCGGCGGTCCGCGAGGCGCATCCTGTACAGTCCGGCGTCCCGCCCGGGTCGACGGTCGCGATCTGCAAGAGAGAGGTCCCCGGGGTCCGAGCCTACCTTCCCCTTTCCCACGTTCGGGCCCCCCGGTCCGACGTTTCGGTCCGGGGGCACAGCGCCTTTCCCTAGGTCCGGACCGGGTCCCTGGGGTACATCCCCGAGGTCGAGCGACCCGAAGTGGAGTTTCGGTCCGAACTCCGCCAGTGCGTCCAGAGCAAGTGCCCGAAGGGCGAGGGAGAGGGCCCGACGACCCAGTGACGACATGTTCCGGCCCTGTAACATTGGGTCCTCGGGGCCCAGGTGACGGGGGTCCCCGTGCATCTTGCCTACCAACGCTAACGGTCCTCTGTAGTGCACCCCGGCCCGCATAAGCGACTCCCACGCATCCCGACCTCACAGCCCCGGGTCCATTCCCCCGTGACATCGGTGTCGTGACGGGCCGAGTTTGCCTCCCGCTACCCCGTGACCCGGCTCTCTACCCGTGAGGTGACCTCGTGCCGGGAGGACCCGGTTGAAGACACCCTGTGTCCCTCTGCGCCCCAGTTGTTCCGTCCAGGCCGAGGAGTCGACGATTAAACAGAGTCGTGGACTTACGGATTTCGGAGTCGAATGACATTGAGCCGGATGGTCCCTAAAGGGACGGGGAAGAGAAGATGCCTCCTCTCTACGAGAAGGATGCTAGGTGCCCATGAGACTGGACTCGAACGGAAAGAAGTCGGGTTCCTACGTTAAGGACGGCGACCTTAGGAGACCAAAGGTAAAGGACCCAACGGTTCCGAGGAGGACAGGCTGTCCACCGCGTACCGGGGTGGGGGAGCTTGGAGGGACTCAGCGCATCTCCCGCCGGGGCTCCTCCCTCCGCGCGTGTCACTGCGTGAGTGGTGCGACGCAAGGTCGAGCGCGAGGAAGAGCGCGAGCGCAAGGAAGAGCGCGAGGGCGAGCGCGAGCGCGAGGAAAAGAAGCGCGCGCGCGACGAGCCGGAGCGCGGCGTGGAAGAGATGGTCCAGCCGGGCAAAGAACCGGTCGAACCTCGGGAGGTCGCCGTGTTTCATGTCTAGCGACGCGCGCGTGCTCAATTTCGGCGCCAGGTCCACAAACAACTTGGACGGCCCGCGGCTCCATCGCACGCGAGTCGGGGACGCTCGCCGTTGGGGTCAGCGCCGGCTCTCGTCCCGGACCTCATGAAACTTTTCATAATGATCTTGCGCCCCGGGTAGGGCGCGGGCGGTGGGGGTTGGGGTCGGGGCCGCGAGTGGACCGGCTGACCGACCGCACCGACCCGTGTAGGTGGTGGAACCCTCCCCCGCTCCCCGACGCCCGGCCCCCGTGGCCTGAGAGCCCCCAGAGTATAAGGAGGCGGCCGAGGACAAACTAGACGCACCGCGAGTCCCCGCCGGGTCTCCGCCGCCGGCGTCCGCCACGACCGTCCCTACTGTCCGGCCTCCCGGGGCGCCCGCCGTCGCCGGGCCCGGGGTGCCACCCGCTAGGGCCGAACTTCCAGGGACCCGGACGCCCGCCGCTCCACGGAGCCATCGGGCCACCCCAGGGGCAAGCCTTCCTCCCGCCGCTGGGGCCGAACATAGGTCCACCTCACCGACAGAACATCCGGGGACCCCTGCCCCGAGCGAACGATATGCCGTCCCCGGGTCCACCCCTCCGACAGAACATCGGACGACCGCTCCTTCGGTGACATCGTTACTGGCACCTTTCACACCGGCTCCTTCACCACTGGCCTCCGTGGCCACCTTTCCCCATCCCGCGGGGACCCCCCGGGACCCTTCCTCTCCCCACACTTGGACCCATCCTGGGAACTCTCCTCCTTCTCCTTAACCTTCTCCTCCTCCGACCCCCAGGTAACCCTGGACGAACCGACATCCTGTGGACCGACACTCCACCCCCGTCCACACGACCGGGACCACCTATCCCAGAGTCTCTGGGGTCCCTCCCTCTGTACCGTATCCCCACACGTACCACCCTTGGTGGCGAGAGGTCCCCCACTCCTATACGAGGTCCCCCTCCCCCGGGTCTCGGGGGTACTACACCACCACCAACGACGACGACAACGACAACGACCACCACCACCACTACACAACCCCGACTACCCACCCGACACCTGACCGGAGGTCGACTTCCTCCCTTCCCTGGACCCACCCGTGACGACAACCGATTCTCCGCCGGTATCCCTCCTCCAACCCCCCCTGGGACCGAGGTGTGTCGGACCCTACCCTCTCTTCCGACGCATATGAACCCCCCGACTAACCTCTGTCTGTCTGACCAGCCCCCTCCCTTCCTCACCCCTATTGACCCGTCACGGACCCTTCGTCCCATGACCCTCCGTCTCCGTCTTCTTGACCTTCTCCGCCGACGACGTCTCGACGATCGTCTCCTACTCATTCCTATGGAGTAACCCCCCCGTCCCCGACTTCTCCTGCGTCCCCCGTCTCCTACCCCACTTCCTCGTTCTCACCCCGGGAAGAGGCCCGGTCCTCCTTCAGGTGGGTACGAGACGGGGTACCGTACCCCCCTCCCCTCTACGGGTCCATCACCGACCCGGGGGTCCGGTCCTCCTCTCCGTCTACGTAACAATTCCCCAGCTTCCCGTCCACCCCCTCCGTCCAAACCACAGTGCACCCCCTTCCTTCAACCACCACCGCGTCTGCCATCCAAAGGTGGTGGCTGACCTCACAATCCGCCGAAGCAACTTCCTCGTGGTGGTCGGGGTCTCGAACTATAACTTTACCCCCACCACCCACCCCCCACGACGAATGGGGGTGATCCCCGGGGGTTACTTCTCCGTCGGGGTGAGGGGAACCCTGGGTCACTCCCAGGTCTGTTTTGGGGGGGTGGTCTGGGGGGTCCCATCTCGACACCTACTCCCCCTCCCCGGGGACCTCCTCAGACCTTGTAGGCTCTACACCCCCCGAGGTACCCTCGTACTATAGGTCACCCACAGTGTCTTCCCACCCCAAGTTTCGGTCCGAGACCGACAGCCCCCCACGACAGTCCGCCACCTCCCCTCCCTCCCTTCTCACCTCCACCCACTATCCCCGCCCGACCCGGGACTCTGTCCGGTCTTCTGCTCAGCCTCAGTAAGAGGTGCGAAGGTCCCGACATCTACGATCCTCTGCACGAGGCCAACAGGACCAGCTACAGGGACCCCAGCGACGACGGTAGCAGTAACTCCGAGGCGGGTAGGTCTGACAGGTCTAGCCTCCCTCTGACCCCGGCCCCGTCGAGGACGACGTGTTCTCCCTCTCGGTACCACCGGAAACGAAAAGGACGGAGGGGACCTAAACCCCGGAACGACCGTGTCTTATTAAAGGGTAGCTGTCGTGCGGTGACGTGGTGTTGTCCTTCTCATGAGAACGAGTTCGGGTGGCGGACCGGAAGACCCCTAGGAGGTGAGAGTGTCAGAGAGACGACGAGGGATCGTCCGTAAGCTCAAGGGAGCCCCGTTTGGGTCAAGGAAGGAGTCCGTAGGTAGAGATCGTAGAGGAGGGTAAGGTGTCGACTTGGGTTTAGGCATAGAAGGTGGTCGGGTAGACGGTAGGAGAGTAGAGTAGGCGGGAAGATTAATTTGTAGGGTCTTTGGTGACCAAGAATTCTTCTGGCGAAGACGCACGAGAAATACTGAATCAACAAGGAGGATGACTCTGAAGAGTGGGACCTAGAGGAGGAGTCTGGAACGGACTTTTGGTCCGGGATCTTTCCCTCTCGGATCTTAGGGGGTACGAGATGGGTAAGGAGAAACCGTGACGGACCAGTGGACTGTGAGACCGGTCTCGGGATTTCTAGACTGACTGTAGGTCTGTCCGGTGAAGGTATTCGTGAGCCCATTCTGAAAAGAAAGTATAACGTCTGTTTTAATTTCATTCTTAACACTCACTTTCTTTCAAACCCACTTTCTTACAGTTCTTTTACCCAGTACTAACCGCTGTTCCCAGAGGGTGGAGTCAAAACCAGAAAAAACCACGCAACCAGAGGAGTGAAAGCGAGAGACTCTAGAGAAGTGAGGCCGGGACGAACGACTGGAAACCCCACCTCCGAAGGAGATGAGCCCGAAAGACAATCTTTCTTTCTTTTAAGGATAGAACATGAAGGTGGTCACGGGAGCCGGTCTGTCCTTCGAGGGGTGTTGTGTGTGTATGTGGCAGTCGGGGTCACGGGCCCGTAGGACACCGTCCTGCACCCCTGTCTTATGGAACCGGCAGACGGATCTGAAGAGCCGAAACGGTAGCGACGACCTGCACGACTGGGGCGGTCCCCTCCGGGCCGGGGAGCCAGAGTCGAGAAGGGCCCCGGGCCCCCGGAGAAAGAAGGCAGGTGAGGAGTAACTGTAGACTCCCTCTTCCTTCACTCGTCTACTACGCCAAAAGATGTAGTGTGGAGTGGCGTAGGACACGGAAGAAAGATAAGGGGAGGTCACCGATAGCACCTTCCTACCCCAAGTTTCGGTCCGAGCCGACAGACCCCTCCTTCGTTCCTCCCTCCTTTCTCAGCTCCTCCCGCCGGCCCCACTCGTCCCGTGACCCTGTCCGGTCTTAGAAGGGGCTGGCGCCGGACACAGAAAGTAAAATCGAGGATGAGTGACTCAGAAATAAGACAGCACAGAAGTAAGAAGTCCGACACCTCTGGGGTAAGAGGAGACGGGCCCGTCGACCTATGTCTTTGAAGAGACGAAGTGGGATTCAGGGGGGGTCGATGCCGGACCCTTCGTTCTTCGTCCGAGAGGCTCAAAAGTCGTGGACCTTGAACGTCCCAGACAGACGTCACTTCGGACAACCTTTTTCTGGTAGTCTCAGAGGTTTGACCTCTTGTCTCAGGCTTCCCCCATGACGACGTGAACAGTTCCCCGACTCACCCGTCGGGCCGGTACTGTGTGACGACCGAACGGGTACCCGGTGAGGTCGACAGGCATTCACTCCCGTTACAGTAGGGGAAGTAGAGAGCCCTTCCGTCTTTCGCGTCCACAAAGATTCGCGGGGTTAAGTCCTCTAGTGTGATGAAGGGGGAACCTTTATATACACGTGTGTTTTAAGGTGTCTCGGAATGTTTTCCTCGTGTTTCTCTACATGGACTTTATATTCGACTAAATAACTCACGGAATACAGTTCGGGAATCTACTGTATTTCAGGTTAAAGTAAAGTATAAATGTTGGTAGGGACTTTCACTTTAAGTAAGTCAGTACAGGCTAAGAAACGCTGGGGTACCAGATATGTCAGGTCCCTTAAGAGGTCCGGTCTTATGACCTCACCCATCGGTAAGGGAAGAGGTCCCCTAGAAGGGTTAGGTCCCTAGCTTGGGTATAAAGGGTGTAACGTCCACCTAAGAAATGGTCGACTCGGTGGTCCCTTCGGGTTGGGATATTTTCTCCATCAGAATGATAAGGGTAATATATCCACTCCTCTGACTCCTAGTTTCTAACACTAACACTGAACGGGTTGAAGTACGCTACTCATGTGTCACTCCTCGATCTGTGTCACGGTCTTAGTTCGGGGTAGGGGGACTGAAGGTTCGCGTACGAGAAAAAAGTCATAAATCGATATGAGAGTAGTCTTCAACCACTCCTCTTAAGAGTCTTCCGGATCTAGTCAGAGACTCTATACTTTTCTTAGAAAGAAGTGTAATCTCATCCACCCTCTTGTTACAGGGTAAGTTGTCACGTTTCCGCGCGTCGGGATGGTTACGGTCCTGGTTTGACTCCACAAGGGTTTCACGACTTGAAGTTAAGACTCAGAGTATTCGGGGCGAGGTCACGATCACGAATCCAGGGGATTCGCACCTCCTTTTGAGTCTCGAAAGTGAAATGGTTGGTTTAGTCACCTCTAGTGACTCGTTTGTAACTCAAATATGTATTCATTCGGACGGGAGGGTAGACCAAATCTGTCCCCGAGGGTCGAGGAGTATCGGTTAGATATATGTAGATATACAAAGGAATATATAGGTATAAATGTATCAGTCGTTAAAAGTAAAGGTGAACACAAAGGACGATTCACAGTGTAGAGAGGTTCAATGAATGGTATTCTAGAAAACTCTCGTTTTTATGACAGAAGAAAAATAAATAAAAACCAACGGCGTCCTCCCGACAACACGGGGCCGAAGAACAGTGTAACCGAAGAGAACCTCGTCTCCGAGTTATCGACACCAAGTGTCCAGATCAACGAGGTGTTGTGTCCCCTAGAAGGACCTGGTCCCCAACTTGGGTGCAGGAGACGTAACCGTCCGTTTAAGAATTGGTGACCTGGTGGTCCCTTCAGGGGGTTTATGATAAAAGAATGACAAAAGAAGGAAAGATATAGAGAGCGTTACAGGACATGTATACCCACAAGACCAGAGAAAAATGATGACTGGAAATTTGGGTGACTGAAATCATTCAGAAGAGCTTACTTCACGACGACCGGAGCCACCCTTGCCTCGTCCGAATCGGTGGATGAGACTCGACTTTCGGGACCGATACCTTTGTCGCAAAGGTGTAAGATATCACATAAAAGGGTTCCTTATGTCTCATTAAGAAAGAGTGAGTGGAGGTGACTTGGGAGGACTCCGTACGTCACTCCCCACTCGGATTGAAAAGGTCCTTTGAATGATTTGTAGATGAGCTTCAGTGCTTTGTCGACCCAGTCTCGGGTCCAGACTCGAATGCCCACCACGAGACGGGTCAGAGGGTCGGTAAAGAGAAGGCGATGTTAATAGTGGTGTAAAGACTCGGCGACACATTTAACTAAAAGATTATAACAGTTGGGTGGGGGTGGTTTTGGGTTGTATTGTTTTCCCCCTTTGTTAGAATTGCTTTCGTGTTCTCTCTACTATCACTGACCACACAGAAAACCGTCGGGGATATTTCTTCCCATGAACAGAAGGATAGTGTCTTGGTAGAAGTGGCATCCACTCAGTCCCTTTCCGTCCTTACCTCCATGGACTTCTTGTCTCGGTCGGGTCCCACGGGGAGGGGGTGGAGTTGAAAATTAGTCAACTTTAGACTATTTTGATCGTTACCCATCGAGACTTCTTCTTTTCGTCAGTACTTTCCCATCCACTGGGACCCCTCCTCCTCACCGTCTTCCTCTATCCCGACCCAATATGTATGTAAGGACTTGGTCCTCGGACAAAATCGTGGACGTTCGACTCGATTGATGGGAGGAAGGACGAGATCATCAGACAGTGACATTAAGGTTAAATATTTCGTGGATGACACACAGACGTTTTTTTGATTCGTGGAAGTGGAAGTCGTGGAATGACGTTTTCATTTTAATATTTCCGGTCTGACCCCTCCACCTTTGTACTTTTTATTCCTTTTTTCTCAGAGATCCATTCTTGTCCTCTTTTTTTTAATTCCCTCTTTACATTCTCCAGTCTTTCTTATGTGAGCTCCGTGTTCCGAAAGATCCTACCCGAACGTCCCATTTAAAGTCCTTGCATCCGGGTCGGGGGTGGTAACAAGGTCTTGAAGGTCTGATTGTTTGGTCAGGATCTATTGTTACGTCGGGTCTGGTCATCTATTGTTCTATCCCGGATTCGAACTCCTAGATGTCAACAGTGACCCTGGAGTCTATGGTAGAATAGACACTGGGAATCAGTCACTCCGGTCCCGAGTTTCTTTCTCTTCACTGAACGGGTTCCAGTGTCAATGAGTCTCCACGTCGGTCCTGATCTAGTCCTTGGTGCAGAGGACCGAGACCAGGACTTCGGGTGGTGTGGTCGACAAGGTGTCGGGAGAGGGGACCCGGTGAGAGTGGACCCTACCCGTACCTCCCGGATCGGTACGAATGTTCCACCCTCTTTATCTTCCAGCTTCCGACCGACTCCCTTTCCCAGTGATACCTCTGTCAGACCCTTTCTCCTTTTCCCTATGGACCCTTCCTTCTGAGTTCAAATTCTTTTCCCTCTTTTTGGACGTGTTTCTTCGTTTTTCTGATGACATATGTAATTCAGGGCCCTGAACGGACCACCAGGTCACCAATTCTTAGACGGACGGTTACGTCTCTTGTGTCCAAACTAGGGACCAGACCCTTGATTCTAGGGTGTACAACGCCCCGTTGATTCGAAGCATACGGTGTTGATGACTCGGACTCGTGGGATCTCGGGTACGAGGTGTTGTTCTCTTCGGTTGTCGTTACTCTTCGCCCGTGTGACGTTGAGTTCTTTCGGGTACATGTCCTTTTTCTCGGGCGCGTGGTGTTTCTGGGTCGTGTCGGTTTTTATTTTAATTTATTATATATAAAAATTCAGATTATTGTTTGACGGTTCCCACCATATTGATCCTAGTCCTCGTAAAGATAAGAGGGTGGTACGGATTCTCCTTCCTGAACTTCTTTGTGTGTACTGGACGTACCTTATACAGATGAACAAGGGTTTCTGTCGACCTACCTCCGACCACCTCCGAGGCTCCTTGGAGGAGAGGTGGTCGTGGTCTTTGTAGGGGGTCTTGAGTCTGTTCTCAGGGTTCCTGTGTCATTTTCCGACTCCGGGGGCAGTTCTAAGACTCGGGGGTAGAGAACCTGTAGGGTGACCTAGTAACGGTACCGTTGTTTTACCGTCTGGGATGGGGAGTTTTCAGGTAGGGTCCCCAGGTAGACAGTCGGTGAGGGGGAGGTCAACGGTTTCGTTGAGATCAGGAGGATACCGTGAATTTCTCATGGATGGGGTCATCTCTCTTCACACACGTGTTTCCCTTTAGAAGGTCGTGTTTTGTCATTACTTCCTAGGTGGGGGAGAAGTTCTTTGGTGTCGATCTCCCCGTCACCCACGAGACCCCTAAACACCCACCCCCAGTGTTGAACAAACCTCACGGACATTCTAACAGGTCAAGCGAGGTCAGGTGGGAGGGTCTTTGGCAAAGGGGGGGGTTCAGAGGGAGGTCCCCAGGACAGAAGGAGTAGTGAACGTCCTCCTTGGTGTGATGACCCGGGGTTGTACGGGGAGAGGTTCTTCATGGATGCGGACCGTAACCTTTTTCGACTGGGCCTCAACCCCTTTCTTTTGACTCAGTGTTTCCGTAGTGGAAGGGTGAAGGTGGGCCCTTATGCGGCCCAAAAAGAAGAGTTTCCGCCGGGATAGCCTCGCTCAGGGCCAAAGGGGTCCAAGGTTAGAGAAGGGAGTTAGTCGATGTTTGGGAAAGATAGATGGATGGTGTGGGGAAGGGGTAAAGGGTGGAAGGAAGATATGGACCGTGGGGCTTGGGACCCGAGACTGTGGGCCCAGACCCGGAAACCCCCAAGAGGACCTCAGGAGTACGAGGTGGAGCGACGGTAGAGAGGTAAGGAAAAATGGAAGCGGGTTTCGGGGGAGGGCCCGTGGGGCAAAAAGGAGGTGGTTTGAGGGTGGAGCCCCAAGGAGAAACCCAGAGCCCCAGGACGGGTGGGAGGACGGGGTAACCGGAAGGAGGACTCTGGGAGGGTGGAGGGAGATGGAAGGTCTAGGAGGTTCACGGGGCTGGGGGAAGGGAGGAGCCACCGGCCGGGGTGGGGAACTAGGGGGTCGGAGTTCGGCCCGTGACGGGCGTCACCCCCTGGTCTAGCCTTTTTATTGTTTACCTCCGCCGCCGCCGACGCCCTCCACCTTGACCCCTCCCACCCCCACCCCTCGGCGCCTGGTCTTGGGGCCGCCCGGGCTCCGGGTCCGCCGTCGTCCCGAATGGACCAACATCGAGCCCTGCCGACCGACCGAGGCTCGCCTAAGCCCCAAGGCCGCGGAGGCCCCCCGCCGCCGCCGGCGAGGGGGCGGGGGGAGAGGAGAAGGGCCGAAGTCAGCGGCGGCGCTGCCGCCGCCGCCGCCGGGGCTGGGGGGGCCTCCCGCCGGGGGTAGGGGGGAGAATGGGGTGGACCGGGGCCAGAGGGCGGCCGGAGGCCTCGTTTAGGGCTAGGGACGAGACCGAGCCGGGGAGGGGTCCGGGCGGCGGAGGAGGGGGCCGGTGGGCCTTGCGGGCCCGGCGCGGTGAGCGGGGGCGGCGCGGCGGCAGGCGGGGGCGCCGGGCCGGCCGAGAGGCGCGCCGACGCTGGGCGGCGGAGGGCGGGTGGCGGGCGCGGGCGGGCCGCGTCGGGAGTGGCGGCGCTAGGGGCCGGGGGCATCCGCCGGAGGCGGGCGTCGGAGGCGGGGACGGGTCGCCAGCAGAGGGAGCGGGGAAGGACCGGGGAGGGGCTCCGGCGGCCATGGGGGCTTTGCCCAGGGCCGGGGTCCGGGGACGGGCTACGCCCCGACGCCCGCCCGCCCGACCCGCCGCGCAGGCCGCTGAGCGTGTCCTTTCGCCTGCCGCTTCCCTCCCTCGAACCCTCTCCCCCTACCCTCTTCTCTCCTTCTCCCTCTTCCTCCCTCGCGCCTCCTTGCCTCCTCTCTCCCCGGCCCTCCCTCGGCGCTCCCTCCCTCGCGCTCCGCTCGCCGCTCCCCCCTCCCCTAGGCCTCTCCCCCTCCGCGGCGCGCTCGACCGGCTCTGGCTCCGGCTCCCCGGGCCCCGCGCCCCTCCCCACGCGGCTCCGCCTTACGCCCCTCGGGCGCCAGGACCGCGCCTTCTCCCGATCCATCCCTCCCCCCACGCCCGGCAATACCCCCTCCGACCTCTTCAAACCCCCCGGATCCCCACACACCGCCTCCACTCCCCCCTCCGACACCCACACACCGTTTCGGCGCCCCTACCCCACTCCAACCTCCCTACCTCGAAGAACCCCCGTTACTCTACACTGGTCCCCTTTCTTCGAACCCCACTGTCGCAGACACCGTCTGTGTCGCCTTCTCCAAACAACCCCCCCGTCAACACTCTCTTACCCTACTTCAATCCCCAGGATTCCTCCCCTTCTTTAGCTGTTCTACCTCTGTATATTCTCTCCTACCCAAAGACTTTCTCACTTCTCAGACCCCCACTACCCACAACCCCTTTCTTGTCTCTTGTATTCTTAAACCCCCTCACTGTTCAGATCTCTACAGGACACCTCTTTCTTCCTTTTGATCTCGGAAATCTTTCCTACTTCCTCCACCCCGATCTACGTCTAAGGTTTCCCCTGACCCAAGACCCACCCTCTCCTTCCACCCTTTGACCCTACCGGCCTAAGTCCTCACCCCTCGCCCAAGACTTTCTCGACCCCTCTCAAAGAACCCGTTCTGTTCCCGCTATCTTCCCCCCCCTCCTTCATTTCTGCTAATCCTCCTTTAAATTCTCTCGTCAGATCCGGAAACCACCGGGATTCTCCCTTTCAGGCACTCCTCCTGTTCGACCACCTGTACCCTTCCCTTTCGTCCGCTTCCGTTGCCATCCTTACTTCTCCTGTTCGGTCGTCTCCCTTCTGCAAGTAAATACCTTCACCCTGTGGGAGGAGTCCGGGAGACCGACCGCCATCGAGGTAAAAGGTAGAGTTTAGACAGGCTTCAGTAGTGAGTACCATGAACGTCCCCCACCCCCCCAGCCCACCCCTGATCCGAGGTACACCTCTGTTGGAGTTCACGGGACTAATAAGATTACACCTCTGGTAAGGTGGTGTCTGAGAGAGGTCCCTCGGAGACGGGGAGGGACTGTCAGGGGTCGGTGAGGGTCAGAAGTCGGTCCTCCGATCGTGGGGGTCAGGTGAGGGGCGGGGTCCCAGAGGACCCGAGAGAGGGACGGGGTCCGGTTCGTTGTTGTAAAGAGTCCTGTTTCCTGTGGTTCTGCGACCCACTAAAAACCGTCGTCTCTAACCCTTCCGGTCTCTTACCCTCCCTCCGTCCGACCCTTGGCCCTTCTCGACCTCGACCTCAGCCCTAACCCTCGGGAGCGACCGTGAGGTTTAAACCCCACCCCTACCCCATCAACACGGTCGCCCGACCGAACTCCGACTCCGACCCGGGACTTCCACCCTAGGGGTGGTGGTGGGTCGGAGGTCTCTTCCTTCCTCTAACCAATACCTCGTTGACCATCTAAAACGGAGGATAAAGGGTCCGTGTCGAGTCGGTTCGAGATCCTTATGGGTCTTCACGATTTACCTAAGGCACGTGGCCCTCGGACTCGTCCTTCGGAAGGAACCGGATCCTTACTTAAGGGTGAGAAGTCTGAACTTAGTCGACCGTGAGTGAGATAATGGGGTCCGGGTAGAATAGGGAGTCCCAAAAGGTCTGTTGAGGTGGGGCGGGTAGACGACGGGTGACGTGGGATCCTCCTGGGGTCGAGGAAGAGGGGTGGGGGTTGAAAGGAGGTTCTGAGGAGGAGAGGGGCTCCAGGGGGGAGGGGTCACGTAAAGGAGAGAGAAACGTGACGGGTCGAGTCAGGGGGTGACCCGGGACCGGGTCCGAGAAGGGTTGAGGGAAGGTCCGATTTGGGAAGACGGAGGAAAAAATTGGTGATTCCCTAGCCGATCCTACCACTGTACAACAATGAAGGGATTCAGCACAGACTGAGACGATGTGGAACCTGACATCGGGAGGTCCAAGGAGACAGACACCCTAAGAGGTCCGTTCTTATGACCTCACCCAACGGTCAAGGAAGAGGTCCCCTATAAGGGTAGGGTCCCTACCTTGGGCACAGAGGACGTAACGTCCGTCTAAGAAATGGTGACTGGACCTACCACTATATAGACTCGGATTTTCTTTTCCTCTCACTTTTCTCTTCGGTCCCGGAGAGGGGAGGTCTAGGAGGGGTTTGGACTCCTGGCCTAAGTCAAGTCGAAGTCCCTCGTAGTGTGTGTGGGGTGGTAGTAACCAGTGGGGTCGAGGGGGAGAGACCGGGGTCGAGGGGTGTTGGGTGGCAAAGGTCCGTTGCCGTGTATTCCTTTCACCTCTCTCCCCGGACCCTCCGGGTCCCTCCCCCTCTACATTGAGTTAGGTGGGGTCATGGAGTCCCANCACCCCCCCCCCCCCCCCCCCCCCCCCCCCCCCCCCCCCCGCCCCCCCCCGCGTACTCTTCCACTGGGTAGTTCCTTTCTCCCGTCTCCAACCCTTTGTACCGAGGTCGGTCCTCAGTCGGATCCTCAATAACTTCTTTCCACGTATATTACCCGGGGTCTCATTTCGCACCCCACGGGGTTCCCTTTGTTTTTCCCCGCGGTCCCCCGTGCCCTCGTCCTTTTCGACTCTACGGGGGCGACCTTGCTTCTCCGTGTCTCCAACCCCGTTCTTTGGGAAACCGACTTTTCCCGACTCAACAGTCGATATGCCCTTTCTTTTGTCTCTTTGCCTAGAACTGGTATGTCTCGACCCTAGGAGAAGGTCAGGGCCTCGACCCGTCTTACCGTCTCCGCCGGGTCCTGGTCTTGAGTTCTCATCTTTGCCTCACCCTCCGGGTGTCTCCCTCGTCGGAACGTCAAGGAGGGTGGGAGCGAGGCCGCGACCACGACAGCCGGAGGACGTCTCGGAACCGAGGGGGATCACCGGCGTCGAGGGGTGGTGAGCCCGGTCCATCGGTTCGGAATCTGGCACCGAGTCACCAATTTTGTTTGTTTTTTTTTAGGCGGATTACGTCCTCTACACCCAAGCTAGGGACCCAACCCTTCTAGGGGACGTCCTCCCGTATCGCTGAGTAAGGTCATAAGAACGGACGTTTTAGGGTACCTGTCTCCTCGGACCGTCCGATGTCAGGTACCCCAATGACTTAGTCTGTGGTGAATCCATGGTTTATTGTTGTTTCTACCCCGAGTAGGAGGGGGACGGGGGTCCATCAAGGACGCAGGGACAGAGTCTCGACCCCGAGACGACCTCGGTTTCACACTGTCACCCAGAGGTCAGTGTGTGACCGGGGGACGAGCGTCCGAATGGGCCGGTCCCCGGACAACTAGTGGGGTCCAGGATTTAAAGGTCAAATGACCTTCAACGGACAGGAGTCCGGAGACGTCGAACGTCCCCCACGACGGGTCTGTCACGACCGGGTAGGGTCCTCGAGGTCCTAAGTTAGATCCTCTCCGGGACATGTGGTCTCCTCGAGGGTAGGGGTCGAGGTAGTGGAGAGACCAGTTCCCGGAACCACTTAGAAGTCTGTGAAACCTAGGGTAAGAGGTTTTTACACGTGTGTGTGTGTTACAAACTATAAAAATCCTTAAGAACCTAGGGTCCGATTTTTAGGATTAAGGGGGACCCCTCCCCCTCTCTCCCTTCCTTCCGGCTCGAGGGGTAGACCGGTCCCTTATATCCGTCACGGTAGGAGGACTGGAATAAACAACCTGACGAAGGAGAAAGACACGGGAGGGTCGAAAGAAAAAACAGACACGACTCAGAAGTAACGACGAGTCCGAAAAACCCCCCGATGAGAGATGAACGCCACACACCCGAAGGGAACAAAGCCTCGTGTCCGAGGTCCATCCACACACTCGAAGTCCTCAACACCAAGGGCCCGAGATCTCGTGTCCGAGTCATCAACACCACGTGACCCGAATCAACGAGACACCGTGCACCGTAGAAGGACCTAGTTCCTAGCTTGGGCACAGAGGAAGTAACCGTCCACCCAAGAAATGGTGACTCGGTGGTCCCTTCGGGTGGAGAGTCGAAACGATAGGTCAAAATGGGTGAAGATCCTCGAGGTAGAAGAGAGGGACGCACACCTGATCTCATTCTGAGGAGTCTGTGTCCTTACGTGCCACTGAGTCTGAAATTACCTTCACAAGTAAAGTCGCGGTGTCTCCACGACCGTCGACACTTTGTACCGTGCCCCCGTCGACCTCCTTCTTACCCCTTCGATCCCGACCCCCCTCTCCCTGTCCTCTGTTCAGGGGTCCGCGTGTCGGGGTGGAGACCGGGTCCTCGGTAGTGACTCCGGGGAAAGACGATGGGAAGGTCAAGGTCGTCCTGGGGGTGAGGTCCGGTAGAGTCTTGGATGTCAGCGCACTTTATGTCTGAGTACCGAGGGGGAGGTCAGTCCAGTCGAAAGACCGCGGCCTCAATACCACTTCACTAAGTAATTGTTCTACTTACTTTTTATTTATTTACTTATTTATCGTGTCACCTCGGAATCTGGTCCGGACTCGTCCGTCGGTCGAGAGGCGCCGTGAGTGTGAGTCGTGACGGGTCAAGGACGAAGTATTCGTCGGACCTTTGTACACCTGAGTCGCGTTTCGTGTGTGTTGTGTACCGGGGAGATGTGTGGAGCTGTTGGTTGGATCTGTGAGGTGTGTCTGGGGTTACCCAGAAGACACTTAGGGGAATACTAGGAGTCAGGTACCGGCCAAAAGTTCCTCTCTCTTCTCCTTCCTCCCTCTCCGCCTCTCGCGCCTTGGGTCTCCCACCCTCGCGCCTCTGCCGTTCCGATCTGGTCGGTTCCGCGTCGTGTCTCCCAGTCGGCTCGTCCTGACCTTTCTTCTCCTAGGTCCTTCTCCTGCCTCACTCCCCCAAGGTCCAGAGGTCCGTCTCTCCCCCGAGTGTCGTGTGAGCCCAACGCCTTCAATACCGGGCGTTTCGCTCGAAGTAGGGGATCAAGAAGAAGCTAAGACTCTCTCCGCTCAGTATTTCCTTTGTCAGTCGCTCCGTCTTCCTGGGACGAAGAAAAGGGTCCTCAAGGGGGCGGTATAGGAGGTTCCGGGAGTGTGATGGACGAGGACCCCGGACCGGACTCGTTCCCGTAAGGGACCGAAAGGTACCCGGCAGTCAGTCCGGTAGACATTTGGGTAGTAAGTTTTGGTTTAGGAAAGACCTACAGATGACAGGAGGTCCGGGACCCGTGACCTCTGTTTTGCCACCTGTTTGTATCGAACACTGAGAGACTCGGGGCCCAAAGGTAAGGGACCCGAGGGAATGGAGTACTCGACCAACATGAATCGGTCTGCGAGTCTTGCCGTGCCCCGCGGTCAGAACTAGACTTTATAGGGTTTTCTATCTGTCGAGTCGCCGGTGGGGAAGTGGGGTACTTCCTCTCGATTGTGAGGGAGCTTTAACGGTACTACGGGTGTTTGTGGACCTTCCTGCCGCTGGACTCGGATCTTGGGGGGTCAACGTGTTTCCCGAGGGACTACGAGTGGACCGGACACGTGTCGGGGTGGTGGTCCAGTCGCTACTTACACAGGAGTCAGAGAGGCCTCGCCACTGAGTGGTACTGGGGGGTCGGTAAGAGGACCCGGTCGAACGTGGACGTAAACCACGTCGTCGTCACTTCGGGTCGGGTGTGTGAGAGGGGTCGGGACTGTAACCAGTTCTTTGTAGACCTCCCTTCGACAGGTCCCACCCCCCATCTCTTTTAGCCCCCCGTACCTCCCTCCTCTTGGTCCTCTCGGCACTTCCACTGAACCCCGAGGGACGGTGGAAGACGTGAACACCCGTTCCGACCCGACCCCGCGACCGTCCTGTGTAGGACGTCTTTGCCCAACTCACCCCCTCCCGGGTCTCCGTGAGTGCGAACCTACCGAAGTCACTGACTTGGCTAGACCAACTGGAAGTCGTCATCTGTCAACGTCCGGAAGAGGAGGTGGCGGGCGAGCTAAGCGAACCCCAACCAGTGACAGTCCAGTAGTGGGTGTTAGACCTAGGGGTGTAACCGACACTTGAACCTGGTCCGGCGGGTTAGCAGGACCAGTTTCCCCAGGAGTTACCTCTGGTGACAACCCTCTTGCCACTCCCCTGAGACGCAGTCCACCCTTGCGGGGCGAATCTCAGGGACGTACCTGTCTAGTCTACGGGACCGGTTGAGTCGGAGGAGAGGAGACTTTATTCGGAGGGGACTGGGTAAGAAAAATAAATTATAAAAGTATTAATTTAAATAAGTGAAAATTAACTTCCTATCGAGTTTGTCACTTCTTAGACGGACGTTACGTCCTCTGGGTCCGAGGTAGGGACCCAGCCCTTCTAGGGGACCTGTTCCTTTACCGTGGGTGAGGCCACAAGAACGGACCTCTTAAGGTACCTGTCTCCTCGGACCGCCCGACGTCAAGTACCCCAGTGTTTCTCAAGCTGTGCTGACTTCCTGATTATGTGTGACGAGATGTTATGACACAACCAAAGACGGTTTGTAGTTGTACTTAGTCGGTATCCATATGGATACAGGGGAGGGAGAACTTGGAGGGAGGGTGGAAGGAGGGGTAGGGTGGGGAATTATAAAATAAATATAAATAAAAAATAAATAAACCGACACGGCCCAGAACCAACCCGGGGGACGTAACCCTCGTGGAGCAGAATCGGTGACCTAGTGATCCCTTCAAGGGGACTGAGTAAGAATAGAACTAAAAAAGTGTTTTGGAAAGTTTTTTTTGTTCCCAAGTCTTTGAAAGAGTGTTGGAAAGAAACGTAAAAGGATAAAAGATGGTCCTCGGGGAGGAGTACCGATAAGCTTTGGAAAGTAAGACGTCAAATACGGATAAAAGAGAACGACACAGAGTCCTTTACCTTTGGTTGACGAAGGTAAGGTCCCTACTCAGTAACCCTCTGGACCTCTCCCACCCACGAAGTCGAGGAGGAGTGGGTATGTTGTCAGGTCGGGGCAAGTCGTAGTAAAAACAAAAGAAAAGAAACGACTCGTCCACTGAACGCCCTAGAATCAAGGACTTGGTCCCCAACTGGGCACGGGAGCCATCACTTTCGTGTCTCCGGGATTGGTGACCTGGTGGTCCCTTAAGGGGTCGTAGGCCAAAATAGTTGACTTGTAGGACTTGACGAGAGCAAGGGTAGTGGGAGAATGGTGCGGACACGACACGACACGAATCAACGAGTCATTATAGGTTGAGAAACACTGGGGTACCTGACGTCGGGGGTCCAAGGAGACAGGGACCTTAAGAGGTGCGTTCTTATGATCCCACCCAACGGTACAAGAGGAGGTCCCCTAGAAGGGTTGGGTCCCTAGCCTGGGTCCAGAGGGTGTAACGTCCGTCTAAGAAAGGGTTGACTCGGTGGTCCCTTCAGAATGACACGGGTCCAGGAAGGTTTGCACGGGGTACTGGGGTCGTCGAAGTCTCTAGCACTGAAATTAGTCCTAGGTTTCGTCTACCTTGTCTAAGTAGTACCCAAGGACGGGTAAGTGTCCTGTGGGTTTCGGGTCGGGGAAGTCCTCTGGGGAAGTGGGGTAGGGACCAAGAGTCCGAGAACCTGTAGAGATGGTTCGTGGACCCAGTCGTGAGTAGTCCAGGTCTTAACGGAGGTTGTGTGGGGACGGACGGGGGACGGGAGGGGACCGGTGTCGGGAACGAGAGTGGTCCTATCAGGGACTGTTTCAGGACCATCTCCCGGGGGTCGACCAGGGGCCACTACATAGCCCTTCCTAGTCGTCCTCTGAACTTTAGGTTCAGTATAAACGGTAGTGCCATTTTGAGGCTCCGCCGTTGTAGGTACGGTTACTGCTAGAAGAGACACATCGGTCGGAACAGTTACCGAAGGAAGTGGTCAAGGTTCCGACCCCTACCTTATGTTGTTCCAGTAGTCGTCCTTCCCACCGGTTCCTCCTTACTCTCCTTCTTTCTTTAAGTCTCGTCTCCACCTCCCGACAACGACCCCTCTCAAGACGAATACCAACAAACCCCCAATAAGGGTCCTGACGCTACTCGTCCGGTGGAAGATCCTTCCGTCCCCTTACCTTAAGACAATTATTGTCAAACAAAAGAAAAAATTATCGATAGTAAATAACTCCCGATTGAAACAGTGGAGTCGCGAAATGTGGATACTAGATTACTTCGATTCTCCATCTATGACAACAATAAAAACAAAATGTCTATTCTTTCTGTTCGTGTCTCTGACAAGTCTCTCGTTCTAGTGGTCCTTCATTGAGAAGTTCAGTTCCAAGTGTAGGTCCGTTAAACCGGGGGTTTTCAATTGAGAGTCGGTGATGGACGGACATATCAAAGAGAAGTGAGTTTCCAAAGACGGTCCCGTCCCTTTTTTAATCCCTAGGATCTCCGGATTCTCCAACCCCACCTCTACCCTATCTAAACCTCAAGCCCCATAGAGTAGTTTGATCTTAGGTACCACTCTTACCTAGGGTGCCCAGTGGACCTGGTGGAGGGGTTTAGGAGATCCCGAGGGCGTCCTTGAACGTCTATGACTGTGTAGACCGACCCGTCCATTTCCACCAGGAGAATCCGGACGTGTACTTAAACAATCCGGGAGACCATGGGTGAGGTTCCTGACCCTTGAACATCGAGTTCCTGGGAGTGCGTCGGAAGACCCCTGGGTCACTTCGTACACCGGGAAGGACTACAGGGCCTTACCTCACTCTACCTCGACCCTCATCCCAGAACCAGAGTGGGAGTGACAAGAGGTCCTACAACCCCCGTTTCGGTGGAAGTAGGGGGTGCAACCACCGCAGGAACGGTATGAACAGGAACTACTGTGGGAACTCACACACCATCTGGAGACGTGGTTCAGCGTACCGTAGGGCCTTCGAGAGTCGGGGGTGGCCCTCCTAGTACTTGAGGACGTACCGGTCGAACAAGGGTCGCACTCTCGGTGGTAACTAGTGCAACTTCCGGACCCTCGGTGTCCTCCTGTCTTTTGTAGTGTCTCGAGAAGGGAGAGGTGGGGGTTCTCACAGTTGGGTTCTCGGGTTTGAAGGGGGTCGAAGGTCTGAATCTTGGGAGGTAGGGCACCAGGGACAGGAGAGGGATGTCGACGGGGTTGGTGAGAGGAGGGTAGTCCGGAGGGTTCCGAAGTACGAAGGAGGGGTGGGTGGGGACCTCCTCCGTGCCACGAGTGGCCGTGTCCGTCCTACTCCAGACTCAAGGGCCGGTCGACCCGTTACACAGCCATCTCCCCGTCAAGGGCGAGCCGTCGGGGACGGAATGTGTGCCGGTCCCTGTGTGGGTCCTACCGTAACCGGGGTTTGAACCGACCCTCAAATATCTCCTTCCGTGACTAGTTTGTACAGGGGAAGGGGAAGGTCGGGAGTTAAAAAGAAAAAATTATCGATCGTAAATAACTTCCGATTGACACAGTGGATTCGTGAAATGTGCACACTAGAGTATATGAGGGGGTTTCCTCGGTATTTCCTCTGGGGGGGGGTGTTAGGTCGTTGTGGAGTAGGTAGGATAAGACACTTATCGACTCCCGCCTCACACTAGTCTTTCCCGTCACTCGACGTGAAGAACATTTGTAGGGACTCTGGTGTCTAAGACGGTGATTGAGAGGGGAGGAATACGACGTCTCAAGAGGGAAGACAGAGTACAGTGAGGGAGGGTGACCTCCTCCGATGCTCTTCCCGATCAGGAGCCCGAGAGGAAGGAAGGAAGTGAAGAGTCAGACAAGGTGCGCGGCGGGGGAGGGCGGGGGGTGTGTGGGTGAGAGAGGGTCGGGGACGAATGTGAACAAGAGTCAGGGTAGGTTCAGGTTGTAGTCCAACAGGTCGAAGAGAACAAGATGGTGTCTGTCTGGGACACTCGTCTCTGGGGTAGTGGTCCTCGGTCCTACCTCCGACCTGGGACTGTGGATTCTGTCCGTGGGGAGGGGTAGGTGTGTGTCCGAGTGTAGGTGGTCCCAAGGGGGTCCAAGGACACTATCGCCGGACAGATCTAATCCCCTGAGTTCGGGGGCACCCTCACCCGGGGGAAGGGAGTCATTGGCATTGAGGGGTCTCCACCGGGAAAGAGGGAGATGTAGAGGGAGGGGATTAGGTCCCGAGGAAGTTCCTAGGTAAGGGGTGGGGGTCGTTTCTCGTCCGGAGTGACTCGACTACTCCTGGCCCCGTTACCACCACAACTACACCAGGTGCCGGAAGTCCTGTGGACCCCTCTCCGCCTCTCCAGTCCGGTCCTCGTTGGCCCATCTCCTTCCGTACGCCCTTCTCCCGACCCCTACCCGTACTCCGGGGGTCGTCTCTCTGTCCCTCGGGCCTTTTCTGTTTCCCTGAGTGGAAACGGGTTCATTGCGACAAACAGGGGTAGGGAATCAAGGTCCCGGAGCATTTATGGCCACCTCCGAGGTGACCCGTGGCGTCGGGCCTTTTCTGGACCCTCCCCTTTCGGCGCCTTTCTCTTACCTCTCTCTCCTGTCGTGTCCCTGGGCCCTAAGGAAGTCGGAACGTCGAGACGTGCGGACACCATGTAGGTCGAACGAGGGGTGTGACGAGGAAGTGTGTGTGTGTGTGTGTGTGTGTGTGTGTGTGTGTGTGTGTGTGTGTGCCTCCGTCTATGTGTTCGCCACCGGAGGAGTAGGTGGGTCAACTCCAGGGTGTGTGTGTTCCTCCTATGGTCTCTTTACGTCGAAACGTCCGTCATGCGTACCACATGTGTGTTTCTCGTGTGTGTGTGCCACGTGTGTGTCTCTCGTGTGTGTGTGTCGTGTATGTGTATACCACGTGTGTGTGTCTCGGGTGTGTTATTTGGTCGTGTGTCTCTGACCGAATAGAGCCGAGGGGACCTGTTCCTTCCAGACGAGGGTCTGAGATCCGAGGACTCGGACCGGGTCGTCCCGTGGGGTGACCCTTAGGAGGGTAGGGTCCGGCCATGTGGGTCGGGGCCCCGACACCCTTCCACGGGTAATGGAAACCGTCACACCTCTAGGTGGAGGTGGCACCCTAAGGGTGCCCTCAGGTCCTAAAGGGCCCGGGTTTAGAAGAGATACCTGTACTACCGATCCTAGAGGAACCCACCGTCCCTTCCTTCCTCTTTCTATTCTCCGAATCTCCCCACCTCGGACTCTAGTCACCCTCCCCGGTCTCCGACCCTCCGACCCTCGCTGTCCTTTCTCCAATGACGTCACCCACCCCCCACCCCTCCTCGACCCACGTCAGCGGCCGCCATCTCCCCTAGGGGGGCGGGCATCCCTCTCCTCTTCCAGTTACGTCACTCCTTCCCCTCCAGTGACGTCACCTCCCGCCCCATGCTAGTTTGCTGCTCTACCCTCCTGTGCGTCCCTCCTCCCCTCTTCGCGCCGTCACCGAGGGAGCGGGGGAGTCGTCAAGCCGGCGACCGCCCTCTCCACGGGGGTCGAGAGGAGCCCCGCTATGCCGGCGGTCCGAACGTGAAGAAATCGCAGTTCTTCCCGTGCCCAGCAGACCCGTCACCACACCCCCGCCCGATAGGAGGTCTCGGGAGTAGGGTGGGTTTGATTGTGGGGTCGGGGGTGAGGCTCCAGGGTTAGAGGGAGGTTTGCACACAGGGCGGAGAGGGGTTCTTTACATCTGCTCAGGCCCCGCTCCCAGGAGGCAGAGGGCCCAACGGCCCCCGTCCCTCTTCCTCCCCTCTGGCACCCCTCCCCGTTTCGACCCGACCAGGAGGGAGCCCGGGACCTGTCTGAGAGACGAGGTTGGGGGGAAGGGGCACGCCGCCTCTCGCCGCGACATTGGCCGCTACTCTCCCGCTACGTCCCCTCCTCCCCGGCACCCCCAGAGCTCCTTCAGACCCCTACGACTCTTTCCCACTCCCTTCTGTAGAGGGGCGCGTGCAGATCCCTGCACGGTCCCATCTTTGCGTGTCAGGGCCCTCTGGGGCTTGCGAATAGAAGGTGCCTTGGCCTCCCCGTCTCCCTGTGTCCCTTCCCCCGACGTTCCCACCTCTTTCCGCGTCAGTCTGTGTGCGTCCGCGCCTCTCCGGTCCGCGGGCTCACCGCTCCCCGCTGCCGGACTTTGGCTCCCCTCTCCGGCCCTTTCCTCCGCGGCCCCTCCGCGCCCACCGCCTCGTCCACGCGTCTCGCCGTCCCGCTCCCTACGCGCTCCGGCCCCCTCTCTCCACCCCCGCGCCGCCGCTCCCCTCCCCCGGCCTCCCCGAAGTGGAGCCCCGACGCCTGGGTCGGCCACCGCTACCGCCGCCCCGACCGTCACCGCCGCCGCCGCCGCGTCTCTCTCGCCCTCACCGCCGCTGCCGACGCCGAGGGCCCGCCGCCCGCCGCCCGCCGCCCGCCCGCCCGCCCGCCCCCCTCCGCGGCTATCCCGGCCCGCCCGCGTACACTGGGCCTCGGGGGCTACTCAGTCCTCGGCGGCCGCCTCCGCGTGAGTCCTCGCGGCTACCCCCCGGCTACCCTACCCCGCGGCTACCCTACCCCGCCCCTCCCGATCTCCTCTCGCTGCACCCTCCCCGACCCCTGGTGGGTCCTGGACCGGGGGGGTGGCGGGTGCGCCCGAGTCTGGGTGTGTGGGTCTGGGGGGACATTTCATTGTCGGAGTGCGGTCACTAGTCGGTCCTTTCGGGTTCCTCCTGAGTTCACAGAGTGTTTGGCTTAGTCTGTGGTTTCATAGGGTTACAGAGAAATAACCTTTTCGCTTGACAAGGAGTGTGGGTCCGAGGAGGCGTCTACGAAGTGCGTCGTGGGCCCCGGATAGGTCCGGACCGAGGGAGGTCTGGACGGGGGCCCCGACGAACGGCGGATCAGTGGCGACGGGTCTACGGACACTCCTCGGACCCGCCGTGCGACACTACTTAAGGGTCCAGACCCTGTTCTCACCCGTAGAAGGACAGAGGTCTCCTCCCCCCCACATTCACACCCCGTGGGGGACTGACCCCAGAAGAGGCAAACCCCCCGGTCGCAAGGGGACTAGTGGACCTCCTTCTTCCATCTTCGGTTCGGAGACCGGTGGACGTGGGGGGGGATGAGGGGGGTGGTGACAAGGGGCGGAGACGGGGTGACTTCACGGTCGACGGTGGGAAGGGACCCGAGTGTCGGAGACAGAGAAAGGTGGAGGAAGACGGGAGGAAAGGAGGAAGACGGGGACAGGACAGTAAAAATCGGAGCCGAGAAATCATGTCCTAAAAGAAGGGGACGGAAGAAGGGATCCGGGTCAGGAGTCTGCGACGGAGGTTGGGTGGGGTGGTTTCGGGGACTGGGTCGGAAAGGTAGTCCACACCAACGGGTCGGTGTGTGAGTAGAGACGGACGGTGGGGTAAGAGCCCCGAATGAAGAGTCCGAAAGACTATATAGTGGAGACGGAGAGAGTCGAGGAGGGTCCGGGAAGACCCACAAAGAGGAGAGGCACTCTGTGGGTTCTGAGGATTGGGTCCAGAGGGGTTCAGAAGAGGAACGGAGACGGAAGGGGTCGGTGGAGGAGGGATGTCGTCGAGGAGTCGGCCAGAAGGACGGAAGGGCGGGGGAAGGAATGACAGAAACCTCCGGTTCCCTTGACCGATCCACCTACTGACCAGGTCAAGGCTGAGTCCAAGCTGGAGCCGGAGAACGAGGACGAGGAGGAAGTAGGAGACGGCCTAGAGGAGCCGGAGTCGGGCGAGGAGGAGGAGTATCTTAAGGAACAGGTCCGCGAGGTCTACTCCTTAGACGTGGTCCCGGAGGACCGCCATCAGCAAGAGTAGCCACGTACCTAACAGGTCGTCGTGGTTCCGAGCGTCGGACCCATCCAGGGCGTCGAACCGTTCGAGGGGGTCCAGCCGGTGGTACAACGGGGACGGCCATATCCGTCCTCCCCAAGTGGTCCCTTGCACCCACAGTCTCCGGTCGACGGTCCGGACCCCGGAGTGCACCGCCTTAGAGGATGTCAAGGAGATCTTTCTACCGGAGGTACCTGATCGACCTAAACGACGTCTGTCTCCACGACCCGTTGGGACGAGGTCAGACAAGGCGGGACCCCTTGGGAGTCACGGTGTCAGATAAGACATTACACAGCACACAGAGGAAGACCTTGTCGTTTGGATCCAGAGTTGGGACAGAACATCGACTTCTGCTCCCTCCTTAGAGGGAGCAATCTGCTTAGAAGGGAACAATCTGCCTTCCTGTCCGAAGGTAGATTGGTCTCTCCAATCTACCACTCTGGTCTTGGTCGCCTGTTCTTTGACCCGAGATTCGAGTACCTCTGCCACGACAGACCCACGAGGGTGTCCTTCCTCGGGTTTTTTATTCGAAGGGGGGTTTCGTGGAGTAACATGACACGTACGTACGAGTCAACGAAGTCGATAAGGGGGGAGTCACCAGGTGGTAGAGACGAAGTCGATGTCTGTAAAAGTGCTAGTGGGACTCCCCGTCCAGGATTGGAGTCGAAGTAAAATATCCTTTGAGTTCACACACAATCAGTGAGTCAGCACAGGTTGAGAACCACTGGGGTACTTGACATCGGGTGGTCAGAGGAGATAGGTACCCTAAAGGGTCCGTTCTTGTGACCTCACCTAACGACACGGGAAGAGGTCCCCTAGAAGGACTGGGTCCATAGCTTGGACACGTCTAAGAAATGGTAACTCGGTGACCCCTTCGGGGGTAACATACCATGAGACACAAATACAAGTACGAGAACCGAGTGTCGAAACACTTTAGTCCGAATTTACAAAGTCGGGATAGAGTTCCCTCCCCGACTTGGTGCGTGTCACAAAGAGCATCCCTCACATTGTACGTGACACACGACCTGACAGGAACAAAAGTCCAGAGACCGGGGTCTCCGAGGAGGGTCAGTGACTCTGTTTGGGAGGGAGGATGTGAATGAAGGTTTGTGGGGACCAATTATCGGTGACTCCTTCCAGGTAATAGGGATAGATATGGTAATTGACGTCTTCCTTTACCGTTGGGTGAAGTCATAAGAACGGACCCTTTAGGGTACCTGTCTCCTCGGACCGTTTGATGTCAGGTGTCCCAGAGTCGATTTGGTTGAATCGTACGTATGGTAACTGTCCGTTTGTTATGTGGGAGGTGACATGGTTCTACCGTGTCCACCGTGTCTGGTCCCATCGTCTCGATTAAGATCCTCAGTCCCGTCTTGAGACCCGAAGTTCCATGTTGGTGGTGAGGAATGAGCCTCTGAGAGAAAGGTGACGACAGGAGTTTCTCCTAAACCGGAACCACTGATTCGTCCGTTAAAGGAATGTAGAAACGTCCTCGACGACGTCATTTCAGAGTGGACTAGGAGTCACGGAAAGGTAGATCTCTAAAAGAGGATTACTGAGGGGAACGGAGTTTAGACTCGTGTGGGACACAAACTTTAGTCTACCCCGGTAGGGAATGTCCCCTCTGAGTCCTCTTCTCTCCGACCTTTAGCCTTCCCCTTAACCCCGAGTCCTCTACCTCTTCTCGTCACCTTTGAATATACCCTACCTCGATCTGACACTAATGGAACTCTTGTCCTTGGTAGAGACTAAGGAAGTCTACCAAGGGTCGTGTCGTGTTCCGGACCGGGTATCGTGTAAGAGTCATACACTCACCTTACTTATCCTAAGTCCTCAGAGCCCGATGTTTCCAAGGTCACGACGTACGTAAATTCTGACTACGTCTTCTGTCTTTTTCTCCCTACTCCTGTCTCCTACTCCCCTCTTAGACACTCACCCGACCTTGACCCCCTGAGCCTGGTCTCTTCTTGTGTTCCAGGTTCCACCGAGGTCCCCATCCCCGCTCCACCCGGACCTCCCTACGGATGGAATCCAACTCCATGACGTTACTAAAGTAAAGGAACCTCTTTGGTGAGTCTCAGAGTTAGACCAACAGAGCTTCTACGTTCCATCACTCTAACGAATCCAAGAGGTTCGGAAGGTGGAAGAAGTTGTACAAGACCCGGATCTGGGTCCTATGTCATCTATCTAACCCTTTCCCCCCGTCCCCCCTTCTCCTTCTCTTTAGTCTTTCTCTACACCGTCCCGAAGGGACCATCGAGTCACCATTTCTTAGACGGGCGGTCACGTCCTCTGTATCTAGTCTCTTCTGGGGTGTACGACGTCTCGTTGCTTCGGGTGGACGGTGTCGATGACTCAGACACGAGATCTCGGACCCTTGTTGTTGATGACTCGGGTCCGTGGGATCTCGGACACGAGGTGTTCTCTTCGGTGGTGTCACTCTTCGGGAACGTGGTGTTGATCTCTCATCGGGGACGAGCGCCGTTGACCTCATTTCGTTACTTCTGGGTCGTGTCGGTTATTACTTAACACACACACACACACACGTGCGCACACGTACGGTCAGTGAGTCAACACAGATTGAGAAACTCTGGGGGACCTGACATCGGGTGGACCGAGAAGACAGGTACCCCTAAGAGGTCCGTTCTTATGATCTCACCCAACGGTACGGGAAGAGGTCCCCTAGAAGGGGTAGGTCCCTAGTTTGGGTCCGAAGGGTGTAACCTCCGTCTAAGAAATGAATCTAAACGTTTTGTCGTTTAGATTCTCCATCTCTCCCACTCTTTCCCCTCACCTCCACTCATCTCTAGGTACATCTATCGTTTCTTAGGTCCTCTTCGAAAGTTGGTTCTCTTTCCAATCGTCATTTGGGATGATAGGTCGGGTGGTGTCGGAGGAGACTACTTCCTCTACGAAGTTGGGTGGGGGTGATGGAGGGTCGGGTTCTCGGAGTGACGAGGTGGTTCCTCTGTACCGAAGTCGTCGTAAAACCTTACTTCTTCGAGTTCCCGAATTTTCTGATCTGTGTCCTGGAAGGGACCACCAGGTCACCAATTCTGAGGGTCGCGTCCTTTGTGCCCAAGCTCGGGTCAAACCCCTTGATTCTCGGTGTACGGTGCACCGGGTCGGTTTTTTTTTTTTTTTAATTTTCTGATCTGTGGATTCACCGGCGGAATCGGACTACAGACATGGAGTCAATACGTGTACCACAGGGTTGGATATGGTTTCGTTTGACAGAGATACGGTAGGTGTGCGACACATAACAATCGGGACAATTAACCACTTGTGGAACAGATAAACCTAAAACGTAGGAGTGTCGTTTGCGAACCACAAACCTTTATTACAGTCAATAGTATTCCTACTTCAATCATCCACTCAGGTGATCTTCGGTCCGAAGGGACCACTGAGTCACCATTTCTGAGGTGGACGTCACGTCTTCTCCTAAACTAGGGACCCAGCCCTTCCTCCTATATAGGGGATCTCCTCCTATACCGTTGGGTGAGGTCATAAGAATGGACCTTTTAGAGTACCTGTCTCCTCGGACCGGTTGAGGAGACAGGTATCGTAACGTTCTCAGTCTGTGCTGAACCGTTGATTTGGTGGATGTTCTTCGACCATAGGACCGGGGGGTCCTGTCACGGGGAAAAGGTCTTGGGTGGTGGGACACTGGGTCCCGCGATGGTCCTTCTCCAAGAAGTCGAATCCCTCCAACTAAGGGACCCACGATAAGTCGACCAAGGGGGCTTCGAGGTCGCACACGTCCGACTAGTCAAAAAACCCTAGGTTTGGACAGTGGTACACCTACGCCAAGGGACTCCTCTTCCTCCCACACTTCCCAAGTCTCCCGGTGGGACTCACAGGTCGTTGTCTCGGAGACGTAGTGGAAGAGATTACGGTCCACCTATGCTCCTCCCGGTCGAGGTCTACATTGTGGGTGTCCCGGAACCCCGCTACCAGACCACCAGGTTCCCGGGTTCCCTACACGGGTGGATTCAGAAACTCCGTACTTACTCCCCACGGGGTGTTAGGTATGTCGGTTGAGGGAGAGGAGGAAGTTCAGAAGCGAATCCACAGTTGAAGGGTTACTGTAAACAGGATCGGTTGGACAAACTTTAGCGGTGGAGGGGGGTGGGTAAAGGAAATGGGACTAGATAAAAAAGGTAACATGAAAAGAGGAAAATAAAAAAACAAGAAAAAATCGCGAATAGAGGAAAATTGTATGAAATATTTTTAAATGAAGAAATAACACTAGCAACCCTGAAGGGACCACCAAGTCACCAATTCTGCGGTGTGAAGGTGAGTCCCCGTGACCAAGCTAGGGATGAACCCCTTGATACTAGGACTTACGACGTACCGCGGTCGGTTTTTTATTTATTTTAATTGACAACACTAGTAGCTACTAACGGACGGAAGGGGCTGATCTTACATTCGATACGTTCTTATCCCTTAAAGAAACAAAACAAGTGAGGATGTAGAGGTCGTGTATCTTTACAGTAGCACTTGGTGGTGCCCACAGACTTGCTCCCTCACTTATTACATCCAACGATACAGCGTGGCGGTTCCCGGTACGACGGGTGACGATAGCCGGGGTCCGCTCCTTCCTTAACACGCTCCGGGTAGGATTCCGGGGTGGAAACTCTAGGTCCGACCGGTCTGCTCCTACTCTCTACGGGAGGTACAGCCACTAGACCAACATCCGTTTCGACCGCTAGACGTCCATCCCGTCAAGCAAGTCGGGCCGTGAGGCTTCGACCAACGGTAGCCGGAACTCGGTCTCGTCCACCCACTCCATTAACTCACCCCTGTTTAGACAGTTCACCAAAAGTCTTTGTAGGTGCATAGCGTCTACCTACATCCTTGCGTTCTCCACCTACAGACAGTCTAGGGATCCTCCACCATCTCCGGTCCAGTCCCAATTCTTAGGTCGTTCCCGACAGTCTCCACGATTTCGTCTCCCGTCGCACTTCTACCGAATCTCACCTCTCTTCTCGCTGATTGTCTACCCGCTCAGCCCCTCCCCTTCGTCTTCCACCCACCCGAGAGTTGAGACTTCCTGTACGCTCTCTCAGGTCGACCTTAGAGATGGGGTGGGATAGGGGAATGCCGGAGGTTACGGCGTCCGGTCGAGACTACGTCCCCCAGTGTCGCAGGACTCTTCATCTGAGATAGGAAGGGAGAATCGACCGGGTCCTACTGTCTCTAGGTTTGAGTCGGTTTTGTGGGTACTACCTCCCACTCTTTCCTCTGATCCGGGGTGTTGGAGCCGGGCGAAGACCAGGGGGTATTTGTGTGGACAGAAATTAGAGGTCGAACTGCATTCGTACTCGGTCAGGTAATGGGCAGAACGTCTCGTCTCTTTCGGGAAGGAAGTAGTACAGGAGACACTCCCCACACCTATAGGTGACGTCCTCCTTCGCCTGAGTCCGAACGGAAAGGTCGGGTTGGGGTCGGGAATTCGGGTCTGGGGAGGTAAAGGTTCAAGAGTGTAGGAGCCTGAGGAGAGGGAGGAAGGACATCAGGAGGGTGAGGAGACAGAGGAAGAGTAGTAGAAGGGAAAGGTCTAGTAGGACCAGACCGAGCTTCAGAAGGTCCAGTAGAAGTAGACTGTAAACAGAAGGGACGACTTCCGAGACCTCAGTCTAGTCCAACCTAGGAGCGGGACTCTCTCTACTAGAGTCACAATCGGTTACGAAGGAAGGAGTGGAGGTAATTACCCATGGGGAAGGTAGTGGGATAGTGGTGGGAGGGTCTAGAGGAGGGTCGGTACGAAGAAAGGAGTAGGGACACTTGTAGCGTAAAACTGAGGGTTGGAGGTAAAGTATGAAGGGTGGTTCCTAGGGAAGGGGAACCTACGAAAGGCTCTGGGGGTGCTGGAAAAGACGGGGAGAGTCACCGAGGTTGAGGAGGTCGTCGATCAATAGGTCCAAGGACCTGAGGGGAAAGCGGTCAAGAAAGGTGAAGACGGACTTCGGTGGAAGAAGAGGTCTTAGGGGATGGCTGTGGAGTGAAAGGTAGCGACTGGGGACGGGCTCAGGGAAGAAGATTGAGAGGTAGGGTGCAAAGGGACAGGGAAGGACCTGTGGTCGGCCAGTACGTCCGAGGTTGGGAGGGTGAGTTAGGAGAAACCGTCTTCCCTGTGTCTGGGACCGAGACGAGTTGGTCTTCGCCAGCACCTCTCCAGACCGGGGCTCTCTCTTCCCGACAGACCATCTCCCGTTCTCTCTTCCTCCGCAACATATGACGACAATACCGTTGCCCCCTGGCCCGTGATCCGAGGGCGTCGACCATCGGCAACTCTCGTCGACACTTATTGGTTTGACTTTTAGGCGGCGCTTCGGACACCCGGTCATCAACGGGCCACTGCTCGGGGCCAAGGGTCAGGATCCTTGGGCCTACCCCGCGCCATTAACCGGGTCCCGATTTTTCGGTCACCCGCACTGAATGAATCATGTGACTCCCCTCCCCCGTCTCCCGCCCCGATCGGTCATTCAGTGGACTCTGGAATTCCTTGATCTGATGGAGTTACGTCCTTATGACACTTAAGTTTTCATTGAGTAAGGGACTTCGTTTTCCACCTGTTTATGGCTCTCGATCTTTATGGTTCCAGACCAAGGACGTGGAAGAGTATCCAGGGTGGGTAACTAATAAAAGTTCATCTGAAAACCGTCCACCGAAGTACCTTACCTTCCTCGGGTCCGGGTCACAATAGAATTCGAGACACAACTTCAGAACTGTCTAGACGTTAAATGATCGTTAAATGGTCGTTAAATGGATTCTGAGGTGAAAGGGTAGACATTTTATCCAAATACCCATGGTTGACTATCTTTACCTCATTCTTCTCATACTGAATACGACTTCGCGAGATACCTAACGACTTAGGTCGCACCCTGGTAAGATAGGAGTAGTAAACTACGTTTGGAAAACACACTACACTTCCCTCTTTTAGGTTGTCCTCGGATCCTATTATTAGGAGTAGGTTGTGTCAGTATATTTATTATTAGCTCTCTAAAGGGACCACCAAGTCACCAATTCTGAGACGTGAAGGTGACGTTCCCCGTGTCCAAACTAGGGACCAAGTCTTTGATTCTAGTAATTGTAGTAGCTGTTCTTGGTTATGTCGGTGTGGGTCCGTGAGTTCAGACACACTGAACAACTTCCTCTAACGTTTCTCTCGAACTCTACGTTGTTTATAAAGACCTCGTGAACACGGTCTGTCGTGCACTCTACGGAAACGTTCACGATGACTTAGAGGTGGGGTCAGGACACTCTATCGATGAACCCTCTTCTCCTTTGATTCCGAGTCCCTCTAATTATAAATACTGTGTTAAGGGTGGATCCCCCTCCCCCCTACAATAGTTAGGACATCTTAGACTACATCTATGCCGTTCCAGTGTTCCATTCTATGGTACACTAACAATTGAATGTCTGATATATTGTCCTTTTCGTCAGACTACCTCTAACACCACTCAACTTTTAGCCCTTTATAGTGGAGGACGGGACAGGACAAGTGAATCATAGTACCATGAGGAACAACAACAACATGTTGAGAAACGTTGGGGCACATGACGTCGTGTGGTCCGAAGGAACAGGGAGTGGTAGAGGGTCTCAAACGGGTACAAGTACAAGTACCGTAGTCACTACGGTAGGTCAGTAACGTAGGAGACTACGGGAGAAGAGGACGGGAGGTAACAAGGGTCGTAGTCCCTGAAAAGGTTACTCAGTAGATACGTGTAGGATACTGGTTTTATGACCTCGAAGTCGAAGTCGTAGTCAGGAGGGTCACTCGTAAGTCCCAACTAGAGGGAATTCTAACTGACCAAACTAGAGGGACGACAGGTTCCCTGAAAGTTCTCAGAAGAGGTCGTGGTGTCAAACTTCCGTAGTTAAGAACCCGTAAGAAGGAAGAAATGCCAGGTCAAGAGTTTTGACATGCATCGGTGACCCTTCTGGTGTCGGAACTGATAAACCTGGAAACAACCGTCTTATTACACAGACGAAAAGTTGTATGACAGATCCAAACAGTAGTGAAAGGACGGTTTTTCGTTAGTAGAAGACTAAAGTACCGACGTCAGTGACTGGCGTCACTAAAACCTCGGGTTCTTCTCCTTTAGACAGTGATGAAGGTGGAAAAGGGGAAGATAAACGGTACTTCATTACCCCGGCCTACGGTACTAGAATCAAAAAAAAATTAGAAATCAGAATTCGGCCGAGAGTGAGAGGAGGAAGCGGGAGTAGTTCTCCGACAAATCAGGGAGAAGCGAAAGATCGTAATCTCAACATAGTAGACGTATAGACTCCAACAAAGAGGGTGGATAGAACTAAGGTCGAACATTGAGTAGGTCGGACCGTAAAGAGTCCTACACGAGTCGTATATCCAATTTGTTTGCCACTGTCGTCTGTCGGGACAACATTAGGAAAGAGGTAGCACTTGATTAGTCAACGAGGTATGTCCCAAGATTGACAACGCAGAACTGGACGTATGTCCAAAGAGTCCTCTGTCCATTCTACCAAACCATAAGGGTGAAGAGATTCTCGAAAGGTGTCAGACAGTACTAGTACCATGGTCGTTCCAAAATTTCAGTCTCAGTGGTCCAAGGTTTGAATGAGATGGTGAGTTGTCGACCCACGGAGTCGTGTAACATAGTAAAATGACTCTAAAGTAAAAGTGTAAATACTTTATTCCTATTTGTACCGGGGGAGGTTCCTCACGACGACAAATCAACGAGTTAGTACAGTCTGAGATGCTAGGGTACCTGGCATCGGGAGGTCCAATGAGACAGGTACCCTAAAAGGTCCCTTCTTATGACCTCACCCAACGGTAAAAGAAGAAGTCCACTGGAAGACCTGGGTCCCTACTTTGGGGACAGAGGACGTAACCGTCCATCTAAGAAATGACGACTCAGTGGTCCCTTTTGGGAAAGACTATTATCGGTAATAGTTTATCGGTGTTTTAATAATAAAATTAAACATAAAAACTAACAGTCACTTCAACAAAGAAAAATAATTATATACAGATATATAAACAGACATAAATAAAATGTTTTAAGAAAAAGTACAGGAAAGAGCACGAGGACTCAGTAAGTGATTAAAAATTTTAACGAAGCATCCTCGAGAAATACTAAACTTAAAATTAACAACACCTTTGACGGTCAACGAATGGACTATACGTAAGAAGAGAAGAAAGAATGATTGTCTTGACAAGAATACCTCTTCCTTTCCCGTTGGGTGATGGTAGGTACCCCAGCGTTTCTCAGTCTATGTTGAATCACTGATTCGTGCATGTGGATTGAATATTTGTTATGAACCAGTAACTTTTTATCGGAATGGACACAGTTGTATACATTAAGAAGTCGAGACACTACAGACGAAATGAATTTTAACTAACCTTTTTAACAAAATCAGAAAAGCATAAATTAGTATATTTTACGAAAAATTACACACGTCTATACTTCGTTTATTGAATTAATAAATTTATAACAAAGTCAGGTCTTATAAATCCATTATACCAACAGTAATTACTATTTAGAACGACTTATTCAATGTTAAATGACGGTGATTATTTTGTAGTATCGTTATAAAAAATTTTTTTCTTGACAAGAATTTATTAAATATATTTACTTCAAAATGTTGTACATCAAGAAACACAAACCGAAGAAAGTAAGTACAAAAGTTCCAAGTAGACATAATATCGAGGATAGTCATGAAGTCGGGAGAATTAACGACTTGTCATAAGATAGGATATAGACCAAATATGGTCTAAAACAACATAAAGAAGTAAGTAGTCAACTATCTGTACAGGAAAGTTAAAAAACCGATAATACTTATTACGATGATACTTGTAAGTACATCTTTAAAAACATATCGACATATAAAAGTAAAAAGAATCAATATATGGATTTATTATAGTTATGTTTTTATTATGACTCATAGTTTTATAACTTGAGATACCTACACTCTTAACCTGATATTTCTTTGGACTCCCAGTTTCTTAACTACGAAAACTTGACACCTCAACCTCTTCTGAGAACTCTCAGAGAACCTGACGTTCCTTTATGTTGGTCAGATAGGATTTCCTTTAGTCAGGACTTATAAGAAACCTTCCTGACTACGACTTCGACTTTGAGGTTATGAAACCGGTGGACTAAGTTTCTTGACTGGGGAAACTTTTCTGGGACTACGACCCTTTCTAACTTCCACCCTCCTCTTCCCCTACTGTCTCCTATTCTACCAACCTACCCATAGTGGCTGTGTTACCCGTACTCAAACTCATTTAAGGTCCTCAACCACTACCTGTCCCTCCGGACCACACGACGTCAGGTACCTCAGTGTTTCTCAACTTGTACTGACTCACTGACTTGACTTGACTACGATTTTAATTACCTAAGTTTTCCTCCTGTACTAAGAAACGGTGTAATTTATAAGTAAGTAATTTATAAATGTCAAAACCTGAAGGGACCACCAGGTGACCAATTCTTAGACGGACGGTTACGTTCCCTGTACCCAAGTTAGGGACCAGGTCCTTCTAAGGTGTACGACGACTCGTTGATTCGGGTACGGGGTGTTGATGACTCGGACACGAGATCTTGACCTCTCGGTGCCGTTCTCTCGTCGGGGTGTACGGTGTTGATCTCTTTCGGACTCACGTTGTTCTTCCTGGATCACTCCGGTTATTATTTATTAAATTTTTTAAAAATTTATAAATATCAAAGTTATATAAGTAAGTAAATAAGTTTATAGATATAACTTACGAATGATACATAGTCCGTAAAACGATCCTCGGACTTTATTTTACAATGTACTTTTAGGGGTCCTTCTTTGGTAAAAGTAAACTTTTTAGATAATGTTTGTCTTGACCTGGAGTCTATAAAATCGAATCAAACAACCGTCGAAAAAGCGATATTCACCTTAACATTCACCTAGTATGCAATTGAGATATAAATTGGAAAACTCCTTGAACGGTTCGAAAAAGGTTTCATCGACGAGATGTAATGTGAAGGTGGTCGTCAAAAACTCCCAAGATTAAAGAGGTATAGGACCGGTTGTAAACAATAATAAACAAAAACTAATATCGATAGGATCACCTACACTTCACCATAAAGTAACACCAAAACTAAACGTAAAGGGACTACTGATTTCTACAATTCGTAGAAGGCGTTTTCACCCTTCGTTTGCTATGATGACTTTTATAATACTTCGATAGTATGGTCGAGACTTGACACATAGAGGTCTGAATAAAAAATTTACAAATAAATATAAATAAATAAACCTACTCGGTCCAGAACCACCACCATCCGTCCTAGAAGGTAGAAGCAACACCCTACGTTGGAGAAACCAACACCTTACGTTTGAGAATCAATGTCGTACACCTTAGACCAAAGGACCGGTCCTTAACTTAAACCCGGGGGACGTACCCCTCGTGTCTCAAAATCATTATTCTAGTGGTACCTTCAGGGGTCTGAATAAAAAATATGCTCTCTTTTTAACCATTCGGTGACCTAAACCTCCTAGATACAACGTTAAGAAGGGGGACGGGGGGAAACCGACTCGGTGTACCGAACGTCCTGAAATCGTCGAACACGAATCTGTGAGTCAACACAGACTGAGATGTTGGGTTACTTGACACCGGGCATTTCCGAGGAGACAGACCCTAAGAGGTCCGTTCTTATGACCTCACCCAAGGGTAAAAGAAGAGGTCCCTTAGAAGGGTTGGGTCTCCAGTTTGGGTCCAGAGGATGTAACGTCCACCTAAGAAATAGTAGACTCGATGGTCCCTTAAATAAAATAAAAGATTTTAGTTAAATAAATAAAATTAACCTTCGATTAATGAAGTGTTAGTCAAGTCAAGTCAGCGAGTCAGTACAGGCTAAGAAACGTTGAGGTACTTGGTGTCGTACGGTCTGGAGGGACAGGTAGTGGTTGAGGGTCTCAGGCAGGTTTGAGTGCAGGTAACTCAAACACTACGGTAGGTTGGTAGAGTAGGAGACGGTAGGGGAAGAGGAGGGTGGGAGTTAGAAAGGGTCGTAGTCCCAGAAAACTTTACTCAGTCAAGAAGTATAGTCTACCGGTTTCATAACCTCAAAGTCGAAGTTGTAGTCAGGAAGGTTACTTGTGGGTCCTGATTAGAGGAAATCCTACCTGACCAACCTAGAGGAACCTCAGGTTCCCTGAGAGTTCTCATAAGAGGTTGTAGTGTCAAGTTTTCGTAGTTAAGAAACCGCGAGTCGAAAGAAATATCAGGTGGAGAGTGTAGGTATGAACTGATGACCTTTTTGGTACCGGAACTGATCTGCCTGGAAACACCTGTTTCATTACAGAGACGAAAAATTATACGACAGATCCAACCAGTATTGAAAGGAAGGTTCCTCATTCGTAGAAAATTAAAGTACCGACGTTAGTGTTAGACGTCACTAAAACCTCGGGGAGTTTTATTTCAGTCGGTGACAAATGTGACAAAGGGGTAGATAAACGGTACTTCACTACCCTGGTCTACGGTACTAGAAGCAAAATACTTACAACTCGAAATTCGGTTGAAAAAGTGAGAGGAGAAAGTGAAAGTAGTTCTCCGAAAAATCAAGAAGAAGTGAAAGACGGTATTCCCACCACAGTAGACGTATAGACTCCAATAACTATAAAGAGGGCCGTTAGAACTAAGGTCGAACACGAAGAAGGTCGGGTCTCAAAGAGTACTACATGAGACGTATCTTCAATTTATTCGTGCCACTGTTATATGTCGGAACTACATGAGGAAAGGGCTAAACCTTGGTCAGACAACAAGGTACAGGTCAAGATTGACAACGAAGGACTGGACGTATGTCCAAAGAGTTCTCCGTCCAGTCCACCAGACCATAAGGGTAGAGAAAGTCTTAAAAGGTGTCAAATAGCACTAGGTGAGTCAGTTTCCGAAACCGTATCAGTTATTTCGTCTTTATCTACAAAAGACCTTGAGAGAACGAAAAAGGTACTAGGTCGTCTACAACCGTTAAACTAGAGACCAAGGAGACGGAAAAGATTTTGGTCGAACTTGTTAGTCCTTCAAGTGCCAAGTGCATAACGACTTCGGACCGAACCTCTTAAAACTCATAATGAAATGGTCGCACACTCTACTCACGTTAACACACCATTAAGTTCGTAAGAAACCGTAACGGAAAGAAACCCTAACCTTACTGGAAAAGGTCAGGACACCGGTGACGACATAAAAGGTCTAAACGACTGTGTAACTCACGTCATGAAAGTGTCGTAGTAGAAAATCTTAAACTTTGTCGAGTTGACCTTAAGGTAGTGGAGATGATCGAAACAAGTATCACTACGAAGGATTCCTGTTGAACTGAAGTGTAAGGTCCTACAAACCGAGATCTACTTACTAGTGTACTAGCACTTATAGACCCAACACTTCTAGAAAAATTATATCAATAAGACACATAAGAACGGTGGAGAAGGTTATATAAGACAAAGACAATTCAGGTATGGTAAAGACAGGAAATAACTCGGGTAGAAATGTACTTTATAAGGGAACCATAGAGATTAAAAGAACTTCTCTAGAGATCAGAAAGGGTAAGACAACAAAAGGAGATAAAAAAACTTGACTAGTGACTCCTTTCGAAAGAATAGAGAGGGACGATAAGAAACCTTGAGACGTAAGTCTACGAATATCGAAAGGAAAAGAGGAAACTAAAAACGGAGAGAAGAAAAGTGTCGATAAACATTCCGGAGGAATCTGTCGGTAAAACGAAAAAACGTAAAGAAAAAGAACTCCTACCAGAACTAGGGACAGAGGACATGTTACAGTACTTGGAGGTAGGTATCAAGTAGTCCGTGAGACAGATAGTCTAGATCTTGGAATTTAGATAAAGAGTGAAGGTGACATATTAGTATTCCCTACACTAAATCCAGTATGGACTTACCAGATCACCAAAAGGGGTGAAAGAAGTTAAATTCATAATTAAACCGTTATTCCTCAAGTACTAGACTCCGTGTCAGTCGAGGACCAGAAAAAAAAAAAAAAAAACGACTGACATATCTCGAGGTAGAAACCGATGTTTCTTATATTAGTTAGACTAAAGCCACAACTGGTAGACCACTAGAGGTACACATCTCAGAAGAGAACACAACAACCTTCTTCGACAAACGATACTGGTCACACAAGAGAACCGTTTTGAGATAATCGGAAACGGGACGAAGTAAGACATAAGGTTCCGGTTTAAACGGACAATGGGGTCCACAAAGAACTGAAGGATGAAAACGTAAGGTCAGGGGATATTACTTTTCCTGTAGAAAAAACCCACAATGAAGATTTTCCAGAACATCCAGAAGTATCTTGACAAGTTGAAGTCGTAGAAGTCTCAAAGACCAACCCCGTATCTGAACATAATGGCACTATAACTTACCAAACGGAACCTTTGCTTGTCTCTAGTAAGACAGCAAAAACTCTAACGTAGGTTCATGACGTAAAACCTGAGAACAACTGATATTACCGATGAGGTAAAGAAGATTCCCTAAGGACGGGTTTCATCATCTATATTACCAGTAGATTCAATTTAAGTGAGTAAGGTCAGGTAGAATCAAGCGACTAAGGATCTTACAGCTGCAAGTGAGAACGGTAGAGGACAAACTGGTGAAGGTTAAACGGGACTAAGTAATTGGATTGTAAGGTCCAAGGATACGTTATAACGAGAAATATCGTAGTCTGGAACGAAAATAGTAGTCAAGGTAGATGTTGACCAACAAAAACAAAACCGAGGTAGGGAAGTGAGAAAGACCTCAATAAAGAGGTGACTAAAGGTCATCGTATAACCCGTGGATGGTTGGACCCCTCAAGTAGAAAGTCACAGGATAGAAAAGCGGAAAAGTAGGACAAGTACCCCAAGAGTTTCGTTCTTATGGCTTCACCAAACGGGAAGGGAAGACATCACCTGGTGTAAGACAGTCTGGAGAGGTGGTACTGGGTGGACAGAACCCACCGGGGTGTCTCGTACCGAATCAAAGTAATTCAATCTGTTCGACAGTAGGCACACTCGTCTAACCGATCAACAGACACTAACACCAAAGTCAGACAGACGGGAGACTACGGGAGAGCGTAGTGGATGACAGAATGAACCCAAAGAGAATGGAACCTGCACCCATAGAGAAGTGTCGACGAGGTCGTCACGTCGGCGACGAGGAATGGAACCTGTGAAATGTGATGACATCACCAAAAACGGTATGTGACTATACTTAGTCGGTACCCACATGTACACAAGGGGTAGGACTTGTGGGGAGGGTGGAGGGAGGGATAGGGTAGGGAGTCCCAGTAGGGTCACGTGGTCGGGATTCGTGGAACAGAGTACGTAGCTTGGACCTGATCGATAGACAAAGTGTATACTATTATATGTACAAAGTTACGATAAGAGAGTTCAATAGGGTGGGAGCGGAAGAAGGTGTCTCAGGTTTTCTGACAAGAAATGTAGGCACAGAGAAAACGACAGAGCGTATATCCCAGTAGCAATGGTAGAAAGATTTAAGGTATATATACATAATCATATGACATAACCATGAAAAGAAAGACTGAATGAAGTAAGACATATTATCCGAGGTCAAAAAAAGTAGGTGGAGTAATCTTAACTAAGTTTACGTAAAAATTACCGATTATGAGGTAACACATATACATGGCGTCGAAAGAATAGGTAAGTAGACGACTACCTGTAGATCCAACGAAGGTACAGGACCGATAACATTTGTCACGACGCCAGTTGTAACCCCATGTGTGACAGAGAAAGTTAAGACCAAAGGAGCCACACATACGGGTCGTCACCCTAACGACCCAGTATACCGTCAAGATAAAGGTCAAAAAATTCCTTAGAGGTGTGACAAGAGGTATCACCGACATGATCAAACGTAAGGGTGGTTGTCACATTCTCCCAAGGAAAAAGAGGTGTGGGAGAGGTCGTACACATTTGTTGTCATCTGAAAAACTATCGTTGGTAAAACTGAGTGCACTCTACCATGGAGTGACACCAAAACTAAACGTAAAGAAACTATTACTCACTACAACTCGTAGAAAAGTACACAAACAATCGGTAGACATACAGAAGAAACATCTTTACAGACAAATCAAGAAACCGGGGTAAAAAACTAACCCAGTAAATAAAAAGTATGATCCCTTAAATAATATAGTCAAAGACACTTAGTCCTTAGATTTTGATAGAATCGACTCCGATGTCAATAGGTCGCCTACCTGACTCCGACCTCTACCAAGTCACTGTACCGACAACCTCCCTGACAAGGAATGGTGTACCTGAAGAGGTATCCTACAGGAGTGTCAATCCGTTGACCGAAGGGAGTTCTCTCTTACTCTGATTCTACCTTCGGGGATATGGTATTGTGTGTGGCGAGGGTGAAATAAGATAAAAGTCGTAGATCAGTGATTCAGATCCGGTGTGAGTTCATCTCTCCTTTATCCGAGGTGAGGTACTTCGCTTCTTATAGTTTCTTAACCACCCGCACATAATTTTGGTTGTGTGTCTATGTAGTTGAAAAACAAGAAATATTTATGACTTTTACAAAAGGAAAAGTGAAACAAATATGTCGTACAGTGGAATTTCTTTATTAATTAGGATGGGAATGGATGACTAAACTTTGCGGTAATATATATATATATATTTTAGGACCTACTAATAAAAGGTAACTAGGTATACATTATATAAGTTATATATCGATAAAGACGAGATGACGATGTGACGGTATTGATCAATAAAAAGAGACATATATTAACTAGGATAGAATAATCAAGATTATTGATTTTTCAGATAGAAAACGTATACACAAAGGGTAAAAAGTGTAAGTTTAATATAAGATTTTTGTTTTATTGTAGATGTCGACACTACAAATCCATTTAGAAATTGTTGTCCGAGAGGTCCCTCTTGTTTTACGGGATGAAAAATCGTCCATGACTAAAAAGAGGATATTTATGACTAAAATTCGATCGTTGAGTGTTACACCACAAAGGAGGTATGTCTATGTTAGCTCTATTTATTAAAGTCTCGTATTTATCATCATTTTGTCAATTCCCTACTTAACGCATAGTGGTTTAAGTATCCAACTTTGGAACGGGGGTCATGGAGTCGTACACTGAGATAACCCCTAGTCCGGAATTTTCTACTAATTCAACTCTGGTGACCCCACCCGGGTTTAGGTTAGACTGACCATAGTCGGATTCTTCTTCTATAAACTTGTGCCCTCCGTCTGTGTGTCTCTTTTCCTGTCACACTCTTGCATCTCTGTCCGTCGGAGGATGTTCGATTCCTGTCTCCGGAGGGCCCTTTGGTTTGGACAACTGTGGAACGAGAACGTAACGGGGACTTGACACTCTTTTATTTAAAGACAGCGAATTTGATGAATTCGGAAAACAATACCGTGAGGATCGTTTGATGTTTTCCACCATGTTATTAATCTAACACTACTCAAAAGTTATGAAAAATTTTTAAAAGAAATTTAATACGAACGTGAAAAAAAAAAATTACACACTGGTGTGTCGTGCCACACTCCCACAACTAAGAACCTGACCCTCAGTTTGGGACCGAGGAACGTCACCTTAGAGTCTCAGGATTGGTGACCTGGTCGTCTCTTCAGGTGTTAAAGTACAAGGATTCATTGAAAGAACTTCTTTGAAAATTTAAAAAGAAATAAACGACAGAATTCGGTCCGAGCACGTGTCATACGTCCTAGGATTAAGGGACTGGTCCTTTAACTTGGACACGTGGGACGAACCTTGGTGTCTCGGGGTTGGTGACCTGGCGGTCCCTACAGGGGTCTTGATTATCATTTGCACGAAAAGTTTTCATTAATTCCTGTGGGGAGAGACAAGGAGGGAGGTGAAATTCTTAGGGACTGTTCCGTATTTCCTTCCTGGTCGGTCGCCCATAGGAGTGAATACTCAGTGACCTTTCACCTCCGGAATTCCCTGTATTTCCACTTCAATCTGTTTGAACTCGGTCAGAAAATTTTTGATGGTTACTATTTGTTTGCCCGTAACTGAACCGTTCGTCCTGAAAATTACTGTCCGACTACATCCGAACGTCTTAAACTCTCCCACCAAAAATATTGTCCGCTCGAGGAAATCCGACGGTAAAAATCGTATTCGACCGACAGACGCTGAACACCGGAGCGTGGAGGGTCCACCTCCAGTGTCTGAGAGGGCACCGCTCCTAGGGATCTATCTCGCTATGACAGGTGTCCTTCTTCTCTCTCTGCCGCTCCATTCCTGTCAAAGAACTCCCTCTCTCCTTCCCTCGGGAAATATCCATGCTTTTGAGGCCCACAATCGGAGCTATTCGCCTAGACGCCTTCGTGGTCGAGAAAATGAGGGGAGACTTCAGGTTTCCACGTCGGCGCCGAATTTCCGGGAGCCAAGGCGGGACCCCGGAAACAAGGCCGAGAATTACAAGGTCTTAGTTTGCGGACTCCCTACACCCGCCCCCGCCCTCGACGTTTCGTCGTGTGACCCTCGCCCGCCTCGCCTCTGGCGCAGTGGCGACGCGGCGATCCCCCGCGCGCTCGGGGACGTCGGCGGGCCGGGGGCGCGGACGCGTCTATCGGTGCATGCACTGGCGGCGGGGGCCCTCAGGCGCGGGGGCGCACAATGTATTGGCCAAGGGACCGCCGCCGCCCCCACCGCGCAGACCGAGCCTCTCGACCCTCGCAATGGTCGTTAGCGGTAAACCAGTGGTGGGAACCCAAACCGCGTCACCGAAAAGTAAAAAACTTAGGGCTGCGACGGTAAATGGTCGAGATCAGTGTCTGTTCAGCCAATCGGAAAGACTCTGGGTCACATATTTGGACATTTGTGACCCGGTAGAATCAACAGACCCAATTTACTCTCCACTACCCCAACGTAGTCCGTGTGAATTTCACTCGAGTTGTTAAGAGTCCCGAAGGGAACCCCCGCGTCGCCATTTCTTAGGAGGACAGTCACATCCTCTGTCCAAGGTAGGAACCCACCCCTTCGAAGGGACCTCCTCCTTTACCGTTGAGTGGCGTCATGAGAACGCACAGAGGTGTCTTAAGGTACCTGGTTCCTCGGACCACCCGTTGTCAGGTTCCCCAGCGTTTCTGAACTTGTGCTGACTCGTGCCCTCAGACGTGTGTTTGTGTGGTTAAGAGTCTAATTTATCCCACCGTCCAGAGGTCCATGACGAGGGGTGGCTGCCACCCTGACCTGAGACGGGAACCGGGACCCGGACTCGGACTGACGCCAAGATCACAAAACGAAAAGTTTGATCACAAAAATTCGACGGAGAAAAGGCATATTGTGCTGGGTGGACTTCCGTTAGATTGTCAAAGTAGACCGCGGGTGGGTTTCTTCGTCGTCAAGGAAGGGCGCGACCCTCCTTTTGCCCGAATGAATCGCTCCCGGTAGAGGTTGCACCGTGTCCTCATACTGGAGTTCTTTAGTGTGTACGTTAACTCTAAGTTATCTACACACTTCTGTCCAGTAGTCCAAGAAGACGACAATGTCCCTGTCGTTCCATGGACACTTAGAATTTAGTCCTTACTCTTGTGTGATTTGAATAAGGACCTTCTTTATTTCGTCTTTATCCACGGAGTGTTACCGGTATGTACCGTCTTTTCCTTTTTTTTTGGAATCAGAACAGTATCAAGTGTGAAGCCGGTCTGTTCTCCCGCAACCCTACCTTCTTAAAGTGTTGATCGGTTCCTACCGTATTGTCCAAATCTTTGGTCTATACAAGGTTGGCAAATACTCCGACATAGACACCACCTTGGATGGGTCCTGATGATTCTTTATAACCGGTTTCGCGACAGGGGGCCTTCGAGTTCTGGGACCAAATTTTCATTCCTTTCTGAAACACCCCCGAAGGACCACGGAGTCGTCATTTCTTAAGTGGACGTTGCGTCCTCTCAGCCCAAGTTAGGGACCCAGTCCTTCTAAGGGCCCTCTGTCTTTACCGTTGGACGAGGTCATAAGAACGGACCCCTTAGGGTACCTATTTCTTCCGATAGTAGGTGCCCTAGAGTTTCTCAGTCTGTGTTGACTTGTTGTTGTTTTACTCGAGCACTGGTGGAGAAGGTGGAGGAAAGGACCTCCGTCACTTCGTCACACAAATTATTTCGGTCTCTCAAGATGTTTCTATGTTTAGGGTCACAGGAATTTTTTTTAAAAAAAAAAGGAAGACATGAGGTCGTAAAGTTTACGTTTCAGGACCCATCGACGTCATAAAAAGAACTAAACGAAAATGTCAAATGTAGGATCTTCGATTCAACCTGTAGTCTCTCTTTCCGGAACCGAAACAGTAACGGCGAGTGTCCGCCGTTATGGTCAGACGTCAGGGTGTGCGAAATACTTACACGAGTATTTCCGTAACTTCAAAAGGAGGGGGATTGTAGTGGGGTAGGAAGCAAGACGACATTCGCACTTCAAGACAAAGTTTCAGTGTACGTACTCCGACTCTAAGGAGGAACTCTCGGTCCCTCTCGACTAGGACCCGAATTACACCAGTACTCAACTTGTTAAACTTCTACGAGGTTATAAAGGTCAACGTAGAAAATATAAGTCGTCCGTACCTTTGTTTGGAGTCTGTCAGGAACGTACAACCCTTCTTACACAAATCTTGAAATTCCCAAAAGACAACTGTTCACTTTGAGCGACTCACCGAATCGTTCACCTAGCACCACCGAGACACCCTCTTTGACTTTATGTGCTTCTTGTCTTTTGGTCATTATTTTTCGACTCCTTGACTATTTCTCTTTCTTGGCTTGTCGAGTTTAAAAGTATTTGAACAATTTCGCAAGGTACGACATTTATTGACTTGCTAGAGTAAAGACTTGTTTTAGGGAGACACCACTCTTTGGACTTTTAATGTACACCAATTTAGATATGTAACATTAAGGAACATTGGGTTGTTAAGACGTGTATTCATACGGGGGTTGTTTTTACTCGACGGATCCAGGTAATTTTCTGAGGACTATTGACATGTGTCATCGATTTCTGCCTTTGTCAACACCATATAGGTATGTTGTACGTATACGGGACCCGAGTCAAAACAGACTGAGAAACACTGCGGTACCTGACATCCGGTGGTCCGAGGAGACAGGTACCTTAAAAGGTCCGTTCTAATGACCTCATCCAACGACAAAGGAGGAGGTCCCCTAGAAGGGTCGGGTTCAGAGGACACAGAGGACGTAAAGTCTACCTGAGAAATGAACGACTCGGTAGTCCCTTCGGGTGCGAATGTCACCTTATAAGTTTGTTGATAGTAAAGTACGTTGTTGTACCTACTGAGAGTGTCTGTATTACAACTCCTTTTTTGTCCAGTCTGTGTTTTCTTATGTTTCTTATGTATGACATAACAAAGTAAACGTTCTTTAGCTACTTCAGTCAATCAGTCAAGTCAACGAGTCAGCACAGGCTGAGACGGTGGGGTACATGACGTCGTGTGGTCCGGAGGGACAGGTAGTGGTTGACGGTCTCGAATGAGTTTGAGTACAGGTAACTCAACCACTACGGTAGGTTGGTAGAGTAGGAGACAGCAGGAGAAGAGGAGGACGGAAGTTAGAAAGGGTCGTAGTCCCAGAAAAGGTTACTCAGTCGAGAAGGGTAGTCCCCCGGTTTCATAGCTCCTTCTCCATTTCGATAGATATCTCGAGTTCGTCCTCCATGGAAATCCCCACAACACAGTCCCGTTCTTCCTCGACAGACCTTACGACCTGTAAAAGAAGTAGAAAAACGTTATATATTTATACATTTTAAGGGACTCGTCAAAGTCCAATCATATGAAACATATACAATGTAAAGTCAAAAATTTTTTTTCAATTTTAATGAACATCGTGGCACCCTATAAACTGGATAATGGTCGTTTAACTCGTCAAGTTCCCAGTCGTCCTTGTTAACCACTTCTTCGTAACTTTGGTGGTTGTCGACTCGTCCACGTCGAAGAGTTTGACTCGATCTCAATCGGAACCTAATCCGAACCATAGGTAGATGGTTCTGTATAGAAATAAAAACAACAGTGTGACCGTTCTTATAGGTCCAACCCACCTACTGTTCACAAGTCCAAGTGTAGAAAGAAAAAGAAAGGAAGACAAATATTAAAAAAGAAAAAGAAGAAAAAAAAAATTATATATAAACCGTCGCAGTAGAATTAACTTCGTATGACCTAGAGATACCGTAGTACACCCTAGAAAGACAAATTATACACAAGAAAGAGAAATTAATATTATTATATTTCCTGAAAGGACTGCCAGGTCACCACTTCTGAGGTACGAAGGTCACGTCCCCCACACCCAAACTAGGGAACAGCCTCCTGATTCTCGGGTGTACCCCGTACCGTCTTTCTCTTCTCTTTTCTTTTAATATAAGACATGTAGTAACATATACATGACGGGACATAACGTAAAATGTACTTCGATTGTATACGACGTTTCTCAGACTGTGTTGAATCGTTGAACCGCTGACTTGTTGTAGACGACATGGATTATCTACCCCATTCATTCTCTAAAAGTTCCCATTAAAATTGATACCGGGAAAGAAAGAGATGGGGGATTTTTACACTTCGCACATCGTGTCACAGACCGTAGGTCCTTCCTGGAAGTCGGACCTGGGGGTGGAGGATGTCGTGTGTACACGAGAGAGTGATTTCGACGGTTACTGGTTTTTGTAACACATACATTAGTCTGAACTTAACAGACGACACGACACAGGAGGAACAGAAGAATGAGACGTGGGAGGGAGGTCCCGGGGAGAACTAAGAGCCTCAAGTTGAGGACCAACTATGTGAAGGGTTTAAATATAGAGATCAGGTCCGAAGAGTGATGGGGTGGGGGGTAGGGGTCCGGACGGTAAAAGAAAAAGAAAAGGTCTGAACGGTAACAGTTCGTACAAGACCTACCAAGGTGACTCAACAAGGCCGTGGAGTTTTTGGGCAGGATTTCACTTGGGTGGTAGAGAAAGAGGGTGGGAGGACGGGCCAGGGGTTACCAAGAAAGACAGTAGAGGTGGAAGCGAACACCGTGGTGGAAGATTGTTTCAGAAGGGCCGATCTTTGGGGGGAAAACCTAAAAGGACCACCACATCACCAATTCATAGGTAGAACGTTACTTCCCCTTTGTCTAAGGGGATCAGACCCTTGATTCTGGGGTGTACGGAGCCCCGTTGTTTTAAGAACGCGTTGTTGATGACTCACATTCCTCTCGGACCTCTCTTTCTCTCGCTGGCCCCGCAAGTCCGTCCCCTTCTAACTAATATCTTCTCTCTTTTACTGACCGAAATCTCTTTTTGGTCGCGGGAGGGAAATGTCGGTTTGGAAGAATTTGGGGCAGCCACCCTTTAACACGGGACTTCCCTCCCCTGGAATCAAATAGAAATCGGGTGTCGACCCCAGAACACTAGTACATCAGACTCCCCAGAGTGTCGACCGACCAGTGCATCAGAACTCTTTGACCGTGGTCGTCCCTTTTTGTCCTATAGCGAAATTCCCTTTTTATTCTACGGTGGTCCCGTTACACCGGTGACACTGAAGTAGGGAACAAACAGTCCAGTGGTGTTACCCGGTAAAAATTTGATATGGGATACATACTCGGGGAACACCTGGGATTGTGACTCGGGTGTTCGAGATCTCGACTACAAGGTGTTGTTCTCTGCGGGGTGGGCACTCCAGTTTTACTTTTTTGGAGGGAAAGAGAGAAAGGAGGAGAACCGGAATCGTAGATTAGTCAGTGGTCTAGAACGGCAAAGTAGTCACAAAGAACTTAAGAAAAGAAGGAATAAAGTTGACGGGATAAGGTCCGAGAGTTGTGAAACAGTGGACCCAGTGACCTTGGTTAGAAGAACGAGGGTAGATAAAGGGAACTTCGGACGAAAGGTAACGACGGTCCCACTAGAAAGATTTTCCTCAAAAGGTGGTACAAGGAGGGGTCAAAGAATACACCGAGGGGTAATGGGTAGACAGGATGGTCCATTGCAAAAGTAAGAATCCGGAGGACTAGAGTGTGGGTGAAGGGATCCGAATACAGAGTTCGAAGGCAAGAACGATGTCTTTGGGACTTTAGAAGGTTCGCGATGACGAAGACAAACAAAGAAAGCAACGTGACCCAGAAGTAATGTCACGAACCCAAGGAGTAACGTCACTGACGAGAACAACACCTCGTGTCCGAGATCCGTGCACCCGGAGACACCAACACTGTGTGCCCGATTCAACGAGGTACCGTACACTTTAGAAGGTCCTGGACCCTACCTTCGGTATAGGGGACGTGACCGTCCCTCTCAGAATACATGACATGGTGGTCCATTCAGGACATAAAAACAACAACAACAACAAAAATACAACTCGTGTATTTGACTTACAGACGAAGTACGTCACTGAGATTAGGTTAGAGACAGGACGTCTTGGTGAACAATCTATTTAAGGAACAGAAAAAAAAGAAAAAACCGGTGTGACACACGGTACTCCCTAGAATCAAGGGATTGACCCCTAGCTTAGATACGGGGGACGTCACCTTCGTACTTCAGAATTGGTGACCTGTCGGTCCCTTCAGAGAAGGACAGTAAGAATTTCTAAGTTAGGTGACAGTAGAGGAGGTCCTGTGAAAGGAAAGACTTGACGAACTAGGGACCACTCGTCAGGATAGGAAAAATGAGGGGATCATGGAAGATCTATGGGTTTTAAAATAGATTGTGTACTATTTGTCAAAATATTTACAAGAACATTGAAGGAACTCCTAAGTGACGAATCAGGAATCACGAGTCGTGTGTACTAATTTAAACTTGGTCTTTAACAAGATTAATGAAATGACTTATTAGAGTGACTTAGGAGCGATCTCGGATACGTCATCTATTTGGTTATCATAGAGGTAAAATTTCTCTCTCTTTGTCCGTACTCCTTCAATCATATCCGGGTTCCAGGGGAAGGATGGTCGGAAGTCCGTAAGTGTAGGTCCGTCGGACCGAGGTGTCGTCCATAACGGTGATAGAATATAACACGACTCAGCAAGTCGACACAGGTTGAGAAAAGTTAGGGTACCTGCCATCGGGAGGTCCACGGAGACAGGTACCCCTAAAGGGGCCGTTCTTATGACCTCACCCAACAGCAAAGGAGGACGTCCCTTAGAAGGGTTAAGTCCCTAGTCTAGCCTCAAAGGGAGTAAGTCTTTAATAAATGACGACTCGGTGCCTATAACCTAGAGATATTTTACCCGTGAATCCTAAACGGACCAACGGGTCACCAATTCTTAGGCGGAACGTTACGTTCCCTACGTCCAGGCTAGGGATCAATCCCTTGATTATAGGGTGTACAGAGTCTCGTTGATTCGGGTACGCTACGTTGATCTCTTAGACACGTGACGTTACTTTCTAAAGAGTATTACGTAGATTCCGGACTACATCAGTTTATTTATAAAAAATTTTCTATTTTACCCGGGAATCATTTACAATACCTTTGTCTTTATCGATACGAATCAACTCACGTATGATGATCGTCTGAAACGGACCTATTAGAGTTGAGACACTTCATTCGTGGTAGTAATAAAGGTATAGTGTATTCTCTTTTGTCGAGACCTCTTCAAACCGTTGGAGAGGCTCCAGTGTCTCGATTCATCACGCCATCGAAGTGCGTGTTCGTTCCAGAATTGGTGACGTGATGGTCTACTCCGGTGATCGAGTCGTTACCTAAGTACACTTCCCACTACGTACGTCTGGAGACTGTGGACGGCGAGTCTCGGTCTTTGAGTCCAAAGTCTTGGGGTCCGAATGTCGGCCGACTGAGTGTGGGGTCCAGTCTTTTTCTAGTCGGGTCATTGTACTATCTTAGTCGTCGTGAGCCTTGATCTACCGTGGTGTTACCTCCAGGAAGGAACTGGAGCACAGGACATAGGGCTCCCCGAGTCCTCGACCAATGGGCCCTCTGAGTTTCAAAAACTTCTTGTCTGGAGGTCCCTGGAGTTTCGCTGCCATGGTGCTTTCCCAATTAAGACTTGAACCCGACGGCCCCCACCTGAGGGATCACCGGTTCTTACCCAATTCGCGGCCCGTCTAGCGGAGCCCCCGCCGGACGTGCGATGGGTCTCCAATTGACGGGCACTCACCGGAGATGCGTGGTGCCCCGGGGCTTTCGGGGACGGGGTCGGTTCACAATTGATGAGAGATCCCGGGGGGGGGCGGCGGGGCCCCAGCACCGGAACCCCGCGCTGAGCTGGACCGCGCCGTCGCTTCCCAATTGGCGGGACCTCCCGAAACACCCGCCCCGCAACCCGCCCCGCCCCGGACCCCCGCCCCGGCCTCCGCCTTCGCCGGCCCCAGGACGGGGGACGCGCGAAGCCATTGAAAGCCGAGCCGAGGAGGCCTCCCGGCCGCTGGAGGGCCGTGCGCTTCGGCCCGCTCCAAGCCCCCGCCACTGTCCCCGTGCCTCGCCCACTTCCTCTGCCAGGGACCGTCCGGGTTTCCGCCGCTGGAGTGCTCAGAGCTCTCCGGGCCTGTCCACCCACTCCCGTCCCATTACTACCCGGATCCTCGAAACTCCCCTTGCTTCTCTCTCCTCGCCACTCGTTTGGACCATTGTTCCTACCCACGTTTGGACTCACTGCTCAGGGGAGGTCCTAGGGAGCCAAGTGTGGGAGAAGAGAGGGTTTAGGAGAGATCCAGCTAGGGCTGGGCCTCGAGTTGAAAGTCTTCTCTCTGCGGCGTCGTTTGGAGAGAGCCCCTTAGCAGGTCGAGGAGTGGAGGTACCCGGTCTGCCGGAACCGTCCCCCGTCGTCGCCGGGGAGGTGGGGTGTCCGGGACATGGGACTGGCCAGAGCAGGGCTCCCGAACCTCCTCGACGACAGACGAGGGGGAGGACTGGACCCCCGGGTCTCCGCGGTGCCGACCTTGGGGTTCCTGACGAGCCTCTTGTAGCTCCAGTTCCTTCCCCCGAACACGAAACTCGCCGCCGGGCACCGGGTCTCGTGACTACCCCGGGCCCCCTTCTCCCCGATGAGCTCCCCGGACGTGCGGACCCTCTAGTCGACCGGGGCCCTTGTCTCCCCGTGGGTGCGGCACCACCCGCACCGGTGTCGGGCGCGGGGCGACGTCCGACTGGTGATGCGCCGCGACGACCCGTCGTTGTCGCTCAGCACCCCGACCCTGTAACCCGCCCCCTTTGACATGGTAGTCTCGTTCCCCTGACCCCGGGGGGTCATAGGTGGACCGGGAGTCCCACTCGGCGACCTCCACGGTCTCTCCGACGACCACCACGACCTGTACCTCCTCCCTTGAGACCCGATGCGACAGCCCCCGTGGATGGACCCCGGCCGGAAGGCGCCTGACTTCCCGTCCTGGGAGATAGGTCGTCATTCGCGCCAGACCCCGGTCACGGTCCAGGCGTAGTTGATGGACCCGCTTTCCTCTCCACTCCGGACCCTGCCCACACCCCACTCACAAGCCAGGGACCACCGACACCAAACCCTACCTACGAGTCGCGGAATGTTGGTGTCTCCCTTACCCGGTAGTAGACTGACCAAAGGATGGGTCAAGTCACGGTCCTAACTGATTCCCTGAAGTGTCGACAATGGATTCAAGTAGAAGGATTGTCAGGATCTCCATTTTTATTCATTTTCTACCCTTTCGTTGAACGATCCTCCACCACTCAGGAGTCTTACCTCCCTGTGTGGGGTCCCTAATCCCGAAGGGTCCCCTCGAGTCGGGGATCTTGTTCTCCATGTTTCCCAATTTAGACGGGACCCGATCCTCAGGTTGAGGTCCTCCTTCTCCTGGACGCCACGGTCCACGGGTCCCGTACATGGACCGAGACACCCGAGACTGAGACACTGTATATGGATGAAGGAAGAAGTCGGTTTGGGGTCCTTCCTCGGTAACTCCGACCCATAGACCTTCCTCTCGTCACTTCCTCCGTCCGGAGCTCCACCCCGACGCCCGTCCCCGGAGGAACCCCTTGGTCCCTCGGTCCAGAAAGATGTCAATGTCTCAGAAGTCGCCTCCCACCGACGGAGAGGGGTGATATCGGGTACCCTTGATAACATCTCACTTCTCCGGACGGAAAACGTGTCAGGGTCACGGTTCCGGAGAGACCTAAGTTTCGGACCCGGTCGGGGGACAGTCTCGGCGGAACCGGGGAACGAATCTCCCGGAATCCCGAAGTGGGGTTGAGACTGACCCCAGCGCACTCTAGACCCTACGGAGGGGGTCTCGTCTACGTCTTGAATTCCCGTGGAATCCGGAGGGTGAGTTGGTACCACCCTCACCTGAACGTCGGCCTCTTGTCCCTTGGGCCCGTCCTGGGACACAAAACTCCTGAAGACCGACCTCAGCGTGGGGATGAGTGGAAGGGAGGAAGAGAAGGGGTCGCCTTGGTGTGAGGGAAGACGTGGACTCGGCGGACTCACACGCGGTGCGGGACCCCCTGTGTGCCGATCCGGTGCAAAGGCAGGACGGGGACGGGGGACGGGACTTCGCGATGGACGAGATGGTCACTGGGCCCCCTTGGTGTACACCGGGACTACGGAACTGAGTGGGGAGCCCCCGTCCTCCGTGACGACCGCCTCTTACCGATGGATGGTGGTCCCTCCGACGCCCGTCCGTTCCGACCCAGGGTGGGGGTGGGGGGTGGAGTCCAGACTCACGGTGGCGAGGTCTCGATGGTGGGTCTCCCGCCTTCCCTGTCTCGACAATCAGTTCTGACACCGTCGGACCATGCGTTCTGTAAAAACGTTCATTTTTAATATTCTCTACACGACGACATCTTTGACCAGACACCATAAAACCCCGTGTTCCCAGGGGGCCGACGGAGTTCTTTCCGTTTCTCTACTACCCCCGTTCAAGTCACTTCTCCTTGTGTGGTGTCCCGAGTCACGGTCCACAAATTAGGGGGTGTGCGCCCTGACGAGTCTGTGTTGTGTGTGTCCGCAACCGTGGCGCCCTCCCTCGTCGCGGGACCGGAGTCGACTCCTGTCCCGAAAGAGAGTCGGGAACCGGAGTACCGCCCTCTGCCCTGTCCTGGCCAAGAGAGGACAGAAGTGACCCCTGACTCCCCTGGGTGCTCGTTTGGTGGGAGGGTGGAGAGTCGGTTCTTCTTCGGTGGAACCACTGTCCAAATCAAGGTTACCCATGTCATTCACCTCCGCCCTACCAAGACCAGGGTTGGTGCTGTTTCATCCCACACTTGCCATTTGTTTCTCCACGTAACCTAAGCCGGTGCTCTCCCCAGTCCGCTGTGGTGTTCTTCGCACACACCTCCAGCCCCCCGTCATGTCAATGACCCGAAGACTCGATGGATCAGGGACCGAGTCGTCCTTCCCATTACCTCTACCTGTCCCGAATAACAAACCGTAACTACTACAGTTGCTTGAGTCCGAACTCCCTTCGTGGCGGGTGTTCCTTCGGTAGGTGTAGTCCGACCGAACGGTCGAGGAACGTCCAACGGGGGCAGTGTCTTGGACCCTTCCCTCTGTTCTCGTCCTGACCAGTCGCTACTCTACCCCCATGAGGTGCGGCCGGAGGTCCAACTTCCTTCCGAGCCAGACCAAGAGTCGGGGTGGGGTGGAGTCCGACCTCGGTTTGGGTGAATGGGGGTATTTACTACGCCCGCGAGACTCGGTGACGTAGTCTCTGCAACCTGAATTCGGTAGGGGCCTCGAAAAGTACATGAAGGACCCGGATCTTGTTCTTCGGTCTGATTCTGGAAGTAAGTGACCCCTTTTTTGTGACCCGAGGTCACCTCTGTCCGTTACACCAAACGTCCGTTCTTGGGACCCCGAAGTTAGGGTGGGTCCGGGACCTTACTCATAAGACCCTGTTCATTGAGAGAAAAGAGGAAAATAATAAATAAATCAGAAGTGCACATCGTACGTCCTAACTGTACATCGTAAGTTCTAGAATCAAGGGACTGATCCCAGTTTGGTCACGGGGGACGTCGCCTCCGAATTGGACGTCCCTTCAGGGAGAGGACAGAAAATTTACCCAACCGGGTCCACCAGAGACACCGGTAGGTCAAGATAGTTCTGTCCCCTCCTACTCCTGTCCCGAGGACCCGAACCAATGGACAACCCCACAGCGGCAGAACGGTCATGGTTACCGGGTGTGTCCGAGTATCCGGTTCTGTTGGAACGAGGTTAGGAAGTGCAATAGACACCCTGTCTCTAGTGTCCACCGTCCCACTTTTGTTCCTTCTTGTATTGGTCAACAAAGGGTCTCTTATTCTCACGACCACCGGATGACGGGGGACCACCGATAATATCCTTTCACTGTAATCTCCGTCCTCATCTTCATTATCCTTCCTATGTCCTAAGGGTGGGAGGGGAAAGGACGTAGTCGTGGTCTATCCGAGTCCGACGTCCCGTAGGCTGGGGTGGGAGACGCAGAGTATCGGGACCCGAGTTTCCGGGGAAAGAGGTCTCTATGGACGCTACTGGAACCAAACGAGTTTTTGCTGGAAGAGTCACTACGGTCGAAGGGAGAGTAGATTGAAGAGGGGTTATGTCCGCTAGTGAGGTTCAGGGAGACGGTCCCGTACCCGGTGAAAGACGGGTTAGTCGACAACTCCTTGTCTGAACCACTCGTGGGTAGATCCTTGTTCGGTCGGGAGTAGAGGAGGGGCGAGGGGGTAATGATTGGAGTAGACTGAGGGGTTTCTGTACGGAAGAGAGTCTCACGGGGTCCTGATGGGTGCACCGAGGTTCTAGAAACTAGTACGGTCCCGATTTCCTTCTCTTTTCGGCACCAAGTCGTTCCTCGGGTGGGACAGCGACAGGGGAGGTACTCCTGTCACTCCCGACCCCCCCAGGGGGAGGGTGGGGAGATGGTGATCGTAGAATGGACTAGAGGGGACATTTCCGGGGTAACCGGTGAAACATTGTCAAGACGCGTCGGTGTCGTTAGAACCCTAGATCGAAGACGGCTCGCTTCAGTTACATCCGCCACCCCCCACGCGTTTGATGGAGACTCCTACTCTACCACTGTCTGTCCTACTCTAGTGTCCCTTTAGAAGTAAGTGGTCTGGGGTAGGGCACGAGGTCTCAGGGAAGCGGAAGTGGTGAAAGAATCAAGACGAAAACGGGAAAAAGTGGGGTCGTGCCAGTAGAGACAGGTGAAACGTCGGGTCCGACCCGGACATGGGTTCAGAAACTCGGAGGGTCCATCGGGACTCTCCGGTACCGGGAACGGGACGGGAGACGAGAAATCGTCGACACCGAGACTAAAGGGGTCCGATAAGACCCGGACCCGTGGAGAATCTGAGTCGTAAGAGACCCCCGGTTGGGGCGGAGGGAAGATTTTATTGGGTAGGGGTGGAGGGGGTCCGGTCCGGTCCTAAAAGTCGTTTTCGTCTTCCTCGGTTGAGGACCCCAAAAATGATTCCAGAAACCCTCTTATTTGGTGTTCCCCTACGGAGAACTAGTCGGGGCTCCAAGACACTGAATCCACCCACTCCCCTGTTCCTGCGTCCGGCACCCATCGTCGCTCAGCTGGTCGAGGATCTCCGGAACGCGAAAGGGCAAAAATCCGACCTCTATTGCCATCCTCGCGCGGAGTAAGGGTTTACCGAGATGGGGAAAGGCGACTTCCGGCCTCAGGATGTTCCGGCGGCTCGCCTGACCTAGCCTCGCTATCGAGTCCTCCGACTGCGCCGAGCCATCCCCTCGAGACGGCTGGGCCGTTCCGCGCCCCTCCTCAGAGGCCGCCCGATGCACGCCGCCGCGTGCCTCGGGCGCGGGTCCCCGTCGGCCTCGGCAGTCCGTCGGAGGTGGGGGTGCGTGGCCCGTCGGCGACCGGAGAGAGCTAGCGGGCGTCCCCGACCCGAGTGGAAAGTCAGGGTCGGCCACGTCCGGGGCAGACGCGGGACCCCGGTGGGAGGAGAGGTCCTGGGTGTTCGGTCTCCCGTGGCACTCTACGCCGGGGCGGAAAGGGGCGTCTTTGTGGGGGCCAAGTCGCCGGCGCCTCGAGTCCGGGTCTAGGACTGTCAGGACCTGGGGTCGGGACGTGCGACCCGGTGCGCCTGGGCCCGATTCTCTCAAGGCCTCTCCCGCTGGTGCGGGCTGGCGGGTGGGGTCAGGAGGGGCCAGTCCCGAGTGGCCACAGCCGGCCGTGGAACCGGCGCAAGTCTCACAACTACTCAAGGGGGTCTAACAAGAAGGAGGGCAAGTAGAAGGTTAAGGGGGGTTGCTTCTTGAAGGACCTCCCGCGGTACCGGCTCCTCGTCCGTGCGACTTCCAGTCCTCGTCGCGCGGGGGCGAAGGTGACCGGCGAATATATCTCGCGCCTCTACGTCTTTGGGCGGGGGAGACGCAGGAGCAGGTACCGACCGGGCCGGGCGCCCTCGGGACGGGGGCCGGGGCGGGCGGCGGGCGGCGTCGGGACGGGGCCTAGGGCGGGCGGCGGGCGCAACGCTCCAAGACTGCAATGGGGGAAAGAACATCGTTGCAAGGTGCCGGCAGCGCCCGAGCGAACCCAGCGAAAGTCGAACTTAACGGACTGAAACCCCTCTTCCGCGGTTGACACGCGGGGCGCGAGTCTTCTTGGGGGCGAAGTGCCGACGTCGGGGGCTGGGGCGTCTCCCGATCTTCCTAGGGGTCCCCGCGAGCGACCGACCGACTTCCGGACCTGTGAGGTGAGGTGAGGGTCCGAACCGGAGTCTCGGCACTCCCCGTAAAAAGGTTGAGACCCTTTTCCTTGGGGGGGCGGGGGCAGCCTCGCCGGTGTAGGGACTGACGACTCGTCCGTGGAAACTGGATGGGTCCCGGCCGGGTCGGGGTGTCAATTAACCCGTTCATTGTCCCAAGTGTCCGCCTCCCTGCTGGGTGCACCCGACCTGTGGCGCGTCGATGACTTCTCCGTCAAGTCTCCAGACGGGACGGGAATCCTCATGGAGTGAAAAACGAGGTCGCCGGTCCCGGTCTATTCCCTGACGTTCCGGACCACGGGTCCCGAGGGGTGACCCGTGGACCCCTGTGAGCTCTTCTTGGGTGAACCCGGGGGAGAGTGCACCGGGAGGAGGTACAGGGACGTAGACTGTCGGGGGTGGGGAGTCGGAGGGGGAGGACGGGGACACTCGTGGAGTGAGTCGGGGGTTAAAGGGTTCTCGTCATTTTTCATATCTTGACGGATGGTCCCCCCGTCCCTCCCCCGCGTCTCGCCGTACCTCCTCGTCCCGGGCGTCAAGAGTTTTGGGCTGGAAGGACGATTGGGTCCTTTCTGTCAGAGGGGGCTCTATAGTTTGTCCTGTGCGAACTGGGTGACATGAAAATAAGTGTAGGACATAAAACCGTAAAAGGTCTCATCCTGCCCCTCTCTGTCCCACCCCGTTTCTGACTCCGCCCTCCCGCTCCCCCCGACCGAGGGGTAAAGGGAGTGTAGGGAGGACCGGGGCGGTGTGCCCCTCGCGTGTGTTTCCCCCTCCCCTCCGTGTCTTCGGGGGAACCACCTCCTCCGTCGTGTTTCGATGTGGGTGCGGTGTGTGTGTGTGTGTGTGCGGGTGGGTGTGGGTGCGTGTGTGTGCTTGTTCGGGCGAGGTGTGGCCCGTCCGCCCTAGTGTCTCTTCGTCTCGCGACACCCCAGTTCCCGTCCCTTCGTTGTCAGAGGAGTGTCTGTCCGCCGGCCGGGGAGGGCGGGGGAGGCTGAGGTAAGGGTTCCAGAGGGGCCTCGGGGGGGTGGGGTGCGAAACGGACCGGTAAGAGAGGACCGGAGATCGAAGAAGGGACGACGACCCCTGCTTTTCTTTTCCCCATGGCTCGTCCCTCCGCAGGTAGGGAGTCGGGGCAAGGAGTACGACCCGTCAGACAGGGGCCCCGCGGGAGTCCCGTCCGAGAATCGACCGGTGAGAGACTATCTTCATCTACATCGGATCCAGGAACCCGCCAAAGAGTCTCCGTGTGTGAAAGACCAGTAACATCTAGTGGGTGGACCCCTTCCCCCACCCCTTTTCCCACTTGCTGGGTCCGTAGGAGATCACACAGAGAGACTACACCAGGGACCTGAACTGGGACCACCAAGCCCCCGTTTCCGAGCGTTGGAAGAGACGGACCCGGGGGTTTGAGTCGGGTCGACGGAGGATAGACTTCCCTCACAGGGTAAAGTGTCCCAACAAAGATGAGACACAGAAGCCTGGGGACACGACAGAAATGTCGGGTGGGGGTGGATAAGGAAATTCCGTCTCCAGTCGTTCGAAACAGTTCCGGTCTGTCGTTTATAAAGTCCAAACGTCCGGTGGACCAGATACGTTGATACGTCGATACGTTAAACGGACGTCGTCGTACTTTTATCGGTGTCTACTATGTATTTAGTTACACCGGTACCAGCAATTTTCATAAATATTTTCACTCACCGGGTTAAGTCGGGACCTCGGGATTAAACGGGTAGAGACGGGAGTCCGAAAGGTATTTAAAGACCACTTAACACCGGACGTGGTCCGTCAGGGAATACAAGGGAGGGTGTGGGGTCCTTATAAGATCCCAGAAGTTCCTACGGGGATGGGTAAGGGGGGTGAGGGAGGGGGTAAGTCTTCCGTGCACGACCGGGGAGTGGACGGAAGGAAGAACTACACCGTCTGCATCACTGGTGTGTACCAGCTCCACGGGTACACTGATTACTTCCGTTTCTCGACTATGAGATCCCTTCCCCTCTCTCCCGTCTCGTCTGTCACTCCCTCCCCCTACACAGGTCGTCGAGTACTGGTCCCACCCTAAAGTCCCTGCCGTCTGTCCGGCCCGGGTTCAGATAGAGTCGGAGGGTCCAGGGGCCGAAGTCCTCAGTGCAGGTACCTTTCTTTGAAGACTGAGACATGGGAGGACTCTCTTCGTCTCGGCGGACCGTCACTTCTGGATCACCCCGTCTGACCGATCTAAGAGGGGCGCTGTGAGTGAAGGTCCTGGTAGGGCCTGAAATCCAGGGTGACCATACCTGAGCCTCTACCTCAGCCGTCGACTCGCCGGGAGGCTCTACAGGTACCGTCGAAGACGCAGGTCCAGTAGTTACACTGACTTCTAGGTCAGGTGTCGGGCAAGGTTTGACAACAAGAACCCCTTCTCCCTTCACAATGACAAAATTTTTCGTTCCAGTCCCAACTCTTTGGGGTCGCCCGGAGACGAGGAAGTAGTGTCGGTGAGTTCCCACCTCGGGGTCTGACCGGTTTGGTGTCCCCCTCAGGAGTGAACGAGGACTCCCCACCTTGGAGTGAGGGCGGGGGTAGAAGGGTCGCCTGGGCAGGAGTCGACCCCCGCGGGTATGGCACCGGGCGTTCCGAAAGTCCCGGACCAGGGCCCTCTTCGGGTACCTCTGCTACCACCAGTGTGTCAGGAGACCACCCCCCAGTCGCCGACGTGAGCACCTCGGCCCGGGCGACCTCGGTCCGTCCTACTCCCCCAAACGTTTTAGACCCCTACCGTCCCCAAGTTCACAAACCCCCTCTACGACCGGGACGGGTGGTGGGGTGAGGGGCCGAGGTCGAGGGGTCGGGACGGATGGGCCCAGCAGGTACACGCTGTACTGGGTCAAGTACCGCCGGAGCCGGGGCGACAACGGTCACATCATCTGTCGAAACGCCGTCCGTAGGTACCCTTTCGGGTAGAGGTGATCGACCTACTACTGGCTGAGTAGGTCGTACCCGCGACACCGCCTCTTCGTACCCGTGTCCCCGGACTGAGGAACCCGGTAAGGGACGGGGAGGGGGTCTCGGAAGGGGTCGAGAGAGGGTTGGTGTCCAAGGTACGCAAAAAAGGAGGTACCGGACCGTGGAATAAGGTCTTGATTTTACCGTTGTCTCGGAGTACACCCCGGTCGTGATAGGAGTTCCAGATGTCTTGGCTCCGGTCCCCACGGGGTCCCTCGGGGAAGGGACAAGAAAGAGGGTGTTGTCCGACAAAGGTCTCATACTAGGGGGCGGGGGCGGGGGCGGGGATCCGGTCCTCCAATGTGGGCGTCTCCGTTAATCGGTCGCGACGAGGTGGGTATGTCTCTTGTCAACCGACCCCACGAGAGAGTCAGGAGTGCAGGTAGTTCTCCCGTCTCTATTAAACTTTCCCTCCTGTCTTCCTCGTGCTTCCTGTCCCAGTTCCCCACCGTCCGTCTCTTCTGGGGGTAGTCGTTCCCTTTCTCTGTCCGTCCTTCTTCTCAGTGATTGTACAACCTCTCCTCTTCACTCCCCTCGTCTTCCTCAGAAGCAGAAGCAACGGTATCTTTGGTTCCGATGGAAACCCGAGTAGGCCTCACTGGTCCCCACCCCGTTACAGCCCGTCGAGGAGGAGAGGTCCGACGTCGGGACACGGGGAGTCGACCCTCTACAGATCGAGGAGCCCGTAGAGCTACCTGTGCAGATCTTTCACATGCCGTCCTGTTTCAAGTGGAGCCGTCTAGGGGCTCCGGGAGGACCCTTCTCGTGAGATCCTTAGAGTCCGGGGACGGGGGTAGAACGAGACATTATTCTACTACGCGTCTCGTCCTGGGTAGTGGCACACTATTTTTATTGGTGTCCGACCCACCCCCCACCCACCCGTTCACTTGTCCTAAGGTCAGAATCTAGATGGTGATTACTCGGTGCTCGGTCTCTCCCCAGAGACTGACACGGTGTCTTGCTAAGACATGAAGGTACCCCGAGTTGAAGAGATCCTTTACTTTGATCAAGACCCCAACCGTTTCAACAGTCCCCGGACACTCTGGGCACTTTTGTTTGACAAAGTTCTAATAGTCTTATTTTTGTAGAATGGTTGACATAGTTTGATACTTTTGGTGAAAACGAACACATTCAGTATTGATATTTTAGTTTCTTCAGAATTTGTAGTTACAGGGTGACATATCGTGTCGTGTGACATGAGTTATAGGATACTATTTAGTATTGTTTTTTAATTTTTTCCTTATATATACATAAATTATATTGACTTATCGAAACGAGATGTCGTCATTAATTGTGGTACAACATTCAGTTGCCATGAAGTTAATTTTTTCCATCAATTTTTAAAAAAAATTTAGTTTCTTCAGAATTATTACAAAGGGGAAAGTCTCTTTTCGACTTCGTGATCAAATGTACAGTTCCGGGGAAGAAAAAGATCGTAAAAGACGCATTGGAGGGAACGAGCACGGCCGTTGGTATGGGTCAAAGAACCCGTGGGTCAGGTTCGGTTTCCACTTGAAGAACTAGACCTACTGGTCCATCAGTCCCTTACTCCGTTTAGCACACCAGGATCTCTTCTCTGTTACCGGACATGGGTCTCTTCGACAGGACTTTCGGGGTGGGCCCAGGTCGGAGAGTATCCATCTTCTTGATTGGTGTGACTTCTATTAAAGTATAAGGAAAGGACGGGACCTGTCCGTAGTCTCACAGACGTCTGCTTGTCATCGTCTTCCATCCTTCATCCCCTTACCTCCAAGAATCCCCGTCCTCGTCGTTTCCCCGTCCACCGACTTTAGAGCCTCTGGTTTCGTGAAAGAGTCTAGAGTTCAAATGCGGTCACTGCCCACTCGTTTTTCATTCTGATACACGATTTTTAGAGTCAAGACAGGTGGTGACAAGGATTCAGGAGTACGAGACGGTCGGGGCCCCTTCACTCGTCTGTCTCCGAAGGACTTTTCACTGGGGTAGGTGGGGTTCTCTCTTTTTCTGACCGTCCCCGTCCAGTTCCATTGTACATCGTCAATAGGTTCAGGTGAGGACGGTCCGGGAGAGCCAAGGGGAGTCCGGGGTCCAATGGACGGAGTTAACTACCTTCGGACTCAAGACTGGTGTTTCCCTACTCTCTTACGTTTTCTCCGACTGTTGTAGAGCTCCTACTGGGACTGCCTCCTGGGTATTCCTGAATGAACTGTCGCTGACTGAACCGGACGTCCCGACACGAGGTCTTCAGCAGGTGGACGAGCCCCCGCGGCATCCGGAGGTCCGTCCTCGACTTCCCGTGGACCCGGGCTTGGTCGAGTCCGTCTCCGTCGAAGAGGAGAAGTCGAACGGCGAAGAAGAGAAGTATGAGGTCTTCGAGGAGACCACTGTCTTCGTTCACCCACCTGGGAAGTCTCCCCGGCTCGGTGTAGGGGGGAGTAGGGACCGGATGACGGAGACTCAGGTGCCGATAGAGTCAAGGAGACGGAGGGGTTTGGGTGGTCTGTGTGCAGACGGACATTGGACCGGAGAAAGAGTCGTGTCGAGTCGACTGGTCGACACGCGTTCCAATTAGGGTGTGGGGCCGGACCAACCATTCGTCCCTATGACGCCCGAGACGAGGACTTTCCGCGGGTTCGGGGTAGCGACGGTCCGAAGTCTGGGGTCCGGGGCCCTCCCATCGTCTCGTGGGTGGAAACAAGTACCGGCGTAGGTACCCGTGCCCGTCGACGTACTACATCAGGTGAGCGACCCACATGAAGTGGAAGAGACACCGGTCCGTGAACTAGAAAAGGAGGTGGTCCTTCGCCTTGTGAAGCAATCCTAAAAGTCTCGAGGCCGTTAAGGAGATACCCCTTCTCCGTCCCACCCCTCCAGACCTGTCGGTTCGTGACCCCACCCCCGGATGTTCTCAGTGACCCCCCAGTCCCTCTCTCCCCTCACCTTCCCTCTCCCCTTGTTTCTCCTCGTCCCTACCCTCTCGTCTCGTCTTTGGAAGGGAGTAGTTGGGCGGTCAAGGCCGGGTAGGACCGTGACGTCCTGACGCACCTTTTCACGGACATGAAAGAAAAAAATTACACCTGGAGGAAAAATTTTTTTCAGAAATAACCCCTGAAGGGACCACCAGGTCACCGACTCTGAGTCGTAAGGGTTCCGTCCCCCGGGTCCAAGCTAGGGACCGACCCCTTGACCTATGGTGAACGCCTTTGCTTATTCTCAAGTGCACGGTGTTACTTTCTAGTTTCTAGGGCACACGACGTTGATTCTGGTCGTGTCGGTTCAGTTATTTATAATTTTTTCTTTTTTCCATAAATAACTTAAACAATGTCATAACGAACAAAGACCAAAGAACCGGACCTCCTAGGATCCAAGGGCTGGTCCCTAACTATGACGTGGTCGGACACGACCTTCCGCTTCAGAGTCGGTGACCTGGTGGTCCCTTCAGGGGACATGAAAGATTCGTGATTCGCGAGCGGATAGTAAAAGAAACCCTCGTAGGAAGTAGTCCGACATACGTATTGTTCACAGGAGTCCACGTTTGCGGTGAGAGTCCTTTCCGAGTCACGAGCCCCAGTGACCCCACCCCGACCCGACCCCGACTGTCTCCTCCTCCTTGTCCACTCGTCGCCCTTCTTCCCTCACTTGACTTCACGTCCATCTGTCCTCCTCTTGCTTATGGGGGTGGAAGGGACAGGAGTGGAGGTGGTACAACTATTCCACGTCCTTCTTGAGAACCCGTAGGACGACGGCCAACCACCTCTTGAGCCCCACTGGGAACGGTTACTCCCGGAACTTGTAGGCTCCCCGCTACGGTAGAACCTGAAGGATCCGTCTCAACCCCGTCGGTAAGTCGGCCCCGGGCTCTCCGGTGGTTCACCGAAAGAAATCTGCGGAGGGTGTACCTAGAGTCACAGGGGTGGTAAGGTCTCGGACTCTCCCTGCCTCCAGGTCTGGGTGGAAGACGAGGCAATGGACGAGGGGTAGTGGGCTGAGACCACGACCGAAGCTTATGAGGGGGCTCTCGTCCGGCACCGGGTCGAACCGGGACACAGTAGTGGGTTCTCTTGGTAAATCAAAGGCAGACTGTGGTGGTTAGATGGGGAATGGAGGGGTTGAACTGGGGACGAGTTTGGGGGAATCTGTTGAGAGAATTTACACTTGGTGGAATCTAAGGTACCATTGGGTTGAGTTCCGTCTGTCGTACGAACGTTCTATCGTTAACCTTTCACAGATCGACCGGTCTCCGATGTGACAACGAGTGAAGTCCCCCAGTACCTTCTCTTTCTCCCGTGTGTCCGGGCCGATGCATGTGGACCCACGACTTCAGGACCCACCCCAGGCAACCCCGCAAGACCTTCTAGAAAAGGTCGAATAGGTGCATGGACTCGGTTCCCTTCCTAGTGACTTCCCCGACACCGGTCCGGGTCTCCTTTTCCCTTCCCTCGTCAGTAGATGGTCAAGTCCCTTGTCCAGGGAGGTTTCACCCCTCTGTACACAAACTGTGAACCCCAGGTGCAGAAAGGTCGTTAAGCGGAAGGGAGGGGAAGGGTTTGTCCACTCGTACGTCCCATGTGTTCGGAGACGGGATTCTGCCTCGATGTCCTACCATCTTCTGTGAGTCTTCCTATTTATGTCAAGTACAAGAAACTTATCTTGCACAGCTATACAAGATTTAAAAGTGCACAGAGTCCGGAAGGATAAATCTGTCCTACGAGTGAAGGGATTGGGATTGAACGGAAAGAAGACAGAGGTACAGGGTCGGGAGGGGAGAGGGGGTAGTCCACGAGTAGACTACAGTGACCGGGTTTTATTTCTCATGGACAACCGGGAACTCATGTAGTCCTCCGGACCTTCTCGGGACCCTGACTCGTAGACCGGGGTGGTCACCAGAGTACATATTCGTCGAAATGTTGGACGAGGAGTCGTACATGGTTCTTGGTTCTGACTCGATCTTGTCTCCAGGACTCCCGTGGTCTCCACCCGCGGGCCCCCGACCGATGACCCTCTCTCGACCCCCAGTCCCGTGTCTCGGTCCCCCGGCCGACACCTCTCTCCCGGACCCCCGCCCCCGACCGCCGCCCCCCTCCCTCCTGAGTGAAGGAGACCTTCAGCCCCTACGACTTCTCGTGGACCTGGTGGCTCAACTCCATCGTCGACAACGGGTCCAACGCCTACGGCCACATCGGCCCGGGCCTGTCGCCGAACTCGCCGTGGCGGCTGAGGACCTAGTCGAGGGTGAGCGGCTGTGCGACCAAGTACAGATAGAGGTCGAGGCAGTAGCAGAACAGGCAGACGTACCCTCCTCCGTGAAGTCTGGACTCAGAAAAAAAACAAAATTAAACCGACGCGGTCCAGAATCAACTCCGTACACCTTCGATGAAAGGACTGGTCCCTAACTTGGGTCCGGGAGACGTGACCTTCGTGCCCGAAAATCGGTGACCTGTGGTCCCTTCGGGGTCTGGGCACAGAAAATACAAGATTTTGTATCAGATCCTACTCTCGGTCGACCTTTCTCGGACCTTGCACGACTTAATACCTGGACTTATACCCTCCGGGTAACCCGTAGGAGGTCACGTTCAAGGCCTTCCGGTGTCCGCAGGTCCCCGGGTAATCCGTCGTCCGGAGGTGGGTGTTCTCCCCTACTTTGCTTGTACTAAAGGGGATCGACTTCCCAAGGAGGTGGGACTTCGGTGGGGCAGAGTGAGTCTAGGGGTGGGGTCGTAGCGGAGGAACCAGGGACGATCTGTGAGACGCGTGTCAGACACCAGTGAGGGACTGGACGTGTTGGTGTGTCACCTGCGGACGCAGAGTAGACCATCTTCGGTTGTTCGGTTCCTGGTGGAGACGGAGTAAGTCTCCCTGGTCTTGTGTCATCCGCGAGTCATTCTCAACGACTGCTACTTTACTAAGATGTTCCGAAAAGTGTCCGTCGGGTGCTTAGGACCCTTGACCCCAGTGGCACCGTAGAGGGAGGTGAAACGGCGGAGTCGAAGGCGGAGCCCGTTCCTCCCTCCCGGACTGCCCGTCCCTGCTCTCTTGGACTCGCCTCCCGCCAGAGTGGAAGACGTAGAAGTCGTACAGTTATGGCTTCACCCTGTCCACGAGCCGGTCCAACCCTAGGTCCTGGTACAGTAGGAGCAGTATGCTCATGTGCAGATCACACCCTCCGTCCTCGTCTCAGTCCCCCTCCCGTCAAGTCCGGGGTGGGCTGGTGGCTCGAGTGGGGGACGGGGTTCTCCGAACCACCCTGTCGACCTGCTCGGGTCTCCCGTTGCGAGAACCGAGGGAGTTCGTAGTCACTCCGGAGCTCGGGAAGAACCTAACCGACAGTCTCTTCTACGTCAGTTGTCCCGCTCCCGACCTTGACCAACACAGAGGTGGGTCGTCCTCCTCCAAGCTCTCACTTCACTCAAACTTCTTCTGAATGAGAGAATGAATGTTCTCTTACTGCCAGTGGTGATCCTTCCCCTGACCCCAAAACCCCTCGATAGACTTTCAAGACAAAGTAGACGTTATAAAAGTAGCAAATAGTCCTCTGACCTGAGTACAGAACAAGCACAGTACACTTTACTCATCACCAAGTCTGGGTCACTACAGGTACACCTCCCCCGTCCCACATGGTCGAGGCAGTCCCCACTACCACGGGTCGAACTGCCGGTCGCCCATCGGGCAGAGGGCCTTCACGAGGTGGCGTACCAACAACGGGGGCGACGGCAGCTTCATCGCGGCCGGTGTGTCCTACCTCGGCAGGCACTCCAACTCGGTGTCCAAGAGGGCGTACAGCGTGAACCTCGTGAAGGTCGGTGACTCGGGCCCCTTCTTTTGCTTGGCTCATGTCCAGTCGTCAAATACCCTCGCCACCCACCTGTCTGCCCCGAGACGTCGAAGGGGCGACCAGGCTCCGGAGAGAGTAGAGGAGAGGAACCCTGTAGGGGAGGGGCTCAGGTCGAGGGGTACTCAGAGGGAGGAATAAGACAAGGACTCGGAGAGAGGGAGCTGAGGATCCTCCCACTGGCGAGCGAGGACGAGACGCCCAGTGTGGGGTTTCACCTCCCCCCGCGCCCCGTCCGGAATGGTCCCTCCCTAGGCTCGTCCCAACAGGTCGACGAACTCCAACTTCCGTACGAATCTGTGGACGGCGTGAAGGGGTAGGGTCCGGACGTGGAGGACGAACGCCCTCCGGCTCAGTCGGCTGTCCTCCCGGAGGTGGCGTGACCAGTGGACCCCCTTCGTCTCCCAGTCTCCGTCCTGGGTCAAGGGTCGGGGTGGGCGGGGAACTAGAAGTCGAAAGGACCTTGAACGGGTGGTGTGACGACGAGACTGGGGCGGACGGGGTCTTAGAAGCCATCCCACCCTTCCACAAATATGGGCTAGAGACTGTTACAGGCCGTCAGGGGGGTCGGGTAGGGCCCGATAAAGGTCCATTAGGCCGTCTTACTGCTAGAAATGTAGGAGTAGCATAAGTTTGAAGAGGAGCAACTCCAGTTTGGGCGGAAGCTGTGGACCACTCTGTTCTTTCCTCGACCCCACCCCCCCCACCCCATTACCCCTTCCCTCACGCTCATCCTACTGGTGACGTCCACCTGGGGGAGGAGACTATGTCACGAAGTGGAACGGGGGAGGTCCCAGGGTCCCGGTGACTGGTCCGGGGAGGAAACCCCCGAAAGGATCGTGGAGACTCTCGTCCTTTCTGGTCGAGTCCCTTCTCTTGTCCTACAGTCACTGCGAGTGGCTACCGGTCAGCTCACCCAAAGAACGCCCCTCCCAGAGGTCACGGACGCCAGCGTAGAAGGAGAAAGATGTCACTCCGTCCTTCCCGTGTTAGTCGGGGTCGTGGTCCCTTCCCTGTTTGCCTGTTACCTACCTACCCCTACCTCACCCAATTAGAGTCTTCTCTTTACTCGATTTTTTTTTTTTTTAGTGTGGACGACTCAAAATTACCGGGGTCGTTTTCGTCCACCCCCCGCCTTTACTCCGGGGACCCTCCAGTCCTGTCCTGTCTGTCTAAGTTGGACCACCGGGTCGTCCTACTCGGACTCGCGTCGTCCAGAACGGATGGCCCGCGGCTCAGGCGGCCTCCACCTCCATCTGCGCGACCGGTCAGAACAATTTTACAGAGAGGTGCATAACAAAAGGTTTCGGGTCCTTGCACAAGTACGTCTACATCTCCGGTGGGAGTCTGAGGACGTCCTGTTCTCCGTCCCCGTCTTTGTGTCCGCCCTACTTCGAACCGGTCCTCTTCCGTTCTGGACCCCAATCTTTACCCACCGAAGGCCTTTGTTCCAGACAGGAGTTCGTGACACACCGGAGACCGTTCAGTGGATAATCGGAAAGTCCTGGACCATGTACCGATTCTCAGAGGGGTAGGAGGACACTGAAACCGTTGCCGGTTGTTCCTGTGGTCCCGACTCGTTACGGACAGTCAGTGGTGAGGAGAAGGAAGAAACTTCGGGAGGTCAGTTCCGTTTCTTGAGGGGACTAGAGGAAGGACCTAACTCTAGGTCTCACTCAGTCCTAGTTGATGATGTCTGGACCCTTCTTGAGGTACAGTCTGCGACTTGGATTTGGTCCTTGTGGTACTGGTTGGGGTGGACTCGTGGTTCTAAGTCGTTTGGAAGGTCTGACCTCCTCTTCTGTATGATCGTAGACTTGTACTGTAGATTGGGGACCCGAACGGTCGTTCTAGTCTGGAAAGGAAATGGAGTAAGATTGGTCCACTAGTTTGAGACCGGGTGTAACCAAAGTAGAGGAAAAAGGACGATTTCGGACCGAGGTTCCCTGAGTACACGACGAACCCCGAGTGTCGACTTGGTCCTGGGGTAGACCGTTCCTGTACTTCGGGTCGGAAGAGGTCGGTGGTGGACCTACGGAGGAGGTGGAACAGGGGGGAGGACGGGGGTTATTGGTTTAGAGGTTCTTTAGGGTAGTTGGAGGTTGAAGTTTCGGTAAAGGGAAGACCTTGTTAGATCGTTGTGAAAGACTCTGTCGATCTTGTGTGTCGGGTCCTTCTTTGGTCCCTTTTCTGTTCACAGGTGACATTTAGTGTCGTCTCCTCCCCTGTACCCGAAAGGGGTTGGACTCGCTCAAATGATCACGGGAACACTTCTCCCACGACCTCTTCGCCCTCCTCCTTTGACCTCTGTTGTCAGAAGAGAGTCTAGGTTCGTTGTTCCGTAGAAGAAAGACCTTAATTTCGGAGTCACCGGAACTTTTTAAGAGACGACCCTTAATTTTTATCCCGTCAAGAGGTAGGGTATCTAGCGAGACATGGTGAGGACTCTTGACACACCCAATGTTTTAAATACTTATCTCGCAAAGAGTAGTCCCTTCAGTGTATTTGAGAAAGATGGTACTTGGGTTAAATTTCTATTAGTTTATACGGTCTTCAACCAATCGTTTCAGTTGGTTACCTCTGGAGAACTGTCCCTTCTCTCTTCTTTTCACATTACTCTAGTTTGGGGGAAAACCTAATAAGTTTGGTAATGATTCCTCTCTCTGTCCTCATATCTTTCCCTCTGGAGATGGTAGACAACTATTAATTCTTCTTTTTGGAAAAGAAGGACTCTTTCTGTCGTGAAGTGGTAGGTGCGTGAACTATTTGACCCTCCGGAGACCCTCGAGACGTCACTAATTTGAGGAGACAACGGTTATTTTCTACGACTAAGGTGGTTCCTGACCCTTGGGGTCTCAAGATGAGACTCGTCGACAGGAGAAATGTAAGACGGTTTCGGTCTGAAGTCTCTTCGTCGTACCAAAAGACTCCGGGTCTAGTTTCGGATCGTTTGGTTCGTTGGGTGTTTAGTGTCACTACTGGGACTTTACCCGGAATCTAGTGGGACGATATGAGTCGTGACCGCTACGCAATTACTTCGGAAAGGTGAGACTGAACGTCAAAAGGGTCGGTACTCGACCAGACCGACTTGTGGGACCCGTCCCGGGTGTCGCCGAACTCCCTCCCCACCACTCCCCCCGCCTAGGGTCGGTCCGACGACGGGAGTCAAGTCCGAGACCGGACCGACCTCCGAACACAGACGGACTGCCACAGTGTCCTTCCGTCTTGACGTCCTTCCCTCCATGGCCCACCTCGGACGGTTTGCACTTCGTGCCACACCCACCACCGAAACAGATTGATCAGTCCTCACCCTCACCCTACCCTTTCTTCGGAATCACAGGGGGTGCTTTCTTTGGTAGAGAGACCCTTATGAAAGGTTTCCAAAGGGAGACGAGAGAGACTACCTGCCCTCTTTCTTTCCCCCGACGCCGGTACTTAGTGGAGTTTCCTCTTTGCTGATCTCGAAAGGAGAGGAGAAGGGGGGTGGGGGGGGTTACTGGGTGGAGGGGCGGGGGACTGGTATAATTGGTACCCACCTCCGAGATATTGAGTCAGAAAGAGTCTTTGTCGGAAGAAGTTCCGGTGCAGGTCCGATGATCCGCGGACCCTTGACGTCAGGGGTGGGATGATGGGGGTTGGGCCCAAGGCTTGTCGCCACCCCCCCCCCCNGTCGCCCCCCCCCCCCCCCAGCGGGGTAGGGAGGGTGTGCTCTGATGTTTTGGGCCTCTCGGTACGCGCTGTCCGTTCCGGTTGAGGGTCCGAAAGCGTCCCCAGGTGCACCCTCTACATCAGGCCGTTGATCCACCTCGGAGATCGAATCTTGCAGTTACTCCCCTCACTCGCTGATGTTAGGGGTGTCATGAGGTGCTCTGCTCCTCGCCCACCCCGCCCGCGCTACCGAAAGCCCTCACCATCAGTCAGCTGTCGAGCGCGCTTGAGTTTCGTTGCCGTCCTCATCGCACCTTCTGATGTTCAGGGTACCACGTGGCGTCCCTCCGCCACCGGGTTCGAAACGTCCGGGGCCGTCTTACTGGTCCCTCTACCTTCAGCACGAGCGACGCCCGCACCCCTTACCCGAATGGCCACACAGCTTCCTCTTCCGCGTGAGCAGAAACACCTGGGCCAGAGGTCGGAACCCCTGGGCCTAGCAGCCATTATGACTGTCGTCGCGGAGAAGTGAGTCGAGGCGGTACTGTGGCCGTGGTCGAGGAGGTGTGTGTCGCCAAGAGTGGCGAAGATCAGGGGGGGGTGGGAAGGCAGGTTACTCGTGGTGAGCAATCCACGTACGCGGCTTCCCTTCTGCGCGCTCTTACCGTCAACCTGGCTCGGACGGGCGATCACGAGGCGGGAGACGGGCGGAGAACTGGTAGCGGTTACTTTTCGTGAAGATTACGTTAGCTACCAGCTTTCTCGGTTAGGGTGAGGAGGTCCCGTTTCGCGTGCATCTTGTCGCTCCACCCGGGTCCTCAAAACGCCGGCTCTGAGACCCTGGGATGTCACGTAAGCGCATAGAAGATAACTTCTCCTCCTTGACTACCAACAAATTTGGTCAGTTGGGGTCTTTGAAAGGACCCTCTGGACAGGTCACCCTTTTAATTTCCCGTCGACATCAGATCTATAAACTTTTCCCCGATAGGTCACTCCGCCCCAAGCTCTCCCGATCACAACTCACTAACGATTGATGCAACTGGTTACTCCTAATGACAGAAAGACCGGAATCCTTTTTTTACAAGCATTGAGTCAGAGGTCGCCCTATACTTTTATTATTACCGCATGATTGAGTACTAAGATAAAAATTTATTTTAGTGAAGTGAAACATTGGCTTCCAGAGAATGCGCTTCTAATCGTATGGCGTTTTAGAGTGTTGGCCGTCGGGCCATGCCTTGTTTTCAGGGGAATCGCTCCTCCGCAGTCGGGCCTCTCAGTTCGGCGACGGATAACCGGAGTGCCTGGGTACTATCTGCAAGTCCGTCGGGTAACCGAAGGAAGTAACCTCCGCCCTGACTGTCTCTGTCGGATATCCTCGACCGTAGCTCAGTCGGTTATCCTAGCCCCGTCCCCGCACCGCCCTTCAAACTTTGAGTCGAAGCCCTCAATTCCTAACTCGGCGAAACTTGGGTCTCCACCTTAACCCCGGGCCATTCCCTAAACTTATTTAATCACTTATTAAATCTCCCGGGTCGTCCGGGACTTCCTCAACGGAACAGATGACATAATCAGTAGTAGGAGCGTCTATGGAGACCGGGCCGCCGGTCCGGCAAAGAGTCGCCCCTTGCCCCCCCCTCTAGCCCACCAGACCTTAGTTTCCAGCTTGCACCAGCGGCATTCCCGATTCTGGACTCAGTAAAGAGCGTCCGTAGGGGAGGAGAGGGCCCGGCCCGGGACGGGGTAGGATAAAGACGACCAATGCTACCCGAGTCGATTCTCGCAGGGTCAGTGAGGTCGCGCCGGAGGCGGCGTGTTGTTCGAAGACCGAGCTCACCGTCTGGGGGCAAGTGGGTCGCGGCCGTAGGACGCGTGAGGGTAGGTCCATGTGTCCCCACCGTTCCTCCTCCGTCGCTTAGACAGAGTCAAAGCCTCAGCGATTCTCTCAGGGTGAGGTCATGAGAACAGACCTCTTAGGGTACCTGCCTCCTCGGACACCCGACGTCAGGTACCCCAGCGACTCTCAGCCTGTGCTGACTCGCTGAAGTGAAAGTGAAAAGTGAAAGTACGTAACCTCTTCCTTTACCGTTGGGTGAGGTCACAAGAACGGACCTCTTAGGGTCCCTGTCCCCTCGGACCACTCGACGGCAGATACCCCAGCGTCTCTCAGCCTGTGCTGACTTCGCTGAGTCGTCGTCGTCGTCGTCGTCGTCGTTCTCTCAGGATTAGATTCTCTTGAGAGGGAAGGAGATTATGAGGAGTGGAAACTCAGGAATAAAAGGTATGAGAGTTAGACCCACTTCATCCGACTTATAGACTCCCGGAAACGTTAAGGGCAGACGTCATACCTAGATTCCGATGTTTGGACCCTTCCCTCTCAACTCCCGGGTCTGGGTAAGATCGGAAACCAGGACTATCCATCTCTCGAGGGGTGTCGGTTCGGACGGTCGTCCCCTCGTCCACCTCCCTGGATTCGACCAGGTCCTGAGTCTAGGGGCGAGGGGATGGGAACCGTAACGTGCCTGTGGATACTTCTGCTCGCCTCCATTCACAACCCGGGTTACGACAGTAGGAGGACGAAACTTGGGTGCAGAAAGAAAAAAGTTGTGAAACGACAGAGGGTTACTGAAGAGGGTTAGGGAGGACTGGTCCCGCGTTTAAGATTCCGGGTACATAGGGAAGGAGGAACGACTTACTAAACACTGTCTACCAGTGATAGAGTACAGTGAAGAGGGGAGAGGTCTCGGGGGTTCAGGTGACCACTTTGTTGACTCACTACATAAACTCTGGCTTCTGGGGTTTAATTCGGAAGGGGGGCTTCGATAAGACGGGGATCTCTGTGGAAGTAGAGGAGCTGGCCTGAACGGAGACCCGTGGGTCCAAAGGGAACTTCTAGTCCACGGAGGACCCTCGGTCTGACTCGAGAGACGGCTCGTCCACAAACGGTTCCTCTTTTGTCCTGTACGGAGTCTTTGCGGACACAGGTCGGTCCCGAGTCTGTTCGGGAACGCTCTGGGGCTCTGAGGAGCTAGAAGTCCATGTCTTAGATTCCCGTGTCCTACCCCTTCTTGTTAACCCTCTTGTGAGACCCTATTGCAGGTGTCTACCTGTTTCCTCCTTATTGGACTTTCGGGGATTGAAACCGACGAACAAAATTAAGGAATGAGTGAACTCCAAGATTCACACACACGGACACGCACATACACACACACACAATTGAGTGAATACAGTACAGACTGAGAAAAGCTGGGACACCTGACATCGGACGATCCGAGGAGACAGGTACCCTAAGAGGTCCGTTCTATGACCTCACCCAACGGTACTGGAGGAGGTTCCCTAGCAGGACTGGGTCTCTAGTTTGGGTACAGAACACAGAGGACGTGTCCAAGATTCGCGTCGTCCGCCTTTCGTTTGTCGTTCCACGGTCCCTCCAGAGGAGAGTGGTAGGATGTCCTACTGTTGAGGGGGCCCCGAGACTGGGGTGCTGTCCATTTCCCGTTCGCCCACTTTCGACAATGATCCTTTCGGTCTCATTACTACCCCCGGAAAAGGGGTGGGCCAGAAGAGAGGGGCTTGTCGGAGGACGGGAGGGAGTGGAACGGGTTAGGGAAAACGTCCCATTCGTCGGAAGGGACTCACTTTTGAAATCCCTTGATTTCCTTCCCCGACAAGACCCTTGACCTGCTGAAGACTTTTGACCTCCTGCTCGTACCCTCGTTCCGGTCCCAGTGCTGTTCCTTTTAGTCGTGAAGGGAAACCACCTCTTGATCTGTACGCACCGAGGTCGTGGTCTGAGGGGTTCCCGGACCGGCACAAGACCCAGGAGGGTGGGGAAGAACGGGACCCTCTGACCTTTCCAAGCAAGAGAATTGAGGGGGACTTGACGGTTGGAACCCTGAGTCTCGAAACAACCAAAAGAAACACAGACTGTATAAAGACATATAATTTCGTTCACTAAAATTCAATATAAAAATTCACAATATGGATTTGGTACGTGACCCAGAGGACAGACTTCTTTCGGACCTCCCCCGAACGTAAGGGACCGGATTGACAGGGGTCCGACCGTGGAGGTAGATGTGTGGAGGGGACTTAGGGTCACAGAGGGTCCCACGACAGGAACCGGGAAAGGAGAACGACAGGGACCTACAAATGAAGACCCCGGAAAAAAAAAAAAATTAACCTCATATCAACGAAATGTGACGGCACAGTCAAAGACGACTGTTTGACTTAGTGTCCCGGACCGGCACAAGACCCAGGAGGGTGGGGAAGAACGGGACCCTCTGACCTTTCCAAGTAAGAGAATTGAGGGGGATTTGACGGTTGGGACCCTGAGTCTCGAAGCAACCAAAAGAAACACAGACTGCATAAAGACATATAATTTCGTTCACCAAATTTGTTTCACTTAGTCGGTATTTATATGTATATAGGGGAGAAGGAACCTAAAAGAATGCCAAATCCAGTGGTGTCTCGTGACTCACCTCAAGGGACACGATAAGTCCTCCGAGAGTAATCGATCGATAAAATACGTAACGACAACAAGTCAACGACTGAGTTCAGACTGGGAAACGCTAGGGTACCTGGCGTCGTGAGGTCCGAAGGGACAGGAAATGACAGAGGACCTCAAACGAGTTTGAGTACAGGTAACTCAGCCACTACGGTAAGACGGTAGAGTAGGAGACAGCAAGGGAAAAGGAGGATGGAAGTTAGAAAGGGTCGTAGTCCCTTTCATTCAGTCGAGAAGTGTAGTCCACCGGTTTCATAACCTCGAAGTTGACGTCGTAGTCAGGAAAGTTGCTTATAAGTCCCAACTAAAGGAAATCCTAACTGACCAAACTAGGCTATGTGTCATCACATATATACAGTTAGGGTTAGAGGGTTAAGTAGGGTGGTGGTGGGGAAGGGGGGTGAAGACCCCGAAGTTGACGGGAAGTGGGCTAAAGACCATTGTGGGTCCAGAGACATGGATTGGGAGTGGAAGTAGGTCGACGGGATGTCCGTGAAGTCTCAGTTGAACAGACTTCAACTTACACAGGAGAAGGGGATTCCAATGAGACGGAGGGGAGTGGGACACTTACTGTCGTGAGAGGGGGACCGACGGTTTGGGATTGGAACCGGTGGTAGAGTTCAGAAGGGGAGACTTATTGGGTATAGCAACGGGACCAAGTGAAGGAGGACCACTAAGGCATAGAAATCAGAGAAAGGGCAGGGAAGGAGAGGTGAGACAGGACGGTGAGGACGTAAAGAACGGTGGACGGAGGATGGAACAAATGGAGGTAAGGGAGGTCCGAGGGGGAAGAAGGTAAAGTAGGTGGATGTAACGATATTCCCGCTACAAGGGTTCTTCGTAGTGACTAATAATGGTGAGACGAGTTTTGAGAAGTCAACAAGGGGTAACGGATATCGAAAGATATCCGGAAAACATTAGACTAAGGAAGAGTTGTATTGGAAAGGCACGTTTGTGTGAACATGCGTGGTTTCCGTCCGTCACAACTCGACAGCACGTCTAGGGTGGGGGGGAGTCGGTGGAAGACGAGGACTGGGTAGAGTCCGGAACCAGGACTCCGAACTCAAAGATGGAGGTGAGAGGGAAGACGGACGTCGATAGACCATGAGTTGGAGATAGTGGTGTGAACATTATGAAGAAATGAATTCACCCTGGACACAGAAAGGTCTTCTCCTCTCCTACCCTCTGTTTGTAGTGTGTGTATGTTCCGCGATGAGAAATAACGTCCACGAACTCCTCTCCGTTCTTCCATCTGTTTCCTCTTTCGTACTTCCCCTTCCCCGGTCCTGGGATCAACACAGTCTCGGTGTCAGTGCCCCGGCTCGTGGGACACGGTTGGTCCAGATCTGTTTCCACCATCGAGACCCCCTCCTTAGGATCCCGGACGCCGGAGTCTGTGTCTCGGACGATCCGGACGGTTCCAATCCCAATCCCTACCCACCCCCAGGTAACAGGAATGAGTGCTTCCCTCTCCCCTCCGGACCCTCCTCTACCCCGTCAAGGGGGCGGGGATTACTCAGGGACTACGACGGAGGGTTTCCGTGCGAGGGGTATGAGGGGTGACGGGAGTTTCCCCCTTTCGACCTCACATCTTCTCTTTTCGAGTTTCTTTGGAATTTGACCCGTCCTCTCCCCGTCGACTCACTCACAGAAGCACCGGAAAATGTAGGGGAGCAGGTCGGAGGAGTCAAGGTCTAAAACTCCTTCGACAGGGTCCTTGGCCACCGGTGTCGGTAGGGTAGTCGACACTGGGGGTCCGTCGACTGGGACAATAGCACTGGTCTCTCCTATGGAATTCTCTTTCCCTCTCCTCAGTCGGACCGTCCACAATCCCTCGGTCCCAATCTCCAATCCCCCGCCCCGTAGGCTGATTTACTCCTTTCGCCTAATCAGGATTCCCCGCCCCAAAGGGAGCTTCGGTCAGAGGGGAGGTCCTAGACCCCACCCACTCCCTGCCCTCCCAACCTGTAACACGGTCGACGACTCTCTTTTCGTTCCCGTGGAACTGGGCCTTTTGCCCCTTCCTCCCGAAGGTTTACTCCGGGGCTCTGTTCACTGAGCCGGTTCCCGTGAGCCTGTCATTCGTCACCTTAATTCCAGACCTAGGACTGAGACCGGTCACAAGAGAAGGGACCCGTGGGTCGGAGAGGGTTCTCTCCTTCGGTACTATAGACTAAGTTGAAGTCTGGTCCGGTCAGGGTCTCTTCGTGGGCCCAACCCCAGTCCCGGGAGTTCAGTGTAGGGTAGGGGACCAGAGAACAGTGGCGTTTTAGGGGTGCCATCGGGAAGGGAAGGTACCTCCGGGGACTTTGGGTCGGGACTGACCTGTCAGGTCCAGGTATCCAGACCCCCACTGTCCTTCCCCGAGGAGACCGCCCCTCGTCGACGTCGTCACCCGGCACCACTTCCCGGCGAATCTCGTTGAAGCGAAACTCTCCTCTACCAAGACCTGACCCTTGGTTCCCCTGACCGAGATCCCCGTCTCGAGTCTCAGTCGGTCATTACTCCCTCGTCGTCACTGTCCCATGGGTGTCCCCTCGGGTCCACCGGTACCGTCCGTCCGAGAATGGGTGCGCGAGCGTGAAGTACCTCAGGGTGTGCAACGTCAACTTCAGCAGCATCGGGCGTTTCTCGTCCGCCGGTGACTCGCTCTTCCGGTGCCTGCACTACGGCGTCTACTACGAGAGCACCCGCATCCACCAGTCGAGGACCAGTCGGGCGTTCAGTTTGTCCGCCGTCCTCCGTAGCAGACTCGGGCACGTCTACCGGAGAGGTAACCCCTTCTTGACGTCTATGTCCACCCACCCCTTCCACTCCCAGTCCTGAGTCTGGACCCGTCGTGAGCTGGAGAGGACGGGAGAGGGACGAGATCCGGTCAAGGGAGTCGAGAGAGGGACGAGATCCGGTCAAGGGAGTCGAAGAGACCGAGGGCGAGGTAGGGAAGACACCGGACGGTCGGCGTCGGTCCGAGGGATGTGGGAGGGACAGGTGTCACGACGGTGTGCCGTCCCCTGTCGTACCCCGACTCCCACCCACCCGTCGCACGGGTGCCAGTGTGCCAGTCTTCCCACCTCCGACAGGGTCTGCGGTCGTAGAGGTCCGGGACCTAGTCGCACAGTCGTGTCCCGGTTCATGTGTTCGTATAGGACTTAGAGTAGGAGTCCTTTGCAGAGTATTGGGTTACCTCCCTTTCAGATGTCTTTTGACCGGACATGAACAGATTTCACAGTTACAGTGGTTTCTGTCCTTTTCCCGTTTTTCCCAAAGGTCAAATTTTCTTTGACTCTTCTGTTCCGTTCCTTTACGCTACGCACAAGCGCCTGTCTCTTTTGTAACGATAAAACCTCTATTGACCACTTTAACCTTATGTCTACATCTGATATCATAACGTAGTTAAATTTGAAGGACTAAAATTCTTAATCTGACGGTCCTTAAGGGATCACCAGACCCGCAATCCTGAGACAAGAAGGTGACGTCCCCCGTACCCCCTTGATTCTAGGACGTTCAATACGCCGTTATTTTATTTTTATTTTTAGTGTTGTGTGATTATCTTTAAATATTTACAATTTTTTTTTCTTAATCTGATACTGCTACCTTCTCTTACCGGAACTAAAATCCTTCATATATAACTTCATACATACACGATTCAGTGAAGTCATCACAGGTTGTGAAACGTTGGGTTCCCTGGTTTTTGGTAGTCCAAGGAGACAAGTACTCTAAGAGGTCCGTTCTTATGACCTCACCCAACGGTAGAGGAAGAGGTTGTGTGACTACATAAGTTCCCGATCTCCCCGCACTCCAGGCGTCGTATAACAGTTTCTTGGGTCCCTTTTTTAATTATTGGTTCTCATAGATATCGATGTAGATCTACCCGCACACACACAGACAGGTAGGGAGGGAGGGAGGGAGACGTCTCTCCCTTGGTTTTTCGTATACACCGTCTTTCCCCTGTCACTGGTGTCCACTTCCCGTCTACCCTTGACAACGACAATAAGAACGTTGAAAAGACACCCACTTTAATAAAGTTTCACTTTTCAGTCTTCCTTTCCCCGTCCCCCGGCACCCTGCCCTACTTCCGACTCACCCCCCACCCCACCCCTCCACCAGGGGCCTCCTGTGACTTCGTTCCCCCCGAATGCGTCTACCGCAACTACAGGCTGAGCACCGGGCACTTTCAGACGGCCGTCCAGGGGAGGGCGTGCAGGGTCTCGAACCGCGACCGCAGCGTCCGGGGGCTCTACTTCTCAGACTTCAGTCCCCTGTGCCGGTCCGAGTACGTCAGGGGACACACGGGGTGTTTGTGTCAGAAGACGACGGGTCAGAGCTACAGGGTGTCCCGCGACGCCCCGTCCCCCTGTGCGACAGTGGGTCGCTCCGGCCGTGTCTCCGTGGTGGGGTCGGTAGCGTGGGTGCCCGCGGACCCGGAGTGGTACACCACAGGGGCCTCGACCAGTGCTACAACAACAGCAGGTCCTTTGCCGTCGTCCTCTCTATTGGACCCAGCCCCCCACCTCCGCCAATCCTGTCCCGGGACCGACGACCTGTGTTGGGCGTCCATGGGAGCCGGAGAGTGAGTGGGCACACTCGGCTGTCGAGGGCCGACTGGAACTGCAACGGGAGGGCCCTAAACTCCGACATCTACCTTGTGTACAACAGGTCGGGGGGTGTGCGGTGCTTCAAGGGACTGCCCCGCATCCGTGTCCAGTACTGGGTCCTCCTCGCGTCGCCCTACCGCACCTGGACGTTCCCACCCTACCGTCCCCGGACCCGACTCGAGGGTCCAGCCCCGTGTCCTTCCCGCACCCTACGGGGTCCTTCCGCCCACTGTCGCCCCGGCGCCCGGCCCGACTATGGAACAACCACCACATACACAGGGTGTGCTAGTCGAAGGGTAGAACGCTCCGCGAATGGTTGTCGGACCCGTCTCCTCTCTGTGTGCACCGAGGGTTGGGAGGAAAGGACGGACAGAGGGGGATCCGGGGGACGGGGGGTCGGGTCCGGAGAATTCGGAGTGAATCTCAGTCACCGGGTCACGTACCGTATCTAGAACCGGTCCACAGGGGAATTCCAGGCGGCACAGGCGTAGACGTGTGCAGGGTGCTGAAGCTCCGGTCTGTGGTCGACGTCCTTCAATCAATCGAGTCAACGAGCCAACACAGGTTGACAAACGCTGGGGTACCTGACATCGGACGGTGTGAGGGGACAGGTACCTTAAGAGGTCCGTTCTTATGGCCTCACCCAACGGTAAGGGAAGAGGTCCCCTAGAAGGGGTGTGTCCTTGACTTAGGTGTAGAGGACGTAACGTCCACCTAAGAAATGGTGGACTCGGTGTTCCTTTCGAGATTTTCCCCCACAGTCTTCAGTCCCCCTCGTCTGGAGGGACACGCACCAATCCTGAGACACGAGGTTTACGTCCGTGTACCCAAGTTAGGGACCAACCCCTTGATCCTAGGATGTGTGGTGTGTCGTGTCTATTTTTATTTCTTTAGTCCCACTCGTCCCACGTACGGATACACAGTCGCAGACTCGGTCCTAACACACACTCGAAGACAAGGTACGGGTCGAACTTCAGCCCGGAGATCGGACTGACTCCCGACTCTTCAGTTGGGACGGGTCCTCACCGAATCTGCCCACATCTCTGTCTGTACCCGTTCCGGTCCCACACATCGATTCCCAAATTGGTGGTGGAGAGGACCCACCTCCACTCCCCCTTCCCCCAAGGTAGTACATTTGTGGGGGTGGAACTGGCTAAGTTCGACGGTTACTCAGGTGGTGTGTACCTGAACCCTACTATACGTGTGTAAACCAACTTGGGTCGGTGATCCTCGGACGGGAGTGGGTGTCGACGACGAGTCGGTCGCGATTCACCCATAGGTCTCGTCGTGGTACCGTGACTTGACGTGGGAGGACTTTGAACCCCAGGATACGGGGACTCCGAGGAAACCGGGAGATCTGTAATCTGACCCCGAGGTCTCAGTTTTCTGGACTGGACGGTAAATAAACGAAACAATAGAGTCCGTTCAATGAATTGGAGAGACTCGGGGGAAAAGGTAGACATTTTTACTTCCTTCAAAAATCGTGGTCTGAATTCCTCAACAGTCCTTTTAATTTACTTTAATACATAAATTCGTTGAATCGGGTCACGGACCGAGTACAAGTCATTTACAAATGAGAATAATAATTGTAAATTAAGTTAGATTCTACCGTGGTCGAGGTTCTTCGTGGTAAGAAAATACCTAGTGATTCTTTTTCACGATGGCTAATATTGACATTCCTAGTAACAACCTACGTAGAGTTAAAGGTCCTACAGTTTTACACCCCCTTTTTTTTACGTAGGTCCTGACTTTTTCACGTGATAGTCAGTCGAGCATTAATTCTCAGAACAGACCCGAAAGGTTCACTGAGTCACCATTTCTTAGGTGGACGTGTGTGTCCTTTACGTCCAAGTTAGGGACCTAACCCTTCTAGGGGACCTCTTCCTTTACCGTTGGGTGAGGTCATAAGAACGGACCTCTCAAGGTACCTGTCTCCTCGGACCGACCGATGTCAGGTGCCCCAGCGTTTTCTCAGTTGTTCTGACTCGCTGATTTGTCGTTGTCGATCAGAGGGTCCCGAAGACCAAATTGTCGGGATCAGGAGAAGTAGGACCGGTCGGTCGGTCCTCCCCAACCGCGAGAACAAAACACCTACTCCTGTCGCAGACGGAGGGATCCGAGGCCGAGTCACGGACCGGGTATCGTCTGGAGTGTTTTACAACTTACTTAATTAAGTACAGTAAGGAGTAAGGTTCCTGCGTGACATGACCTCGGACCCGCGGTCCTAGACCGACCAGTCCCCCGAGGGTGCGGTAGGGGAGGGGAGGTGGGGAGGGGAGACCGGGACAGCCCCCACCGCCCCCGAGTGGAGACGGTCCCATCACAGTCGTGTCCGAAAGGACCGTAGGATCCCCCTTTCGTCTGTACCCGCACCCATCCCCGTCCCACACACGTGCCCACAGATCCACCCACCCAAACCCCGAGATCCCAAAACTCCCCGCCCCCCGTGTAGAGTTTAGACTCGAGGTTCAAGTCCTTCAGAGACCCGTGAAGGTCCAGTCCCCAGAGACTCTACAGTTAGTCCCACTTCGGTCGGGAAGGGGGCCCCCGGTGTGAGTCAAGGACCAAAGGGGTACAGGGGACCACCCTACCTCCCAAGACCCCAATGACGCTAGACGAAGAACTCGACGAGGCGAAGGACGGCGTTGACAAGGTAGAGGGGGTACCGCCTGCCGAACTCCCCACCGAGGAACCAGAGGACGGCCCCTGTACCCCACACACATCCCCCTGGGGGTGGTCTGGTGCAAACACAAGGAGCACAGGGTGTGGTCTGAGGAGTACCCCCCGACCTCGGGAGAGGGGTGTAGCCCGATCCTAACCCACCAGACGTGGCGGAGGGGACGGTAGACCTCAGGGCCCGGAGGGGGCACGGGGGGCGTCGGGGGTCTGGGTCTCCCGTCTCGGTCCGGTCGGGGAGAATGAACCCGAGACTGAAATTCGAAGGTCGAGACCAGGGGTCCGCGGAGGACCGAGGGAGTCGGCGCTGTGGGCGGGCAGTGGACGGGGCCGAGACGACGGTCTCCTCGACCGGACCGGACCGGGGCGAACCCCCCCCTACGCCCCCCCACGTCTGTCCCTTCCCATCCCGGTTACTGCTGACAGTCCGTTTACTTTAGTCGACCTCCCACCACCGCCCACCGCCCCCACCCCACCCCCCTGGTCCCCTGTCCCTCCCTCCACACGTCGAACATCTCTCCGGATCCGGGTCGGGTCCCTCCCACCCTCGTCCTCACACCCCGATGTCGCCCCGTCCCGCGGGGAGGGGGGGCGTGGGGCGTTGTTCGGGACCTCCCTCCTCCCACCCCACGAAGGGACCGGTCAGGGAGAGGTCCGTCTCTCGTCTCGTAGTCCGGGGTTCCCTAATCTCGTTTCGACACTCCTAATTCCCAACCCAGACCCTCCCACGTTTCCTCGTCGGGCTGGTACGAGGTCCCACGGGGGTGTCCAGACCGGGGGGTAGGGCACCACTACTAGAAGTGGTAGTCCCGGATGGATCGTTGATCGGGTCCTCGGTCTCTCGCTCGTCCTCTCTACCGGGTAACAGTTGTGGGGCTCAACACGAGGGCTCGAGTCCCACCACCCCCTCGCCCGACACCACCGGTGCCCCTCCGTGTCCGTCCTCGACTCTAATCTTCCGTGACTAGACCTATTAGGAAGAAGTCCTGTTTGGGGTTGGTCGACGGGGACCCCCGACTAGGACCCCCCAACCCTCCTCCAGGTCCTCTGGGTTTCCCCTGCCTGCCCGGACCGGGTCGAACCCCACGTCTCCTACCGTCACCTCTCGTTCGGGTAGGCGACGAGCGTAGACCACAACCCGGGAGTGCTGAGCGCCCTGAGACGACCCCGGCACTTCGGTTCTTCGTCTCCCTAGTCCGACGGGATTCAGAGCCGGTTCGAGTCTCTCCCTTCTGCGACCGAATCTCATTCTCCGGGTCCCTCGTCGACAGTCCCCAGTCCCAAGTAAACGTACTCCTTCCGTCCACCAACTATAAAGGGACTGTTTAGTGCCTGACCTCCCCGGGTAGAGGCCCTCGGGTCCTATGGACAGAGGAGGGCCCGGTCGGTGTCGAAGAGGGTGGAGGTCGGTGGTACCTTTGGTGCTATGTGAACTGACCGGGGTCGTCTCCCTACCAGTCCTAGAAATAACTGTCCGACCCCTCCCGCCCCCGCCCCCCCCCCCGCTGGGAGAGAGAGTAGAAGGAGTGAATGTCGTGGGTGAGACCGGGACGGGGGACGGTCAAGAAAGGTGAAGCCGGAACGGGTAGAAGACAGACAGGATCCGGACCTCCAGGTAGGACCGACCCGGGTCCGGTCAGGGGTCCGATTCAGACATGTCCCAGGAGGCTCAGGTCCCAACGTACCGGGACCACTAGGGGTTCTACCGTCCCATGTCCCTACCTCCGGAGTGACATGACGTCGCCAGTGTGTCCCCGAAGGGTCCCCAGGGGCCGTAGTTCCGTCTGGGAGGTGTTCAGTTCTCCGGTATAGGGGCTCTTCGACCCGGCCAGGGGAGTGTTGAGGAGAGCTTACGCTCCGCCGAAGGGTCGGAACAGGACCTCGGCACCTTCGGAAGCCGACCCCCCAAGACCCGGCCCCAGGGACGACCGGTGCAGAAGAAGTAGGAAGAGGCCGGGGGCGTCGTCCAGAAACCGAAGGCAGGTGAGGACCCCTCACTCCTCCTCCCAGATCCGACTAAAGGGGGAGTGGTCGTAGGCGGGACGGGGCCCTGAGAGGGACCCAGTAGAGTCGGGGTGGGGAACGGGCGGTCGCACGGGTGGAGAGTGTGTCGGTTCGGGGTGGCGGACGAGTGGACGAGGGACACGAGTCCCCGGGTCCACACGGTGTCACGGTCCCGTGTCGCGGCGGGGACACAGTGCCGGGTATGCGGTACCCCTAAGAGGTGCGGACTCGACTTCCGGTGCTCCGCCGGCGTCGCTCCGGCTTGGACACGGACCCAACCCCCCCACCTACCATCTAAGTCGAGGTCCCTCTCCAGAAGTCTCTGGAACTGGGACTGAGGGACCTCGTCCTGCCCCATCCCCGAGTCTATCGTTCTCGAGAGAACGGGTGGCGTAGGGGAGGAATCAAGTCCCTGATGGAACCCCGTTCACCGTTGGTTCGGCGGTGACCCTCGTGGCTTACGGTCTGACCTCCGACCTCCTCAACCTCGGTTTTCCTCTTCCCTGAGACAGGCGGGGACACGGGACGAAGAAGACGGGTGGGAGACGGGTTGGTCTGAGACCCAAGACCCGTAGTCCCAGGACCCCTGTAAAAGGTGGGGTCTCTCCCTAACCTACTGTCCCTCGACCACCACCACTCGTTTCTTCCTCGATTTACCTATTCCGTCTCGTTACGTGTTATTTTTTAGTGTCGAGGCCAGGAAGACGACCAGGATCTGGACTCGAAGATGGACCTTATCTCCGAATCTCATGACACGAAGTAGCGGGTTAGAAATAAAAACTCAAAAAAAAATAATAAATAAATCAATAAATAATAAATAAATAAACCGACATGGCCCAAAATCAATGTTGTGTGTTCTAAAAAGTCAACGTCGTACGTCTTAGATCAAGGGGTTGATCCCTAGCTTGGACCCGGAAGCTCAGAAACCCCGTGTCTCAGAGTCGGTGTCCTGGTTGGTCCCTTCATGGAGTGGAAGGGAGGATATCCTTCACTCCACTAGTGACTTCCGTCCCGGACCTCCCCGGGGAACCTCCAGAGGACCCTCCTCGATCTTCTCGGGGACTTGTCTGTTCTCACCCCTCTACGACGTCTTCGGCCTTTCCTCTCCCAACTGAGTTATTTGTATTCAAATTCGTTTGAGACCCTCTATCACTTCCTGTCCCTTCGGACCGGACGACGTCAGGTGTCCCAGTGTTTCTCAGCCTGTGTTGAACCGTTAATTTGTTGTCGTTGTTTCCGCCGGGGTCGGTAGAGCGACGTAAACGGAGACCCGTGGGAGACGAAACTTAGGGGTCGGATACCGACCCGAGGGACGAGGGGAGGGACGGGGGACCAGGGGGTCAATGGCACTGGCACTCCCGCAACCCGAGACACTTCTTGTCCAGGGGTGGGACCTTCAGTAGCAACTCCATCTCCTCAGGTGACCCCTCTCTCCTTTTGTCCTCCGTCCGTCACTCTGGGGTCGGTCCGCGGGGCGGGTCGGGGACCTCCCGGTGGCTGGACATCAGAGCCATCCACATCCGCCCCCCGAGGGCGGTCGTAAGGGGCCACAGCCCTAGGTCCTGTGTCAACAGCCGCACGTGGCCCACCGAGTCCAGGTACGCGACCCGGACGAGGGGACTCTTCGGTTCCCGGACCACCCGCGGGTGGGTGTGGGTGGGATATCTAGGTCCCAGTGTCGGTTCGGGGGCGACCCGTCCCCTCAGTCAGGAGGACGTCACTTCTACCTTTGGGTGTGTCGCCCCCACGACTCCCACACGTCCCGGGACGCTACCCCCCGGGACCTCCAATGGAAGATACCGCGAGGCCGTGTGGTCCACCCACTTCCTCTCCACGTCCCCGGCCAGCCCCCTCTTCATCCGGACCCAATCCGAGGCGTGGGCGAGCGAGTGGAGGTCCTCGTCGACCCGTGGGACTGACGGGTGGCGGGGTCGGGCCCGGTCGACGCCGTGTCTTATTTCCCACCCCTTCCCCTCCACACCATTCCGACCAGGGTCGGGGATGGGGTGGAGGTGACGGTAGGTGGGTACCAAACCCCGAGCGTCGACGGGTAGTTGGGTGGGGTCTGGCGAGGAAAGTAATAGAGACACCGTTGTTGGACCCAGGGAGTCACCCCTTGGGGGAGGTAGTCAGGACCCGGCTCTCGAGGACTCAGGGTCCTCTCGGGAGGTGTTCGTCTCTCTGGTCGGGAGAGGAGGTCGAGACACAGAGGAGTGGACGCGCCGGAACTCGTGGCACTCGGGGAGTTTCGCAAGCACCCCCCACACACCCCTTGCCGCTGGGGCTATCGGTCTGGACCGAGGTCGGAGTCGACGTAGGATTCGTCTCTCCCTCAACCGATACCCCAGTGGGACGGGTCTAGGTCCGATGGTGGGTGGAGTGTCCCGATGTGCCGAAAGGGAGGTTGGTCGGTCAGGGACCTTCTCCGACCTTCGAGGACGGCAAGAGACTCGACGACGGGAAAGATCTCTTACTGGTTGAGGTGCAGACACACCAGTGAGGACCATTTATAGACCTTGGGGTGACCGACTCCCCTGACACGTATCCTGAGACCTCCCGAAGGATGTCACCCCTTCCCCGAGGCCCTCTAGTCCTGTCGTCCCTTTCCCCGTCCTGCGCGAGTTAGTGAGCAAGACTGCCCGACTCTTGTCTCCTCAGAGAGACCTCGTTCTGGGACCGTCCTCCAAGTTGTCAACCCGGCCCAGGGGCGTCTGGACTCCACCCCTGCACCGTGGTCGGCTGTGTAGAGAGAGGGTAGGGAAGAGTGGACTGTGTGAGAACCTCTTACACCCTTGGGAACTACGACTGAGGTTTAGGAGGTCGACGGAGGTGTTGAGAGTAGTGGGAAATGACTGTGGAGAAGTTAGACGAAAAAGAAAGAAAAAAGATAAGTCAGACGAAAAACTTCGAGTTTCGTGGTGATAGATCAATGGGGTATGTATTCGGAGTAGAGACTCTCCGGTGGATCAGTGAGTTCGAGAGTAAGTAAGTAGGTAGTAAGTCATCCGTAACTCGTGGCACACAGTCCGGGACAAGACCCGTGACCCCTGAGTTGACGCTTGTGCTTTTCAGGGACGATGATGTCCGAAATATAAGACTCTTTTTGTTTGGTCCAGTTAAGTCTGTCACTACATAATGTACCTTTTAATTTCGTCTCAGTGTTGGAACGTTCGCGGGACCGTCTCCGATCCCCTACCGACTATGACCCCTCAATGGGAACTCAAGTAAGAAGTAGTGAGTGTATCTAAAGGAGACTCCGGGATCACCATTTCTTGGACGGACGGTTACGTCCCCTGCATTCTCTACATCCAAGTCAAGGACCCAGTCCTTCTAGGGGACCTCCTCCTTTACCGTTGGGTGAGGTCATAAGAACGGACCTGTTGGGGTACCTGTTTCCTCGGACCACTGAGGTACCCCATGGTTTTCCAACCTATTCTGACTCGTGGGTGTGTGTGTGTGTGTGTCTAAATCAAGAATTGAAGAGAAAGAAACTCAAAGATTTATAAAGAGTAGACAGGACAGAAGTAACGGAACTTTACTCTGGATGGGATCGCGACAGTGGGGATTCGAGGAGTGAAGGGACAGGGCAACGTAAGAGACACGACGGTGATCTCCCGCGAGGGCCAGGATCTCCTGCTTCTGAGGTCTGGGACGTGAAACCTCAAGACGTCTTCTGTTTTTAGGTGAGGAGGAATTTAGGAAGACATTTGACAGGTGGTAGATGTTTCTCTCGGGTTTGAGGAACCGTCCCATGTCTCCAGGAGTGGGTAGAGAGTTGGGCGCGGAGGAGGGGTAAGGACGGGGACCTATTATGTGTCGGACTATTATCGTTGTCGAGTATGACTCATAAACGTGTAAGAAGGTTCTCGAAATGGCACATGACTGAGTAAATTAGGAGTATTTGTCGGAATGTTGTTTTGGTGGCACAAATCGGGACAAAACATCTCCTCCTTTGCTCCGAGTGTCTACAACTTTATGTACCGGGTTCCGGTGTGTCCATTAAGGACGACCCGTGCGGGTACGAGACTTGAGGACACGAGGTGAGGTCAAGGGTTTGGGGCGGGGGAGTAAAAAGAAGGGCCGTCGGACTAAAAGGAGGGAAGAGATAGACCAACAACAACGACAACAAGTCAGCAAGTCAGGTCAGACTGAGAAACGATGGGGTACCTGACGTCGTGCGGTCCGAAGGGACAGGAAGTGATAGAGGGTCTCAAACGAGTTTGAGTACAGGTAACTCAGTCACTACGGTAGACTGGTAGAACAGGAGACAGTAGGGGAAGAGGAGGACGGAAGTTAGAAAGGGTCGTAGTCCCAGAAAAGGTCACTCAGTCAAGAATCTTAGTTCACCGGTTTCATAACCTCGAAATCGAAGTCGTAGTCAGGAAGGTTACTTATAGGTCCTGATTGAAGAAAATCCTAAAAGACCAACCTAGTTGAGATGTGAAAGTGAGATGAGAAAGTGGAACGTCAGGTTCCCTGAGAGTCCTCAGAATAGGTCGTGGTGTCAAGTTTTCATAGTTATGAAGTCAAGAGTCAACGGTACCCGCCTCAAGGAGTGCGACCGGAGGTCGTATAGGGGGTCCTTCCTCCGAACCGTATACGTTTCCGCACTAGTTCGGAGTGAGTCGGAAGAAATACCAGGTTGAGAGTGTAGGTATGTACTGATGACCTTTTTGGTATCAAAACTGATCTGGCTGGAAACGACCGTTTCATTACAGAGTCGAAAAATTATACGGCGGATTCAAACAGTATCGAAAAGAAGGTTCCTCGTAGAAAATTAAAGTACCGACGTCAATGGTAGACGTCACTAAAACCTCGGGTTCTTTTATCAGACGGTAACAAAGGTAACAAAGGGGTAGATAAACGGTACTTCACTACCCTGGTCTACGGTACTAGAAGTAAAAGACTTACGACTCAAAATTCGGTCGAAAAAGTGAGATGAGAAAGTAGAAGTATTCTCCGAGAAATAAAAAAATTTATAAAATAAATGAATAAATAAAATGACTCGGCCCAGAATCAACGCTGTGAGTCCTAGAAAGTAACGTCGTACACTTGAAAATAAACGTCGTCCCTGTCTTGGGCCGGGGGGACATGGCCCTCGTGTCTCACAATCGGTGACCTGGTGGTCCCTTCAGGGGTATTCTCCGAGAAATCAATGAGAAACGAAAAACGGTATTCCCAACACAGTAACCGTATAGACTCCAATAACTATAAAGAGGGTTGTTAGAACTAAGACCGAACACGAAGTAGGTAGGGCGGTAAAGTGTACTACATGGGACGTCAATTTATTCGTCCCACTGTTATATGTGGGAACTACATGAGGAAAGGGTTAAGACTTGGTCAGGTAATAAGGTACAGACTAAGACTTAAAACGAAGAACTGGACGTATGTCCAAAGAGTCTTCCGTTCATTCCACTAGACCGTAAGAGTAGAGAAATAAAAGGTGTCACACGACAACAAAGAGGTGTCAGTTTCCGAAATCGTATCAGTTACTTCGTCTTCATCTACAAAAAGACCTTAAGAGAACGAAAAAGATACTAGGTTACCTACAACCGTTGAGTACGACAGCCCAATTGAGTACGAATTCTACTTCGAGTTTACGGTGGGGAAGGTCCTTAAGAAGACATGAAAAGTAGAACCACGAAGATTAACCTACTCATGCAGAAAATAGTTTGAGTGGTGGACGACACTAATACAGAGGTACGGACTACGGAAGAGACATGTGACTCAAGGGTTTACGTGTCAGACACAAATAGACGAAGAGGGACCTTGGACCCATAAAGGTCATAATGGTCCCTGAGTCTCTTCTTGTTTGGGTCTCACTCTGACTTCAAAGTATATAACCGTCTGAGTTGGACCACTTATGTCTAGTAAGTCGGACTCTCTGCATTACTACCTCTTCGTCGGACACACAGACGTCTCGGTTATTGATTCGAGAGTCGGTTGGTTCCGTAGAAGTGGACGTGTGGGTGGGAAAAACTACGTAAATGCAAAAAACAAAACAAGGAGGGTAGTCAAAGATCGTTTGAAGACATTTTACAGGTCGGGTACGGGCGATACGGTACAGTCGAATCAGCGAGTCAGTACAGGTTGAGAAACGGTGGGAAACCTGACATTAGGTGGCCCGAGGAGACAGGTACCCTAAGACGTACGTTCTTATGACCTCACCCCACGGTGAAGGACGAGGTCCCCTAAAAAGGTCCCTAACTGGGACGTGGAGGACACAGAGGACGTAACGTCTACCTAAGAAATGGGCGACTCGACAGTGACCCCTTCGGGGTACAGTCAATTCAACTCTCCTTTTCCTTGAACAGGTGTCCTCCCTCTCTTGTAGTCGTCAGAGGTGACCTCCCAGACTCTCCCGTCCCCTCACCCCTCCCACCGCCCCCGCCCCCCTCCTGTCCGGTTCTCGTTCCCCCGTCCGTCGACACGGACTCCCAGGGGGTCATCGTGACACGGTGGAGGAATGTCCAGGAGAGTGGAACCGGTCGACGTCGTCGTGGGGTGTGAGGCGGCCCCACTCGTCGGGCAGGTCGTGCCGAGCGAGGCTGGGTAAGTCGACGGAGCGCAGAACCCAGTCCCAATGAGGGAGGTACTCCTCCTGTAGACGCCCCCTCCCTGTCCCGTCGCCCAACTACCAGGGGGCTCCCGTCTGGGTCTGGGAAGGTCCGAGGACGGAGGACGACAGGGTCCTTGAGTGGGAAGGTCACTCAGTCCCCGAAGCCAACACCTCCGAGTAGTAGGGTGCCGGAGAAGAGGACTAGGAGAGAGTCCCCACTCTTTGTACGAGTTACTTGTGCCCGGTCAGGTCTGGGTAGAGAGGTTGGGGCGGAGGGTCCTGAGGAGGGGAATGGGAGGTGCGTCCGGTGCGGGGAGGGTGGGTCCGGTGCGGGGAGGGTGGGTCCGGTGCGGGGAGGGTGGCGTTCCGTGGAGGATGGACTCGAAAAGAGATTCCGGGAGCCCCTACTTCCGTCGACCCCAGGTATCCAGGACCCTACCAGTCCTTTTCTTGGTAGTGGACGGTTCAGGTGGAGACTCAGGAACTGCCATCTGGTACCCGATGGTATGATTTCAGGAGGACGAAGGTCTCCCCTTCCACCTTTACCCCTGCGGGACCTGAGTAACAGTCCTCGGGACGCGTGACCCGGTTTGTGGCGTTAGTATTATTGTTGTTGAATGTTTCGTGACAAGCGGTCCACGAAAAATTTCTCGAAATATACACACAATCAGCGAGTCAGCACAGGCTGAAACGCTGGGGTACCTGACATCGGGCGGTCTAAGGAGACAGGTACCCTAAGAGGTCCGTTCTTATGACCTCACCCAACGGTGAGGGAAGAGGTCCCCTAGGAGGGGTGGGTCTCTACCTTGGGCTCAGAGGACGCAACGTCCGTTTACGAAATGGTAGACTCGGTGGTCCCTTCTCGAAAGATATGTCTACACCTCAAATAGTAAATTTTTCAACTGTTATCAGAATAGTTTGTCCAGTATAATTACACGGGTAAAACGTCGACTCCCGAGACTCTGTGTTTTTGTATTTCATTGTACGGGTTCCAGTGTGTCGGGGATTTCTGTCCCAACCCTAAATTCGCTGCCGCGGGTTGTCTGAAAAGGCAATCCCCTGTCCCGTTACAGACGTTTGTAGAGACTGCCGGTGCTGTGTCCCTACGATCGCTGTGGATGACCCGTGTCATCCCTGTCGGGGAAAAGAGGGTCAATCCTTTATGACCGAAGTTTGTCGTTCTATCGGCTCTTCCGACCCCCTCGGACGGACTGCGACCTCGTGACTGCTCTTATTGGAGACGGAAACTCAAAGGGGAGTTTTGATGGTGTCTTTCTTCTCATACTTTTGTTCGTAGTCTGAAAGGACATGAAACATCGTTCACTGTACTGAAGTTGTCTCGATATTCATACCACAAAGGTAAAATGTCCCTTCGACTCCGGTTCGGTCGTTTCCAGGTCTCGAACAGACGCCGTCTCTCTGGTTGTGGATCCGGACGCACTAGGGTTTCGACGGACACTGGTGTCCGTGGACGGACACAGAACACTGGGACCCCGTGTCTCAGGAGAGGTTCGGAGTGCCCCAACACCTCTTTACTCTGCACGACAACTCCTCCCGGCACCGTATGGGGCATCCCGTGACGACGACAGGGGGAGGACCCCCGTCGGTCCCCCTCTTCGCCCCAGTGAGTGCCCTAGGAACTTCGACCGGGGGTCCACGAGGTGCCGTATCATGTCGACAGAGAAGAGGGGGTCCCTAGCTTCCTGCTTCGCGACCTACAGGACCCCTGTCATCCTCGCCTGTCGCCCTCCCCCTCTCAATTCCGACCTTTTCTCCTCCCGACGGGTGTCCGAGGGATTCGGACCAGGACGGGGAGACAGTTGGGAGGAGGGAGTCGTCAGTCCCAGAGGCTCGAGTCTGACCCCACACACATACACACACACATATGTGTGCACGGGTGAACACGTGTCCAACCCCGTTCGTCCCCACTCAAATTTCCTTCTTTCGACCGGACCTGAGTCTTCATCTCGGTCCCCTGAAGGGACTACCAGGTCGTCAATTCTGAAACGGAAGACTGTGTTCGTCATTCCTAAGTCAAGGATCAACCCTTTGATTCTAGAGTGTACGGAACGTCGGTTTTACGTTTTTTTTTTGTTTTTTATCTTTGTTCTGACATTGTTTAAGTTATTTCCGAATTTTTTTTTACCAGGTGTAATTTTTTTTAGAATTGTTGTCGTTTCTTTTAGACGGACGGTTACTCCTCTGTGTCCAAGGTAGGTTTCGGGTACGTCGTTAGTCGTGTCGGTTTTATTTATTTATTTGTTTATTTGTTGGGTCAAGTCAAGTCAACGAGTCAGTACAGGTTGAGAAACACTAGGGCACCTGACGTCGTGTGGTCCGAAGGAACAGACAGTGGTTGAGGGTCTCGAACGAGTCCGAGTACAGGTAACTCAGTCACTACGGTAGGTTGGTAGAGTAGGAGATAGCAGGGGAAGAGGAGGACGGAAGTTAGAAAGGGTCGTAGTCCCAGAAAAGGTCACTCAGTCAAGAAGTTTAGTCCACCGGTTCCATAACCTCGAAGTCGAAGTCGTAGTCAGGAAGGTTACTGATAGGTCCTGATTGAAGAAAATCCTAACTGACAAACCTAGAGGAACGTCAGGTTCCCTGAGAGTCTTCAGAAGAGGTCATGGTGTCAAGCTTTCGTAGTTAAGAAGTCACAAGTCGGAACAAGTACCAGGTTGAGAGTTTTGGTATGTACTGATGACCTTTTTGGTGTCGAAACTGATATACCCTCCCGAAGGGACTATCGAGTCGACCAATTCTTAGGCGGACGTTACGTCCTCTGGATCAAAGCTAGTGACCTAACCCTTCTAGGGGACCTCTTCCCTTTCCGATAGTGAGGTCATAAGACCGGACCTTTTAAGGTACCTGACATGTCAGTCACCCAAGCGTTTCTCACCCTGTACTGATTCACTGAGTGAAAGGGAAGTGAAACTGATACACTTGGTAACAGTCATTTCATTACAAAGACGATTTTTTTCTTTGGTGGAAGGTTACGTCTCCTGTACCCAAGTTAGGGACCAGTCCCTGATTCTAGGGAGTTCGGCGTCCCGTTGATTCGGGTGTGTGACATTGTTCTCTTCCGCACGTGGTTGATCTCTTTTGGGTGCACGGTTCCTCTACTCGGACACCCGGTGTACTTCTGGGTCACGTCGGCTTTATTCAATCTTTTTTTGTCTTTCTGTCGGACTTCACCCCTCGTCCCTCACCTGTGTTCCGGTCTACGACTTGAACCCCAGTGGAAACCGGTCTTACCCCCCGCCCAGGTCCACTGAAGAGGTGTCATAAACAGACTAAATCCTGTTGGAGTGTCCCACTCGACCTCTTCCCTTACCGGTGGATGAGGTCACAAGAACGGGACCTTTAGGGTACCTGTCTCCTCGGACCACCCGGATGCCAGGTGCCCCAGGGTTTCTCAGCCTGTGTTGACTCGTTGAATCTTGTGTAGGTGTCCCATTCACTCATCCCCCATGGAGAGACCCGGGCTCCGGTCCAGAGCCGAGGGGGTCGACCCGGACCATGGCCAGGTCTCGGCAGAACCGTCGGAGTAGGAGGCCCATCTTCTCGTCCTTCGAGTCTTGTAAGAGGCATCGGACCCTGTCTAAGGGGTGACCCCTGTCTCGTTGTCGAACCCCCACGCCGGGTCTCTGGTTCGTGGGGTCAGTAGGACCCGTCCCGGTTCTCGGCCCCCTGTCTCCGTCTCGGCCTCTTCCACCAGAGGGTCACTGGTAGGGTGGGTCGTCTGTCGGAGTAGGTAACGAAGAAAGGTTTCGAAGGACCTTGTATGGACCCGACACGCCCGTCTCAAGTCTCCCCTCCTTCTCTCCTCTCTTCTTTCCTTTCACTCTTCGTCGCTCCTGTTTTTCTCGGGACACTGGGTCGAGGGCTCGCAGGGTGTTACCTCTCGGTCTCAGGAGACTCCACTACCAGGGGTCCCTCGGAGCTGGATGAGTCTACGTCTCTATCTACCTTCCTACCTCTCCACCTCGAGACCCATGGTAGTCTCTGTCTGGAAGTGAGAGGCCCAAGGTCGGGGTCGGGTGGGTGGGCCCCGAGTGGGAAGGGGAAGTGACTGGGACTCGTACCCGGAGCACGTCGGCGGAGTCGACCCACCCTTTCTTCAGCCCTTGTCCCTCCGACGCTGGTCCTGCGCACCGGTGCAGGGGGTGCGTCGCGACGGCCGTAACGTCCTGTGCCCAGGTCACGGGACACCCCCTGTGTTCCCCCTAAGTGAGTCGATCACTATACGGAGGGGGGTGGGGTGCCGTGACACTAGGGGCGGGGGGCGTGAGGTCGGGGAATGGACGCTACCGAAGTATGTCTGGCGGGACCGAGGGTCAGGGGAGGAGGAGGAGACGGAGGGAGAGGACAAGGAGGCCCGGGAGTGTCGGTCGGGCCGTCGAGAGGTGGACCCGGTCCGAGAGGACGTCCCGGAGGAGGTCGGTCCCGTCACGGTCCGGACGGAGGACCGCGGGTTCTACGAGGTCCGGCCACAGTTTCCGACGGACAACCCCTCCCCTTTCCAGTCAGTGGGCTGTAGGACCCCCACCCCGACCTCCCACGGTTCTATCTAACCCTCTGTCTTTCTTCCCCTCCCCGCAACCGGAGGGACCCCGGACCTGAGGTCCAGAGTCCAGTGGAACCCCTTATGTCCCGTTCGGACTCTTAGGCTCACAATCGTGCACCTCTGAAGCTCAGAGTCCTCCTTTTGGTCCAGGGTCTCTCCCTGGGAGGGTAGTCCCAGTGTCTCCTGTATGGGTCTAAAGGACTACGGGTCATCTGTCACGCGTCGATCCGCTCCGGACACATAGAATAGTCAGTTTCCAACCCCCCACCCGACCCCAGTTCGACTCCCAGAGTGGGTTATACCCCCGCAGAGGTCCAGGGCCTTCGAGACACCGGCTTGGGGACTGTAGGCAGACATGAATCGGTACAGGAGGGCGTAGACGTCCACACGACCCAAACGGTGTTTCTTCCACACGCGTCGCCGACGACGGTTCAGGTCGAAGAAGTCGACTCCGCGTCCTCCCTACCCCCTCAGTCGGGGGTCCCGTCCCCACAGTCTCAGACGGGGAGGGGTCGTAGGGGTGGGATCGGAAGACCTTCTGACCATCCACTTTCGACGGGTGGTGGGTTAGAGGTCTGGGGGTCATTCACCCCTGAGAGTCCTCAGACCATCGGTGACTTTCCCCCAGAGTTTCCGACCTCACCCACCCCACACCCGTCTCCCTGGAGTGACCTCTCTGCTCCGCCTTCACTACCGGCGCGCTCCACCCCTACATCCCCACTGGGATCGGCGGTGGTTTTCGGCGTCCAGAGATCCTGGGACTCGACTCCACACACACTGGCCGCGGGGGGAAGGGGCCGGTGCATCCGCAATCATCCGTTGTCGATGGCGTGGTCATCGACCCGTCCCAGGGTGCTGGCCTGTGGCCTCGGGAGTCGGGACGGGTGGAGGGGAAAGAAAGGGCTTCGAGGGAGGACGGGGTTCGCCTCCGAGTGCGAGTGGGGGATGGGCGGGGGGTCAAGGGAGAGAGGTCGACGCAGAGGGCGGGGACAGGGGCGGGGTGAAGTAAGGACCCTTCTCCGCGATAGTGAGGTGCATCCAGAGTCATTCTGAAGGATCTTGAGGTCCGGGGACGGGAGGTAGAAGCTAGCCGAAGGTGGGGGAAGGTTGAAACGACGGTGGGAGGGCTCCGGCACGGGGTGAGACATCCATGACCAGCGCCAAACGGTCCTGGATGAGGTTTCCGCTCCAGGACTGGTGTGTCGGGGTGGGCTCAGGGCCGCAAACGAGCGGCGGGGAAGGGCCCTCGACGTCCTCCTGGGGGCCCGGGGCGTGGACCATCATCCGGGAGACGTCCATCAACATCCCGAGGGCGGCCGCCTTCCGCAGGGCCTAGCGAGAGGGGTGCGCCTCGGCGCGGCGCGGGGGCCCCGGGTCGGAGGCGCGGGTCGTGACCCAGTCCGTGAGCCGCGCGGCGTCGCGGCGCGCCTCCTCGTCGCCGAGGGTCCGGGGGCCGGGCCTCAGCCCGGGGCCCCGCCGCCCCTCGCTCTGGGGGCCGAGCCGGCGCGTCACGCGAGGCGTCAGGTCGGCGCGCGCCGGGTCGCGGCGGGCCGAGGCGTTGCGAAGGGCGTCGTCGCGGTGGCGCCCGCGGGTCCGGGGGCGGCGCATCCGCGCGTCGGGCAGGCGCATCTCGTTCAGGCCCCGGACCCCTCCGCGGGGGCCCCTGCCGCCCCGGTCCGGACCCCCGAGCCCCCTAGGGCCCCCTCCGTCCTCGTTGTCCTCGTCGTCGGTGGCCTCCTCGGCGTCGTAGCGCGGTCTCGGCGGCCGACCGACGTCCTCCCTTGACTCCCTCGGCTCTCGCTCTCCCTCCTTTTCCCCCTTCCTTCTCCCTCCCCTTTCCTTCCTCCCTACCTCTCCTCCCTCCTCGCGGCGGCCCTCGACTACGCGGGCTCGGGGTCGGGCCTCTCCGGCCCCACTCTCTCTCTGACCTCAGACTCCTGCGGGCGCCGCCGCCGTCTTGCACCTCTTGCACCCGAAATCCTGTTCGACCCACCGCAGGTCGCTCTTTGTCTGCCATCTCTCTTGTCCCGTCTTCGGCCGGGACCTCGTCCGGACTCCTCGGAGAATCCTGGGGACTGAGGTTGGAGCCCCCCCGGGTAGCACGCCCTTAGCGATACTACCTGACCTGAGGGGAGGTGAGACCCGGGTCCTTTTCCTCTCACCTTCGGAGGGCGTGTGGGTGGGCGTGAACATCTTCTTTTTCTCGAAATCTTACGACGTCCCGCCTCCCATTTGAGGTCCGGACTGTGGTTCAGACGAGTTTGCAAAAGGACGGGTCTTTCACCCGCGTATGTGTAAACCCCTTTCCTCCTCTCGACTCCGTACGTTACACCGGCGGTCCGAGGAGACAGGTACCCTAAGAGGTCCGATCTTATGACCTCACCCAACGGTAAGGGAAGAGGTCCCCTAGAAGGGCTGGGTCCCTAGTTTGAGCTCAGAGGACGTAACGTCCGTCTAAGAAATACAAGACTCGGTGTTCCTTTCGGGTACCTTCTCTCTCTGTTGGAGATTTTGGTGGAAGTGTCTAGAGTTGTTTCTAGGAAATGTGGACTGTGGTCGTTTGAGTTCACATAGGGGTACGGGGAGGTGGGGTCGGGTTCTACGAGGGTCTTCGGGTAGAGACACTAACAGACGTATGAACAGAGAGAGACCCACATAAAGACCCGGAGGCAGGTGACGACGAGGTAGGTGACGGGGCCGAGATAAAACAGGAAATACTCGGTAAGGTGGGTGGTTTCGGAGACTGGTAGGGGAGACGGTGGTGGCGTGTGACCTGTGGGTCCAAAGGTACCATTGTGAAGCTGAAATTATGAACAATCCCTCCTACCGTCCACTCCGTTCACAGGCCACTGACCCTACCCTCGGTCGGCCCCAAGGCCCCGGGGCCAAGGACGGGTAGAGGGGTCTCAGTCCTCCGAGTCCTTACCTTCCTCCACAAGGGGTGGGTCCGGGGGAAGAGACTCAGGTCGTCCGGGTGAACCCGAGTGTCTCAGTCGACCCCCTTCTACCCCAAGGGACCCGGGGTCCTAGGAGGGGTCCGAAAACACGAGGGAAGCGGAGGGCAGTCCCTCGTCGCAGCGGGACGTGACTCGGGGTTTCCTTCAGGTTACCGAGCCCATAGTCCCCTGGGGTCCCTCTCAGCCGCCCCACTCTGGGGGTCTCCGGACCCGGCCGCTCCTCTCCCGGGGCCGCTCCGCCGACCTCTTCCGTCTCCACAGAGTAGTTACTTCCACCACTAGAGGAGAGCCTTCTTCGGACCTGGGGCACCCCCAGGGGGTGGACTCGGGTCTTGGGGTGGGAGGTCCTTGACCGCCTCCCACCGGTCGGGGGGTGGAGGTCGGAGGAGGAGTAGGAGGAGCAGGAGGTCGGAGACGGAACCAGGGTTCACAAGTCCCCCCGGGGGTTCCCGGGCCGAGACCCGACCCTCCTGGGCCTACAGTAGTCTCCTCCTGGTGAACACGTCCTTCCTCGGACCACGGGCTCCTCATCTCTTCTACAACCAGAGTAGTACCCTGTCTGCCGCTCTGTCTCCCTGGACCCCTCCCCTTGTTTATCTGGGACTCCGCGACGTCCCTGTTTTCCCTCTGGTTTCACCCCTGGGACGTTCCTCCGAGATGAGAGATTTGGAAACGTTTTGTAGGAGACTCCCCGTCGGACCAAGTCTCACCAGACTGACTACCCCTTAACGGGATTGGTCCGGAAGGAAGGTGGAGGAGCACGTACGGGACGTCCGGTCCCGATCCCCTACTCCCTCCCCATACTCCCTATTGTCTGACCTTTTTTTCATCACTCCCCTACGGGTCTTGCCCTGCACATGACGACCCAGGGTATGGACATTCATCACCTGGGAGAGCTCTCCACCTTTCTCGTACACGGCAGGTCCATCGTTGAAATGAACCCACCCCAGGGACGGGGGACCGGGACACCGGGGCAACCGTAGTTTCGCTTGAAACGTGTGAGCCGGTAGGCGCATCAGTAGTGTCGGGGGTAGATCTTCTCTTTTCCCCGTCTCACCAAGCTCCGTCCCTTACGGGTGGAGGGGTGGGGGAAATTCTGGAGGGTGAGGGACTCTTCGAGGGGTCTCTTAGGAGGACAAAGGTAATCAGACACTCGAGGTTCTTCTTCGTTCTCACCGATCACAGACAACGCAAGTCACGACTTAGAGATCACTAAGTATGTGTGTCTGTGTGAATGAACTTTATCAATGGGTGGGTGGGGGTCCGCGAGAGGGACATCAACCCTTCAGAGCCCTCCCTCCGAATCGAAGAAGAACCAAGGTGTCGGAAGGAAATACCGACACAATCCTGAGACCTGACAAAGAGTCAGAGAAACGGACCGCCTCCGTCCCGACCCATCACACCCGAAGGTCCCCCTCATCTCACCTCCTTAGTCACCCACCTGTACCCCTCTACGAACCCCTCTCCCTTAGTCAGGTAGGTCCCCTTTGGCGTCCAAGACAGGTCGTCCCCCGTGAGGTCTCGTCGGACAGGGGTGGGGGCTCTACTCGACCATCTTTTCCCGTCCTTTCCCTCGGCTACGGATCCGTTTCGCTTTCGGGTCGGGGAGGAGACTGGCAGGAGCGGCAGGAGGAGCCTGTACTATCGGTGCGTGACGAGGGTGTGGCACGCGTGCAGGCGCGCCATCGCGAGCGTCCTGGTCTACTTCCTGCCGTCGTCGTCGCAGACACGGTACCTCGTGGTGTCGTGTCGCTCGTGGTAGGTCCCCCCTCGGCTCAGGCTGAAGTCCCTCTTCTTCGAGTGGTGGACCGTCCTCCTCCCCCTTCCCGCGGTCCAGTCCCGGGTCTCGGCTCCACCGAGGAGGAGCTGGGGTCTGGGGTGTAGGATCACGTCGACCCCCTCCCCTCTCCATCCTTCAGTCCTTCCCTACCGGGTCTAGTGTATCCTACTCGTGTCTCGTTTCAACCTCACTTCTACCTACTTGGCTCACCCTCCTTCTAGGCCTCTCATAAGATCTCTCTTTCGGGTCCCCAGATCTGTCCTCCTCGTCTGCACATATCCTTTGAACTTCTGTTCAACTTTAAGTCCTTATTCCTGATCTACCCCCTACGTGTCCCGAAGGGTCCACCATGATCACCATTTCTTGGGCGGACGGTTACGTCCTCTACATTTTCTGTACTCAAGCTAGGGACCCACCCCTTCTAGGGGACCTCCTCCCGTACCGTTGGGTGAGGTCATAAAAACGGACCTCTTAGGGTACCTGTCTCTTCGGACCTCCCGACGTCAGGTACCCCAGTGTTTCTCAGTCTGTGTTGACTCGTTGACTCGTGTGTGTGGGTCCCCACGTCTTTCGACTCCCAACCCACCCCACTCGAGATACCCCAACGGTGGTCCTCACGAGTCCTGGGATAACGTAGGTCTCCCTTAAGCCCCCACCTCGTTCCTCGGATTGTCGACCCAACTATCAACACCTCCCGACTTATCACCGTGACGTCCTGTCTGCTACTTCGGTCTCCTGTCCCACTACCTGTCTCGTGTCCACTACCTCAACTCATGACCAGTGACCTCTTGTGCGATGACTCGACCCCTATCACCCTTGATCCTCTACTCTACCTGTTCCTCTGTCCCGAGTGTCGCCCCGACTCATCTACTCTTCTACCTACTACCTCGACGAACACACCGACTACCTCAGTCTCCAGTCTACTAGTACGACCTATGGCCTCTCTCACCCAAACCCCCTCGGGGTCAGAGTGGTTCTACCCGTGGGGACACTCCCTCAGTATCTCTTTCTGCTACCGCGACTGGTTCAACCATTGGACGTCTCTACAGAACCGGCTGAGTCTCGGCAGGTCGCTCCTGGCGGCGAAGGGGGCCCGTAGGAGGTGGTGCTACCGACCGTGGAGTTTCCGGCCTGCCCATGGGTTCGGGGGACCGGGTGGGGGGGACCGGGGTGGGGGTTGGGGGCGAGAGGCCCGGACGGATCGGGAGGCCCCGGCCCGGGTGTCGCAGACCATCTTCCACTACCGGTGTGTCTGGTCGGGGTACTGTTACGGGGGTTCGTCGTCCTCCGACTTCGTCTGCGGTTTCGGGTCCGGCTAGAACCTCTGTTACTTGACCGTCGGCGCCCGCATCATCGCGAGCGGTAACAATACGGTCGGCTACCTCCCGTCCCACCTCTCCTACTTCGACTGGTAGGTCTACGGGTACTGCCGCACGTCACGGACGAAGAACCGCAACGACTCCGCCATCAACTGACCGGTTGCGTGGTAGGTGTACGCCACCATCCTCTCCCTCCGGTGTCATTTCGTCCACCGGTCCCGGTCGCACATCATCCACCTGTGTTTCTGGAACGTCTACGAGAGTAAGGTCAGTATCAGCCTCCTCCGGACCGCGGCGTCGACGTGGTGTCGCTTCCACCACTCCCCGTGCCGGCGGTACTCCTACACGCACGGACGGTCCTTCGTCTCGTCGTCGAGGTCACCGAACACGAAGACGACGAACCGACTCTACGATTCCTACTAGGTCCGCAACCGGTCGTCGCGGTCGTCGGGCGTCCGGTCGGTCCTGTCGCGCAAGCTCGCCTCCCTCCGGAGGAGACGGGGGCGGGGCGGGGCTCGGTAGGAAGGAGCCAGGGGGGTGGGGGGAACTTGAGGACCCCCACCCCCGACCCAGAGTGGGTCCTCGGGGCGAGTGTGCGTGGGGGTACTGCGGGTGTCAGGAACGGGGCCTCACTCCACCCGGCGGGGATCCGGTGGGGAGAACGAGTCGTAACGCACTGACTGGGTCGACTCCAGGTCGCCCCTACCGCCCCCTCCTCTGACTCCCAGTCATCTCCACCAGGAGTCGGAAGTACAACCCACCCCGGGAAGGTCTTCATAGGAACATTGCCCCTCTGTTCGACTATCGAGGGGGTGATCCTTTGACCGACCCCTCGGAACCAGGAGTACGGTCCTGAAGGTTGAGGGAAGAAAGAGACCAAGAACTGGCGAGGCCCAGAAGACCTGCGGGGGTTCCTAGGACCCCCACCACGAGTCGGAGGACCTGAGTGACGTTCCCTCTCTACTCCACACCTTCCCCGTCTCGGACCCGACCAGAGGTTCACCGAGACTTAGGGGGGAAGAGAACTTTAATATCTTTGCTGACCAATGAGACCCAGTGTCCAGTAAGTCTTGTGAGAGGACGGGATTTGGGGGTGAGTCTATTCTCGAGGTTGTGGGGTGTGCCTATTCTCGGGACGGAAGGTCTGGAGGTCCTTTCTTCCATAAGACTGAAGGGTAGAGGGTAGGTAGCAGTCGGTAAAAAGGAGAGAGGGTCCAGGGAGAAAGACAGGAGACGAGTTATGATGAGTTGGCGATAGAAGTGTAGGGGCTCAGACAGGGGTCTCGGTGCAGCCGGCTCCGTGCTGAACAAAGAAGGGCTCCCGAGTGCCCTTTGACCCTATCCCACATGCCGGGGAGGGGGCGAAAGGTCTGAGGACCTAGGTCCCCAGGACTACGAGTCGGGGTAGAGGGATTCGGACGTGTTAGTGGGAGGGTGAGTGGTCCTTAGACCCTTCTGCCCTCTTTCCCCCGTCCCTGACTCCCCCCCCACCAATCCCTTGGGTTTCTGTCCCTTTGGCGACTGTAGTCTTCGTAGGTCTTTACCTTTCCCCCCTTGGTACCCCTTCCTCCTCTCAAATTCGTCTTCTCTCTTTTTCTCCCCCGTTTCACTATCATAGACTTTTATCTTCTTTTGCTCTCTGGGGACCTCTCCGCCCTCACCCACCTCCCTCCCTCGTCACCCCTCCCTCCGACTCTTCTTTTCGGCCCACAAGTTATTCCAAGCGTGACGGGCGTTGGGCACCTGGGGGTGAGTAAGGAGGGGAAGGGGCTCGGCAGAGTGAGATTACCCTTCCTTCCACAAGACCTATACAACTGAGACTCGAATGACTCGGGGCCGCTCCTCTGATTCTCCTTTGGGACCTTTCTCACCTCCGTCCTTTCTACCCGTATCGTCGAAACCCCATTTCCTTCTTTTTACCCCACGTCGTCACCTTCCAGAGAAAGGACATCTGGGAATCTGAGAACGGGGGAGGGGGTCTCCAGGAAGCAGGTAGGGGGTGGAAACAGAAGGGACCCTCGGGTCATGTGGGATCAACGGTACCGTTACCGGTCGGTCTCCTTCTATCTCCCTTAACCAGTCCTCTCGGGGGGGGTCGGGAGGCGATGTCGAAACCTGGGGAAGGGTGGGTGGGGGTGGGTCCTGGTCTCCCACCCGAGCCCTTCTTTGTCGCCCCTGAGTCTCTCCCTCGGTCCGTCCTTCCTACACTTCCTGTCTCTCTCCTCCACTTCCTGCCTCTCTCTAGTCTCCTTCCACCCTCCCGCACGCCTCCCTGAGGCCCCGCCTGTCCCCAGGGAGCGGGAAGCCCCACTTCCCCATTCCAGTCTGCCGAGGAGGGAGGACGGACGGTGGGTGGCGCCAGAGGTCCCGTCTCTGTCGTCCACCGGCCCCTCCTCCCCGGCCGTCCTCCCCTTTCCTCGGCCACCCGCCGCCCACCGCCCCTCCGACGCCCCTCTCGCCCCTCTCCGGGTGCCCCATCGCCCGGCCCCAGCGGAATGGAGCCCGACGCGGGTCGTGACGGTACCTCTGGCGTGTGGGCTCGCTGCGCCGAGCGGGCCCGAGGGCGGCGGACGGTCGAGGTCGAGCGGCGGGAGTCGGGAGGAGGGAGGAGGGGGGCCCCGGAGGGAGGAGGGCGGGCAGGGTCGGAGAGCCGAGCCGGGGGATCTACGGGCGGCCGGGGAGACAGAGCCCCAGGGCGGTGACGGGCGTCGGGGCTTAGACCTACCTCCGGTGGGGCCCCCCTGGCCCCACTCGCGCCCGGCCCCCTGGCCTGCCACCCCTGGACCGCCCCCTCCCCGATCCGTCCACGGCCCTCCCTTGGCCGAAGTAACCACTGGACCGAGCTCAGGACGGGGGTGGGGTGGGCCAAAGGGGCTCTTGAGTCCGAGGTTCTCCGGCGACCATACCGATCCCCTCCTTCTTCGCACACAGGGGGCCACATAGACATTCCCGACGAGGGTCCTACTTCCGAGTGCGCCCGCACACGACCTCCGACGTCCTCACTCCCCGACACCGATGCGACCCCGACGAACACCCTATGTACCCCACCCACTCTGTCCCCCGATCTTCCTACGTGGAGAGGGGTTAGGTGACGACGGGGGAGGACCTTGTGTTTGAGTGTGAACACACCCCCTGTGTGTGTCAAGAGTGCGTGTGTAGCGTCAAAGAGTGCACCGTGTGCGTGTGTACCAGCGACGTCAGAGAGGGGAAGTCATCTTGTGTATGTGCGCGTGTGAGTCCCGGGAAACCTCATCCCTCCGCCGATTGGTGGAGGTCCCCTAAAAAGGGAGGGGTCCCTTTGAACTAGACGAAGAACCCCCGTTTGAACCGTTGGACAGGAGACCCAGACTGGGGTGTCTAGTCTTCTAAGGTCTAGGGGTCCTTTCTCAGGTGAGGCGGAGGGGGAGGTAGGAACCCAGCCCTTCTAGGGGACCTCCTCCCGTACCGTCGGGTGAGGTCATAAGAACGGACCTCTTAGGGTACCTGTCTCCTCGGACCACCCGATGTCAGGTACCCCAGCGTTTCTCAGCCTGTACTGACTTCTCTGAACCGTGTGTCACAGAGGGGTTGGGGAGAGAGACAGAGACAGAGAGAGAGAGAGAGAGTGTGTGTGTGTGTGTGTTTACTCGTAGAAGGAATTTCAATTCAGAGAACATAAAAAAGAGAGTCGAGAGTGTCACAGAGGGGTTGGGGAGAGAGACAGAGACAGAGAGAGAGAGAGAGAGTGTGTGTGTGTGTGTGTGTTTACTCGTAGAAGGAATTTCAATTCAGAGAACATAAAAAAGAGAGTCGAGTCCCTCCGTCCCCACCCCTGTCCAGTCCTTATGTTCGTTCGGTACCCCTGGGGACCGCTGTCGACCCACAAGAAGGACTTTCTCCGTTTAACCTTTCTTTTCTTCCCTTTTCCCATCCCTAACGCCCTCCACTACTCTTTCCCTTCCCTCCTCTCACCCGTCTCTTCCGACCCCTAGGACTCTCTTTACCTAGTTCTTCTCCTTCTTCTTCTTTTGAACATTGGGACTCTAAAAGACATAGGACTCAGTAAACCTTCTTCCTTCTTCCCCCATGTCCCACCCCTCTGACTCCGGGTCCCCATAGTGGGAAGTGTCCTCAACGGGAGTCTCCCAAGTCAAAGGTCGGTCGAGGGGTGGTGAGGGGGACCCGTTTTAAGTGAAAGGTCTTCCAAGACTCTTCCACTCAACGCCAGTGACCTGTGAGAGAGGGTGTCCCGGACACGGGACTAATCCTCTTGATGTCCAAAACAAGGGACCATTGTCCTAAGACGTCGGTCGTCCTCTGGTTCCTCCCTAAGATCCGTCCCTCCGGGAGGACGGACTAGGACTTAAGAGACTCCGTTTGAGGGACGGTCCTTTCCGAGGGTACCTCCCTGTTCCCTGTAGACACTGGTCGGTCGACGTCTCTGGACGTACCATAGACAGGGAGATAAGTTCTCTATCGTCACCTTGATCATCAGTTCTCTGGACCCGATCAGGTGTATGATCGACATGCTTCGATTCGTTAGAACGGGGAGAGACGGAAGACAAAGACCAGATATTTGACCTCTACGATCAGAGCCAGGACAGTGATGGGTCGGAACGTCCTAAAAGCACTCCGACTTTATCTGTAATAATCAGTCAACACAGGTTGAGAAACGTTGGGGTACCTATCATCGGACGGTCCGAGGAGACAGACACCCTAAGAGGTCCGTTCTTATGACCTCACCCAACGGTAAAAGAAGAGACCCCTAGAAGGGTTGGGTCCCTAGTTTGGCTCCAGAGGACGCGACCGTTCGTCTAAGAGATCGCAGACTCGGTGGTCCCTTCGGATATCTGTTTGTTTCCTTGACCAAACATTCGTGTCGGCACGACGACTCCACTATTCCTTAGTACAGACCCGTGTTCACACGGGTCCCACGGACAAACACGGGTCCACTCCTACACTCAGACACCAAGACGGTTCCGTCTCACTCTACGTCCGTCTTACTTTACGACGACCGACCGTCAGTCCTCCTTGGAAACCTAGACTTAGACAGGAACTGATCGACACACTAGGACCCGATCAGGGACGGGAAAGACCAGGGTCCCAGGAGAGGGGCATGTCACTGTCAGAACTCGAAGCACGGCGTCTGTGGGTCGGAGTGGGAGGTCCGGTCCGACCCGACCAGGGAGCACGACGGGCCCTAGGCTCGGTCACCACTCCCTCTCTCAGTTCTCTCTTCAGTAGTCTCTTCCCAATCCCGACTTCATCTTTCTTTTGCCCCTTCTCCTCCTCTCGTAGACCTTCTCGTCTGGGGTCCGGGGGAGCTGGTCTTCCCGCCCTCCGCCGGTGTCCGGGGTCGATGTAAGTAGACCAGGGGTCCGGGTCCCCGGGTTATCCTCTACGTCGCCTCCATCCCAACCCCCCGCCGCCTCGGACCACCCCTCCAACGTCCACTCTTTGAGGAGGACCAGTCACGGAGTCCACTCTGACACCCAGAAGACCTCTGCCGACCTCCCTACTTCTTATTCTCCTTGTTCAGACACGGAGGGTCGGGAAACGAAAGGTCCGGGAGACACCAAGGGTCTCGGACGAAAAGAGAAGGTCGCGTCCCGACCGAAGGTCGGGGTGGGACCCGGGGGACGGGGAGTGGACCAGGAGGTAGGGGGACGGACGAAGGACGGAGGACCCGGTAGGGGTGGGCGAAGAGAGGAGACGTGGCGGAGGGAGATCGGACACAGAGGAGGGGAGGGCGAGGAGGTGGGAGGGTCAAGGAATGACCCCCGTGACCGTCCAGAAGAAGAGTGACTCCTCGGAGAACTAAACTCTGTAGGCAAGACGGACCGCGACAGGTCCCTCTTCCTCCGATCAGCACTCCCGGGACCCGGAGACTTTCCCTCGACGGGGAACCTCCCCTCCGTGCCCCCCCTCCCCTTTCCACCCTCCCCTCTCCGGTCCCGACACCGACTCCTCCGGTAGACAGGGTCTTAACTGAGACGCGGAAGGGAAGAGAGGGAGGAGTACCCTAGACCCTACCCCGGGTCGGCCGTCACTCCCTCCCTCGCCACCCGTCTCCCTCGGTCTCCTCTTCGTCCAGTATCTGTACCCTGTGGAGCACCGGCCTGTCCGGAGTTCCAGAACTCACGGGGCACCCCCGCACTCCTGCAGTCCCTCCCGAGTGAGTGGGACGCCACGGTCGTAAATTGTGTCTTCTACGTCCTCGGTCACTCTTCGCGATCCGGACGCTAAGGGGGGTTGTGGTACCCGTCCTCGTAGCCGGTCCGGACCTACTTGAGACTGCCGTTCTGACGTTCTGTCTCTCTCCGCACGAGTCCAGGGACGGGTGACAGTCCCGTTCCCATGTGGTCCCCCGGGTCCTCTCTCCCGGAGTGACGGGTCGGTGTGAATCCAGACCAGGAAAGCTACTCTCTCGGTCCGTCCTATGTACCCGGGGAATCCCCGGTGGTCCTGACCTTCCCTTTCCGACCCCTTCCTAAAAAAAAAAATTGTAAAATAAAAAATCACAAATTTTTATTTTAAATATTTTCTGTAACAACACTGTCAAAGTCCACTTCTCGTTCCTTGAGTCGATATCTATATGTACATAGGTAAGATGGGGTTTCGAGGGAACCCCTTCCCCAAAATTCCAATCTATGGTGACGAAAGACCCCTCGATCTGGTTGTCAGGGGTGGGAACGATACGTGTGTTTACAGACATACAAACCCACACGTACATACAGACCCAGACTTCTCCTCGGTCCTTCCCCCCGAGAACCAGTCCACTCGGGACGAGGACCTACCATCTGGAATCCCTTCACCCTTGAATATCCTGATGTTCTCGGGTCCCGGTGCAGGGTGAAGTGGAGTAGTAGACACAGAATCCGTGGAGTGGATGGTGGGATGGGTAGAGTCTCGTGGACCCTCCGACCCACCAGAGGTGGTCGGGACCCTCCGAGGGGGTCGACTCCTCCGTCCCCGAGCCCCAATCCGGTACCTTGTACCTGGGACTGAGTGGGAGCTAGAACCTAAGGTCGTCCTGAAACGGGACCAGTGAGTCGTCTGTGACGGTGTAGGGTCGGAACCCAAGGCCGAGACAGTGGTTGAAACCGACTAAACTCGAGAAGTATGAGACCAAGGGGTCGAAGTTCAAGTCCCAGTCGGAACCCCCCGACCCGGGGTCGTGGAGTGTCCAGTCTGATAAACCCCTGAATCAGTGACGTCTCCCTGTTTTCGGACTCTGACCCTGGGACCTGGAGGTCCTTAAGCTGCTACTACTGCTAGTCGTGGTGAGACGATCGGAGAGTCTCGTGTAAGAGTAAGTCAATATTACCTCCTTCGTGTCGAAGACTCCAGGTTGTCAGAATCTAAACTTTGGATCGGGTCGACGAATCCTAGACACTCAGGGACTTGTTCGATGAATGGTTGGACTTCACAATCAGTGAGTCACCACTGACTGAAAAACACTGAGGTACCTGACATCGGGTGATCCGAGGAGACGGGTACCCTAAGAGGTCCGTTCTTATGACCTCACCCAACGGTAAAGGAAGAGGTCCCCTAGAAGGGGTGGGTTCTAGCTTGGGTCCAGAGGACGTGACGTGCGTCTAAGAAATGGTGGACCCGGTGGTCTCTCTCGGGGTGTGTTAACAATTTACCTTTCTATTCTCATCTCGAGAACTTACCCCGGACCGTACATACTTTGTGGGTTAGATTCGGTAATAATAACCACTACAACAATACCATTAATTCCTCTATTCCTCCCCTTCGTGAGTTATGCTGTGGACTGTAACAGTGGTAGTGACACTATAACAATAGGAGGAATCCTGTCTTTACTGGGTGTCTCCCCTCCCCGAATCAGCCCCAGAATCCCCCAGGGTCGGGTCCGTCTTGATCTCGGACCAAGAGTCACTCCGGGACCCCTTAAGATCACCTCGAGTGGGATCGGGACGAGAACCTACAGTCCCTCCCTGTCTCCTAAGGTTGGAGTCGAGTTTTGGTTGGGGGTCCCTGTATGGGGGTCCCTGAAGGGGGGTCCCTGAAGTCTCAGACGGAGGGTCACGTCCCCTGAGTCCAACCTAGGGACCAGTCCCTTGATTCTAGGGTGTACGCCGTCGCGTTGATTTGGGAAGCTCGACGTTGCTGACTGGACGTTACGAGATCTCGCGTACGAGGCGTTCTCTTCAGGAGCACGGAGTTAATCTCTTTGGGACGCACGGTGTTACTTGGGTCGTCTCGGTGTAAAAATTTTTTTATAAGGGGTTTGGTCTCCCGAGAACTACCCGAGGTAGTCCGTAGGTCCCGGATCCGTGAGAGAACTTGCCAGACAGCACTGAATCTCCTCGGGACTCGGTCCAGGGAACCGGGAACTGGGGTGGGAGCGACAGAGTCGGATCGAGGAGTGGAGAGTAGTGGTGCTCCAAGTGAAAGACTACGTCGAAGGGGAACCACTCTAGGTCCCAGTCCCAAGGTCTTGGGCGCATGACTCCGTTTCAGGCGTCGTCTCACTCTGCGTCGCCATCGGAGAGGAGGTGTACCTCGAACTCCAGGAACACTCAGAACAAGTGGAAGTGGAGAGACAAGGAGTCCCACTTCCACTGGGTCCTAACCCTCCTTCTTAGGAACAAGCGGACGACGGTTCAGTCGAGGGGTGAGTCTAAAAGTAGGAGCTTCCACTCACCCTTCCTTTTGAGGCGGACGAGGGGGAGGAAGTGTATCTGACAAAGCCCCCGGAAGACCTTCCGACCTCCCCCTCCCTCTCTTGGACCCAGGTATGTCCCGTTCCGTCCGCGTCCTTTCCCCCGGTCCACTCAGGTTTGTGAACCCGACGGTGAGTTCGGGAAGTTAAGGTAAGATATAGAGGAGAGGAGAGAGACGAGACGTGGGTCCCTCCACGGTGTCGTCGTGGGGGAGGGGCCTCTTCGGGCGGATCTTGTCGGGTCGGTGTCCCCAGGAGAGGAAGGAGTCCTAGGGCCTCGTGTCTCCCGTAGACCGGACATGGTGTACCCATGTTGTAAGTAGTGGGAAGATTTCCATTCGCGTCTGTGACCGACTGATGCACGGTCCACGATAAGATTCCCGTGAAGTATGCAATGAACAGGAGTACTGTACTGTTCCATCAAATCAAGTAAGGGTAAAACGTCTACGTCTTTGGTTCCGTGTCTCTCAAGGTCACTGGACGAGTCCCGGTGTGTCAGTTCAGTCTCGGTCCTAAAGTCTGTCTCAGGTACTTGAAGTAGTGGTACGATGGGAGGACACACAGTGTCCCAGACCCCCTCGTGGACGGGAGACCCGAAAAAAAAAAAGGAAGGGTCACGGATGAGTCCTGAGACTTGGACGTTGTACCTCAAAGTAGTCCCGACCGAACAACGACACTCGTAGAGACTCAATCATCTGAGCATTGAACCACCCTCCCCCTTCGACTCCGTTGGTTCTTCTGTCTACGGGAACTGTCGGGAGGAGACCCCGAAGGAGAACCCAGAGACCCCAGGGACTGTAGGAATGTGGGGGTAGGGAAAAAAGAAGGTACAGGTGAGGGAGTTCCTACCGAACACTTCTTCTCTCCCGGTCACACAGGGAATCCCGTCTGAAGACGAGGTCCCCTAGGACCGAAGTCGGAGGGGAAGGGGGATTAGGTCTGGGGGGCCTCGTCTCGTCACTCCCGTCTCCTTCCAGACCGTCCGTCCCCCACGGACGCCCCCTCCCCCCTCGGGGAGAATGGGTCGTGGTGCTACCCATAAAACTAGAGGTCACAGACGACCGAGACCCTCTATCACGTGCAGGTCCATGGTGACAGGACGTCGGGGTGGACCCGGTCACTGTCCGAGAACTCAAGAAGGAAGGACAATAAGGGACCTGGGAAGGTGACGTGTCTTCCCAACGAGGGTCTCCCTGAGAGGTTTCAGTTCCAGTCCGAGACAGGGTCGTCATGCGCCCACAGGCTCGACCGTCAGTGACACTCCCCTCGTCCGCTTGACACAGTGTGTGTGTGTGTGTGTGTGTGTGTGTGTGTGTGTGTGTGTGTGTGGTAGAGGGGTTCCTCTTCTCTTCTTCGGTCCTTCGGAGCCCATAACGAGACACCAGGCAAACAAGAAAGTCAGCGATTAAACACAGACTGAGAAACCCTGGGGTACCTGATATCGGACGGTTCGAAGAGACAGGTACCTAAAGGGTCCGTTCTTGTGACCTCACCCAACGGTAAAGGAAGAGGTCCCCTAGAAAGGCTAGGTCCCTAGTTTGGACGCAGAGGACGTAACTATTCGTCTAAGAGATGGTGACTCGGTAGACTCTTAGACGTCAATGGGAACAAGGTTGTAGAGGGAAGGCAGGTGGAGGTCGGGTTCCGTCCCAAAGGAGAGGCGAGGGTGAGACGAGAGAAGGAACAGAGACAGAGAGGAGGGAGACAGAGGACGGAACGGTGGGGACGTGGAGGGCGAGTTGGGGTCCAGAGACAGAGACGAACGGACTGGGTTCCGGACTCCTCCGTGACTCTTCTGTGTCGCCGGACAGACTAGACAGAAGTCTGACAACTTTACGGTCGTCGAGTCCGGGACCAAACCCACGTCCCTACGCTCAGTTCCTCCTTCCCTTTAACCGACTCCAGGGTCCGACGGGGTGAGTGCAGGCTTGTGGAAGTCAAGGTGGAGCTCGAAGAACGATAGGTGAAGTGTCCATATTCAGGGGCTCAGTCAATGAACCTCCAAGAACTACTAGTCTCCTTTCCTAGGAACCAGGGTGTCCAAAGAAAACCTAAGGTGAGCTGCCGAGTCAAGTCACAATGGACCCTCGTCTAGGGCATACCTCCTCCAACCCCATGGGACCTCGGTCACGTAGGGACCGTTCCCACCACGGGTGCTGAGAAGACTAGACTCAACGACTAGAGGCTATCTTAGACGGGACCAGGATAGACTCTTGGGATCTGACCACTCCTCCAGGTTTGTGTAAGGAAATGGACCGGTCCTGTCGTAGAGGGATTGGGGTTTATTTTAGCATTGGAGGGAATCTCTCGTGGTCGGAGATGTACACGTGTGCGATTCAGCGAAGTCAGTACAAACTGAGAAACGCTGAGGTACCTGACATCGGGTGGTCCGAGGAGATCTCCAGGTACCCTAAGAGGTCCGTTCTTATGACCTCACCCAACGATAAGGGAGGAGGTCCTCTAGAAAGGATGGGTCCCTAGATTGGGTACAGAGGACTCAGAGGACGTAACCGTCCACCTAAGAAATGGTGACTCGATGGACCCTTCGAGGTGGTCGAGGATGTCCGGTTGTGAAATGTGTGTAGTAGAGTCCATTATCAGTGTTCAGACTCTTTATCCATGGCAAAACGAATAGAACGTCTATTCCTTTCTCTCCAAGTCTCTTTAATTCATCAACAGGTTTGAGAACGAATGGGTAATAACCGTCCTTGTATTTGGTCACGTTAAAGAAACCTTTCATTAAACAAAACAAGAATAAAAAATTTCAAAAATAACTTCATATCAACTAAATTTTTACGATACAATTAACGACGACATGTCGTTTCACTAAGTCGATATGCATATGTATGTCGGTGAGAAAAATTTTTAAGAAAAAGGTATGTCCAGTAATGTCCCATAACTCATCTCACGGGACACGATACGTCATCCAGGAAGAATCAATAGACAAAATATATATCGTCACACGTATACAGTTAGGGTTAGAGGGTTAAATAGGTAGGGGGACCTTCCATTAAATATTATGAGGGTCTTAATGCTTACGTGTATGTCTTGTTTTACAGGTGGTACTTTCCTCTCCAATTTATTCAATCTGAAGTGGGAAAGTCACCTTACGATATTCTCTTCTTACTCCTCCGACAAATATAAGACTCTACCTTATTATAGATTCTTTGCGACCATTGACTTATTTCGTTCTATAAAAGTTTCGATGGTGACAAACTTTTCCTCCCCCTTTCAATAAATAGTAGATAGATGGATATAAAGATAGACAGATAGATAGATAGAATATTTGCTTGTCTATAAACATCTCCACTTGTGTTCCTTTACCAGTGGAAACAACAGGGACCCCTCTCCTGCACTTGGGGTACTCTGTCCACACCCTCTCGAAAAGTCAAATACGGAAAAAGTTAAGATTCTAACTTAAAACTGAGGTCATTCACCACCTCGGTCTTAATTTTAAGTCAGACAACTCCTTGAAGGGACCACCAGGTCACCGATTCTGAGACTCGAGGGTTGTGTCCTTCAAGTCAGGGACCAGTCCCTTGATCTAGGTTGTACGGTGTCAATTCTGGACCGTGTCTGTTTATTTATTTTTACTTATAAATTTTTTTTGGAAGGTGACGTAGGGGACAGACGAGTCGTCTATTAAGGGTCGGGGTTGGAGAGCGGAAGGAGGACCCGGGTGCAAAGGTTACCGGGTTCCTTACTGAAGTAGACCTACAAGACGGTAGTGGGATTTTGAGTCGACCAATGTTTACTTTAGATTGTGGAAAAGTGATTTTATTGAACAGGAGGAACGAAGGGACAATTTTCGAGAAGACCCAGGTTAGTTCTGGGGGAACAGGTCTGACAAGATATGAAACATTTTCGCTAAGATGAAACACTTTCAAGATTCTGACACTCTCTCAGACCCTAGTCAAGAACCTCCTCTGGTCATGTCTTGTTTCGGAATTTTCTTCCCATCCGTCCCCTGAAGGGACCACTAGACCACCGATTCTGAGGTGTGAGGATCACGACCCCCGGACCCAATCTAGGGATCAACCCCTTATCCAGGGTGTCCTGTGTTGATTCTCAAGTGTACGGAGTCGATTTCTAGGACGGAGTTGATTTCATTCTAAGACGGACGGAGTTGAGTTCTAGGGTGTCCGGTCTGTTTCTGATTTCTAGGACGTACGACGTTGATTCTGGACCATGTCGGTTTATTTATTTATAAAAAGAAATTTTCTTTTTTTTTTTTCTTCATTCGATCTCCTTTCACAACGTCGTTCTTACAGATCCTTCCCCCATTTCAAGGTCCTGTCAGTGTGTCCGTCGTCGGAGTTTCGTCACTCCTGTTATGGACCCACACTCCACAGGCCGACTCCTCGACGCCCCTGGGTATGACTCCCTTACTTGGAGACCATCTCCGAGAAGGTCCGAATCGGATCACCTTATCCCACACTGACCGTAACATAACCCTTAGTCGCGCCGTCATCCTCCTTCTCTTCGCTTCATCCTGTCTAGTCGTCGTTTCCCTTAACGGTCCTTCGAGGGTGACATTGGGTCCCCTCCCCATCCACCGGAACCGATTACTCTACAAGGGTGCTCTTGTTTCTTCCACTTTGCCTTCTTGTGAAGGTGTCCTTCCTTGCCGGGATCCGTCCCTGACTCCCCTTTAGTCCCTAACTTCATCCCCCGTTTTTAGTTGAGACCAAGTCTTTAACCCTCGTCAGTCCTCTCCCTAGGACGACAACAGTCTCTAGTCCCTCAACCCTTCCTTTCGGTAAGACCTTCTTCAAGTCTAGACTTCTTGTCTTGTTTCTGTAGCTGTGTTTTCTCCACTCTTAAAAATCTTTCCTCGTGTCACAAAGTCCGAGTGTCCGCTAGTATCTTTACGTTTAATTTTGCTCCTATACAAAAAGTTGAGAGTTTTAATCGTTTTTTATTTTCTCTCTTCCAAAATTTATAACCATAAGTCACGGTCGTTCCCGAGGTCACTCTCTGTGGGTGTCACCGTAATAATAGATCTGAATGACATTTGCCTATCTTGGAAAGACCTTCGTCAGACCGACATATGTGGTCGAAAAAAAAAAAAAATTCGAGTATAGGAATTAAAGTAAAGATCTTGAAATAGGAATTATTCAAATTTTAAGTTCGGTTTTACATTCATGTTTTTGTTATTAATGTCACAAGAATTATTCCACGTTCTAATCTACTTTTCTATTACCGACGTATAATCTCGTATGATTGAACTACTAATAATCCATTCGTGATGTTTACTGTAAATATTTATTAAAAGTTACTTTACCTTTTATAAGTATTATATGAAAAAATTTCAACACAATTCTAGTAGAAATGAAAAAGTCAATCAATAAACTTGATGTTTTTAATATGTCTGAGTGCCTGAGTTGTAAAGAGAGGAAGGAACGGGTGGGAGTTATGATGACGTCTGTTGAATCACACCTAAAGAAGTACGGAAAAAAAAGACAAACACACCTATGTATAAATGTGTGTAACTTAAAAGGAAAAAAAAACCATGGATAAAAATAAATTATAATTAAACCGATGTGACCCAGAATCAACGGTGTACCCCCTAGATCAAGGGACTGGTCTCTAGTTTGAGTCCGGGGAACGTAACCCTTGTGACTCAGAATCGGTGACCTGGTAGTCCCTTCGGGGGTGTAACTTAAAAATTTAATTTTACCCTGAGATAATAACTACGTATGTAACGAATGAAAGGTGAATTGTTTTACACGAACTGTAGGAGGATTCACACACACACACACACATACACACACACACACATACACAACTCGTAGAAGTAAGACAAACAAAACAAAACTGTAATACTTTCGATTAGTAAAATGAGACTACTAAGAAATTTGCAAAAGAAGACTCTTTTAGTACGTCGGTACTCTTTATCGCGTCTTTATAGACCTTATGGGAACTGGGTCGAGTGGGGTTTCCATTGTCGAACGTTTTGATATATCGTGTCATAGCGACGGTCTTATAACCGTAACTGTGTTAAGTTCTACGTCTTGTAAAGATCGTGATATTTCTACAATAGGAAAAGATCGGTTTAGGAGAAGGGAGGGTCTGGGGAAGCGGGACTGAGGACCGTTAGTGATACAAGAGGTCAAGATATTAAACAGTAAGACTCTTACAATATATTTACTTTAATATATCATACAATGAAACACCCTAACCGAAAAAAAAAAAAAAGGGTATGTCGTATTAGGAGACCTCTCAGTAGATCCAATACCAGGTTTTGATATTAAGAAAGAAAAATGACGACTTTTTATTGGGTATCGTACGTATGTTGGTAAGTGGGTAATTTCCTGTAGATCCAATAAAGATCAACAACCGATGATGATTATTTCGACGACAGTTGTTAAAATGTGTCTAAAGACACACTAGTATTCAGAAAGAAAGAGATTCCCCATTTACAGATCCTCATGTTGACGATCCAACAACGTTCAAATCGAGAGATTTCTTTAAAGGTCCCGAAGGGACCATCGAGTCACCATTTCGTAGACGGACGGTTACGTTCTCTGTGTCCAGACTAAGGACCAGGTCCTTCTAGGGTGTAAGGTACCTCGTTGCTGCGAACACACGGCGGTGATGACTCGGACACGAGACCTCTGGTCCTTGGCGTTGATGACTTCAGGGGTCCAGGATCTCGGGAACGATGGGTTGTCCTCTCCGGTGGTGGTACTCTTCGAATCCGTGGCGTCGATCTCTCATCGGGAGTGAGGGACTTTGATTTCTTTTCGGACTCCTCCTTACTTCTGGGTCGTGTCAGTTTTTATTCATTTATTTAAAAAAAAATTAACGACTTGACAAGAGATCTCGTCGACATGGTAAAATATGAGGATGGTCGTTACATTCTCATTGGTCACAGACGTAGGAGTGGTCGCGACCTACAACGGAAAAAGAAACAAATTTAAAACGGGTAAGACTATACACACACCACTATAGAGTAACACTAAAATTAACCGTAAAGGGACTACTGATTACTAAACTTGTGTAAAAGTACACAAACAAACGGTAGAGATACAGGAGAAACCACTTTATAGAGAAGTACAGAAAACGAATAAAAGATTAACCTAACAAACCCCACAAAAACCATAACTTAAAACTCTCAACACAAGTATAAGATCTATGATCAGAGACAACCTATACATCAAACTTATATAAAAGAGTATAAAATATTTAATTCTGTTAAAAGGAGAAGAGATATCTCACAAAACGTCTCGTTTCAAAAAAAAATAAAACCAGTTCTGGTTGCACAGTCCTTAAGGGACGTTCAGGTCACCAATCCTGAACCGTGAAGGTGGAGTCCCCCGTGACCAGACTAGGGACCAACCTCTTGATTCTGGGTCGTTCTGCTCACCTCATGCGGTTTTGTATTTTTATTTTTTTCTAGTTATATAGGTAAAAAGGAAAATACCTGACACGTAACCATAGATCAGATTCTTGAGACGAATCAGATTTGGGATCAAGTAGAGGACTTCCTTTGTATCTTTGACTAATTTTGTCAACGGAGACCCCTTCCCTTGGTTCATTGTCCCCTAGTCCTCATTCTCCCTCTAAATAGCAGTGACACACAGTAGGTCGAGTCGAGTCAAGTCAAGTAAGCGAGTCAACACAGACTTAGAAACGATGGGGTATCTGACGTCGTGTCGTCCGAAGGGACAGGTAGTGGTTGAAGGTCTCCAACGAGTTTGAGTACAGGTAGTTCAGTCACTACGGTAGGTTGGTGGGGTAGTAGACAGTAGGGGTAGAGGAGGACGGAAGTTAGAAAGGGTCTTAGTCCTAGAAATGGTTACTCAGTCGAGAAGCGTAGTCCACCGGTTTCATAACCTCAAAGTCAAAGTTGTAGTCAGGAAGGTTACTTATAAATCCTGACTAAAGAGAATCCTAACTGACTAAACTAAAGGTTGTGGTGTCAAGTTTCGGTAGTTAAGAAACCACGAGTCGAAAGAAATGTCAGGTTGAGAGTGTAGGTATGTACTTACGACCTTTTTGGTATTGACTAATCTGTCTGGAAACAGTCGTTTCATTGCAGAGACGAAAAATAATACGACACATCCAACCAGTTTCGAAAAGAAGGTTCCTCGCAGAAAATTGAAGGACCGACGTCAGTGGTAGACGTTACTAAAACCTCGGGTTCTTTTATTTCAAACAGTGACAAAGGTAAAAAAGAGAAGATAAACGGTACTTCATAACCCTGGTCTACGGTACTAGAATCAAAAAACTTACAACTCAAATTCGGTTCAAAAAGTGAGAGGAGAAGGTGAAAGGAGTTCTCCAAGAAATCAAGAAGAAGTGAAAGAATTCCACCACAGTAGACGTATAGACTCCAATAACTATAAAGGGGACCGTCAGAACTAAGGTCGAACACGAAGTAGGTCGGACCGTAAAGTGTACTACATGAGACGTATATTCAATTTATTTGTCTCACTGTCATATGTCGGAACCACATAAGGAAAGGGTTAAACCTCGGTCAGGTACAGATCAAGATTAACAACGAAGAACTGGGCGTACGTCTAAAGAGTCCTCCGTCCATTTCACCAGACTATGAGGATAGAGAAATTCTTAAAAGGTTAAACAACACTAGGTGTGTTAGTTTCCGAAATCACATCAGTTATTTCAACTAAAATAACTGATGTGATATCATCTACAAAAAGACCTTGAAAGAACTAAAAGCTATTAGGTTGTCTACAACCGTTAAACTAGAGACCAAGGAGACGGAAAAGATTTAGGTCGAACTTGTAGACCTTCAAGTACCAAGTACATGACAACTTCGGACTGAACGTCTTAATACTCTTAATGAAACGACCGCACACTCTACTTACGTTAATACGACACCAAACTTGTAAGAAACCGTAACGGAAGGAAACCCTAACCTTATTTTTGACTGGAAAAGGTTAGGACACCGGTGACGACTCAAAAGGTTTAAACGACCGTATAACTCACGTCGTGAAAGTGTCGTAGTAGAAAATCCTAAACTTTATCTAGTCGACCTTAAGGTTGTGGAAGTGATCGAAACAAGTATCACTACAAAGGATTCCGTGTGAATTGAAGTGTGAGGTCCTACAGACCGAGATCCACTCACCAATGTGATGGTACCAATGGACCCAGTAATTCTAGAAAAAACATATCAAGAAGACACATAAGAACGGTTGCGAAGAATTATTAAGTTAAATAATTATAGAGAATTACTGAATCAACGAGTCAACACAGGTTAGGAAACATTGGGGTATCTGACATTGGGCGGTCCGAGGAGACAAGTACCCTAAGAGATCCGTTCTTATGACCCCACCCAACCGGAAAGAATAGAGCCCCCAGAAGGGTTGGGTTCTTAGCTTGGGTTCAGAGGACGTTCAGAGGACGTAATCGTCCACCTAAGAAATGGTGATCGCGGTGGATCCTTCGTGTTTATTTATTTGATTTGAACTCGGCGCCTAACAAAACATAATTATCAGGTTTTCTTCGTTATTTATAACGTACGGAGGATTACACTACTTTAACCATTATATTTTGTGGTAGATATTTTACTAGAACAGTTTTCTAGTTTGCACACGTGGAGTCACAGGTATCGTCGTGATAAACGTTACCGGTTGTGTACCTTCGTTGGATTTACAGGTAGTTGTCTCCTTACCTATCTCTTCCATATATATTACCTTATAATGAGTTGGTATTCTTTCTTACTTTATTACGATAAACGTCGTTGTACCTACCTGAATCTCTAACAGTATGATTCATTTCATTCAGTCTTTCTCTCTCTATTACTAGTATATAGTGTGTATACACTTTAGATTTTATGCTATGTTTATTTGGATAAATGTTTTGTCTTTGTCTAACTGTCTGTTTCTTTTGTTTGAATACCAACGGTTTCCCCCTCCTTATCACATATCTATATTGACTTAGCGAAACGATATGTGGTCGTTGATTGTGTTGTGGCGTTAACTCCGATAAAGTTAAAAAATCTTCTACCCCGATATTACGGAACATTATACCTCATGTCAATAATTTATTCAGTGACTCTCTTTTTTACTTGTATTTGAACTAGTACAGAGATCTAGATTAGTGGTAAAGATCCTCTAAATTCCCTGTCTCCTTGTACAACTTACGATGGTGTTACATTTTGAATATCCCGTTAACGGACCAAAGAAGTTTATAGTCAACGTTATCCCCCGTCTTTTTCCTCTCATTTACATATTTAAGTTTCTCTAAGTTTCCAGTATAGTTCTTTTATGGTAGGTACTTAAAAATAAACTTAAGACTAAGTTTATCTGGTCTACATTTTTATTATAATACTCCGTAAACCCTTTTAAACTTGTGACCTATAAAAAACAGTATTTCCTTAATTAAAATTTCGTAACTACTACTATATTATCTACACAAAAATTTAGTTTTATATCAACTAAATGTTACAAAGTCCACATGTCGTTTCACTAAGTCAATATACTTGGTTGTAACCAGTACTTAACTAGTAATAATTTGGACTCTCCCTATGTGTCCCCAAGTAATATATGAATAAGTTGAAGGTATATGTAAACTTAATTCTCTTTTACAATTTTTTTTTTTCGTCACTTTACGTTTGTTATTATTTTAGTTTATTATATTTCTTATTTATGTAAAGTGTGGCCACCGTAAAAAGATGAAAACTGAGATACTGAAAGAGGGTAAGTTATTACATAACTTATAATCTTCGGTATGGGTCTTCTTTCTTCTCAATCAATTTGTCCTCGTACTCCCATTTTAAATGCACTTTTTTATTCCAACGTTTTATTACAAGGATTCTTCAAAACTTTAGAATTAAGAAAGGCGAAACTTTCGATCTTTTTCTGAAGGGACTGCCGCGTCACCTATTCTTAGACGGACGGTCACGTTCCCTGTACCCGAGTTAAGGACCACCCCTTTCTAGGGTGTACGGCTCTTCGTCGATTCGGGCACACGGTGTTGACGACTCGGACTCGAGTCCTCGGGTGTACGGTGTGTGCTTCGGGAACGGATCTCTGAAGCGAGGCGTCGTTCTCTTCCGAGACTCTACTCTTCGGGTGTGCGTACTTGATCTCTCATCGGGGGACGAGCGGTGTTGATCTCTTTTCGGGTTCGCCGTTACTTCCGGGTCCTGTAAGTTTTTATTTATGTAATAAAAAATTTTTCGATCCCCCTTTGTAAGACAACGAGAATTACCTTCATTTGTTTCATAGTAGTAACCAGACATTGTTGTTATAAGTACTTTAGTACCCAAAGTATACTATCGATAAAAAGATGATAGGTAATTTTATTCCAGTAGTTATAATTTTATTACTTTAATATCATCTGGTGGTCTTCGGTAAGGGGTCGGGCGGTCATCGACCGTTTCCCACCAAGGCCTGAACCCCTCAGGGACTCTGAGACCGACTACCGTCTTAGGAGGTCTTGGGGTCTCAAATGATCCTCGACCCGGGACGGTGGCCCCACAAGTAAGGGGTCCCGAGAGAAGAGATTTGTCCCACGTCCCGGGTGGATGGAAACACGTTCTTCCTCAATACTGAGGGGTCTTAGAACCTGACCCTTCTTAGAAAGGTCGACTTCTGATACAAGAAGAAGACCCTTCGGACCGTCCCGTCGAGACGGACCGGAGGACGGAATGGGTCGTGGTGACGAAAAGGGACTCACGGTCGGCCCTCGTAGTGATCCACCTTTTTGTCCCCTCAGTCCGGAACTCCGACACCAACGGGGTAGGGGATAGACCGTAAGGGGTTGGTCGGGGAGGAGGGTTCGGTGGACGTGGGTCTGGGGTTCAGACTCGTGAGTGGGTCAACGTCGTGGTTCTTGTCCACGGATTCTCTCCAGGGGCCCGGGTAACACCGAAACGACTCCGTCCGTTCCTGGACTCGGAAGCCGGACCCCCTCTGTGGTCAGTCGTCAATCGTCCGCAAGTAGACCGACCTAGGGGAAGTACTGGGTCTGTCGGTCCGCCCTTGGATCTGCACGTCCGGAGACTTCTTCTGTGGGTACCCAATGTACGGTTCGTAAGACACGGACCCGGTCCCCACCCAAGAAACGGTCCCCCTTAGTCTTTTCCTAAGAGTTTTCTGAAGGAAGTACCAGGTTACCAATTTTTAGGCGGACGGTTCCGTTCCCTGTACCCAAGTTAGGAACCAGATCCTTCTAAGGTGTACGGTCCCTCGTTGATTCGGGAACACGGTGTCAATAACTCGGACCCTCGACGTTGGTGACTCGGGTGTACGATACCGATGACTTCGGGTGCACAGGATGTCGGACGCGAGGTGCTGTTCTCTTCGGTGGTCTTACTCTTCGGGAGTGTGGCCTCGATCTCTCATCGGGGGTGAGCAACGTTGATCTCTTTCAGACACGGGTCGTTGCTTCTGGGTCGTGTCGGTTTTTAATTAATTAGTTAGTTACTTAATGTTTTATTTTACTCACTTGTCGAAAACCATACTTCATTTCAAAAATTTTTTCTTCTTTTCTTAAGAGTCTCTTCCACCGTTTAATCATCCTTGACTCTGATCCCTCAGTCCGGTCCAGTACTTCCAGGGCCTTACGGCACTGGGACCCGCGAGTTCCCTCGAAATGAATCTCTTCCTGTCCTCATCTGAATGTCCTACCTAGGGAGGTCGACGACTCGTCTTCTCCTGGACCTCCTCCAGTTCGTACCCTCCGTCCTAACGTTCTTAGGACCACCCTTTTCTACTCCGGACTTGAGTCTCTCTGTCTGAATTCCCTCCTCGAGACTTTCTTTTGGGGGTCCTGGACCCCAGACTAAGTCATACTCCCTACGTCAGTCCCTTTCCCGTCTCCCACTAAGGGATCTTCCGGAGACTCACCCTGTTCGTCTTTCCGTTATGAGGCCTCAAAGACACCCGAACCTTCTGTCTGTCCCGGCACCCCCTCCCCCAGCGTCTTCCCGAGACGTACCTGGACCTCCTTACCCGCGGTGACCCAACCTCGTCACTAAGGGGTACACACTAGTGGGCTCTTGAACACTCTGTCCGTTTGAGACCCCGGGTGGGATCTGGAGGTCCTAGCCCTCGACCCCAACCCACGCCGGCAGACACAAGTGTCGGGAGACCCCCTGACGACGTGTGAGTTCAGACTGTTGGGGCTCTGTCGACCTTTCCTTTCCCCTCCCGTGGGGTGGTGTCAGACGTCTCAGCCCCCGTCACCCCCCCGTACACCGACACCTCGCTTCAGAACCCCTCACCTCGGACTAGAGCTTTGAACGACCCGTCCGGTCTCTCAATCCCGAACCGAGACGTCCCGCGACCCTCGGCGACAAGTAAAACCTCGTCTACACTGTTCCAGAAACTCTCGAAATCCTTCGAGTCAGTCTACCATTCCCCTGGTCTACTACGCCTCCTTCATCTCGGTTTTCCTTCCGGTGGTCTGTCACGGAGCGTCCGTCCGCCGTGGTCCGAGTTCACAGAAACTCCCCCACCACCTCCCAACCTGATCTTCAGACCCTCTGATCGCCTCCGTTTGATAATGTATGTCCTACCTATTTGTTGTTCCAGGATGACATATCGTGTCCCTTGATATCAGTTATAGGACATTATTTAGTATTACATTTTCTTATACTTTTTCTCATATCATATATATTGACTTAGTGAAACGACATGCGGTCCTTGATTGTGTTGTAACATTTAGTTGACATGAAGTTAAAAAAAAAATTTCATAGAAACTTAAACCGGGGTCTAACTCCCGTCCGGAGTCTCGTCACTGTCGGAACCCCCGACAGTCGTGTGTGGACCGTACGTCGAACACATAGGTCTGGATGAAAAGAGGGGGGTCGGGGTGGGGTCGGACCAGAAAGAGAGACGACCCCTGGTGGAAAGTCACTCGACAGTCGAGACTTGAGGGTAAGACTGGGGAAATACCCGTGTAGGGTGGAAGATGACATCAAAGTCAAGGACGGAAAGGAGGTGGTTGGCAGTTAGAATTCCCTCTAGTTGAGACTTATAAGTGGCCTTCCTGACTACAACTTCGACTTCGAGGTTATGAAACCGGTGGACTACGCTTGTCGGTTGAGTAACCTTTTCTGGGACTACGACCCTTTCTAACTCCCGTCCTCCTCTTCTCCTACAGTCTCCTACTCTACCGACCTACCATGGTGGTTAGGTTACCTGTACTTGAACCCGTTTGAGGTCCTCTACTACTCCCTGTCCCTTTGGACCGCACGACGTCAGGTTCCCCAACGTTTCTCAACCTGTGTTGACCCGTTGACTTATTGTTGAAAGGAGGTGGTTGAACTAGAGATCCGATCTCTACTACCAGGTCGGTAGTAGACCGGTGGCGACCGAGGTAGACCTCGTGTCTCTTCCCTGAACCCTACACAAACCAATTAAATTTGGTTTAAATTAACTTGTGTCTCCCCTTTAGTGACTAATGAAAAAAGACCTGAGTTGTACCATTAAGACAATGATTTTTCACAGACATGTGTGGGTTTGGACCGGACTTACTTCGGTTCAGTAGGGGTAGGTGTGTCGGATGAGAACACGTCCAGGAGAGTTCATAAGAGAAAAGAAAATTTTATTTAAATAAAAATTAACCTCCTATTATCGAAATGTTACAACACAACCAAAGACGGTATGTAGTTGTACTTAGTCGGTATCCATATGTATACAGGGGAGGGAGAACTTGGAGGGAGGGTGAAGGAGGTGGAAGAAAGTAAAAATTTTAAAAAACTGGTGTGGTGCTTCGTACATCCTGGAATCAAGGGCCTAGTTTGGACGCGGGGGACGTAACCTTCGTGTCTCACAATTAGTGAACTGGTCGTCCCTTCGCGTGTGGGGGCTGGGGGTCCGTAAGAGGTACGAGAGACGGGACGAGAGGTGTTCCTCCGACGGGTGACGTGTGGAATATATGACACAGTGGGTCCGAGGGAGCGGGAAGTCGAGGACCAACCCCAACCGGTTACCCTTCGTGGGTGTTCTCTACTCTCCCGGCGCTTCTCTCCAACCCCACAAAATAGGAACAAGAGAGGACCGAGTCCCGTATCAAAGACCGTAGTCGACATAAGGGAGGGAACGGGAAAGGAAGGGTACTACTGGTATCGAGGAAGGTCCACCGGGGGATTCTCGTTGAGTTCGGGAGTGACCCAAGGTCTTTGTGGTCCAACCGGGAAAAGGGAAGTCCTGAGACGGACGACGAAACCGTAGACCACGGAGTTGTGGAGAAAGACGTCCACCAGAACTTGGTGGACGCTACCTGAGGCAAAGGATAACCGGTGACTGGGTACTACTCCTCCGTCGTGAACTTACGTACGATTCCCGAACTGGGAGGATCACTCCAAGCCCGTCCCCTTCGGAGGAGAAGTTCTTCACAACTCCGTGGTCTACGGTTTCGTCGCCCGTCTCAGGACTTCTCCTTTCCCGGTTGGACTACAACGAAGTAGACGGACTTTCTCCTTGATGAGTCCCCGATTACGGACCATCCTTGAACGAGCTTAAAAAAAAAATTTTTGTTCCCTTTATCCTTCTATTCACCAGTTCTTCCTGCAAAACCCCCGAAGGGACCACCAGGTCACCAATTTTTAGACGGAACGTTACGTGTCCTGTGCCAAACCAGAGACCAGGCCTTTCTCAGGTACACAGCGCCTCGTTGATTCGGACACGCGTTGTTGAAGACTCGGGTGCAGATCTCGGGTTTGAGACGTTGTTCTCTTCGGTGGTGTCATTCTTTGGATGCGTGGCGTCGATCTCTTTCGGACGTACACCGTTGTTTCTGTGTGGTGTCGGTTTTTTAATTAAAAAAAAATTTTTTCCTTCTCCGAAGGTCCTTTCCTTCTCCCTCCGATCCAGTACCCACTTCAACAAATGATCAACCGAACCCTGGTGTGTAGTCCTCCGACCCCACTCTCTCATCTCGCCCCGTGAGAATGTAGACTTTCATCCAGGGTGACAGGCGGGTAGGATCTGAGTGGCACAGGACCCACTCGTCTCTCACTCCCTCAGAGGTACACTCTACGGGAAGGGACTCCAAGTCTCAGTCGAATCTGCGGACTCGTTCTGATCCCTGTAAGGACAGGGAGGGGTCCACACCAGTTGAAAAGGAGGGGTGAGGCACTAGGACCGGAGTCACGTTCCGGGTGAAGGGTGAGGATCAAAAGACACAACGGGGTTGGGTGGTCGGGTCCCGAGTTGAACCAGCCACCTCCTCCAAGACCCAAAGGTCGACGACAAACGAAACTACGGACCCCGAAGGCGACGGCGGGGTCTCTCGACCGGAAACTAGGGGTGTAGGAGTCGGAGGGGTCTTCGTGAGACGGGACCATGTCATCGTAGGACATGTCACATGTGGTGTCCGAGGACTCCGGTCGCCCTCCCGGGTGACCAGGGGCTCCGGAACCGAGGAGAGAGAGAGACAAAGAGACGAGCGTAGACACGAAGGGGAGTGGAGATGGAAGTCGAGGGACACAGACAGAGAGGAGGAGACGATCCTCCGTCAAGATCGAGAGGACCGAACGGACGCCCCGGGGAACGAAGAAGAGGGAGTCTTAGGGAAGAGAGAGGTCGTCGGTGATTCGAGGTCAGGGAGGACGGGACCTTTGGTCGTAGGACCGGAGGCCCACCTCCAAGCGTCAGAGGTGCTCGAAGACACACTTCCCGGGGATGTCGGACCCCGGGTCCTATCTACGGTCCCTCTACCGACACCCCACCTGTTTCTTTTTCCTGTCTAAGGAGCCTCCTTGTGTGTCTTCAGGGTTCCCTCTTACTACCCTCCTACCCTCCCTTTCTCTTTCCGTCCCTCCCTGGGTCTAATCGAGTAATTTCGTCGTCGATGTAAGTGTGTTAGGTGCTAGTGTGTGTTACGGAGTGTGTGTTCCGGGCCGCATCGTGTTTGCTCCATCCCGTCTCCCTTTCTTCCTCTGAGACTCTGTGTTCTGTGTCCGGACCTCGTCCTGTGGCTTTCTCTCCGTTCCTCTTCGGTTCTTCCGTTGCGCGACGAACGGGAGCCCCGGGTCGGCGGGGGATGGGCCCCGTCCCGACTCTTCGCTCCGAGCCCCGACCCCCATTCTCCCGGGTCGGGGTGGCGTCACTGTCAGACACCAGGGCGTCCGTGAAAATAGAGGAGGCGTGCCGGGGGTAGTCGGGGGAGGTCGGGCGGTGCCTACACGGGGGATAACGTGCGCGGGGCAGACGACTCGAGGTCGAAACACGCTTACATTGAAGGATCTCTGTACCAGGGAGCTTCCCTGGGAACACCAAACCACCGACGTTTGGAGGTGGTAGGAGAGGAAACGGAGGCGGTGGGTGTATCCCCCCCTTGCCTCGCGGGGGAGAGGAAGGTGCTAGGGGCCTCTCCACGTCTCGGCTGGAGTCGGTTCCTCGGGTGTTTGGGGTCAGGAACGGACCGGGGAGGTGTGTGGGTGGGAGTAGTTTCCGTAAAGTGAGTTGGTTCTGAGTGACTTCGAGATTTCGTCGGTCCGGGAACAGATGGGTTGAGGAACTACGGTACGGTCCCGATCCTAGTTCCAGGTTCCCGATACCCCGAAGACGGGTCTTGACCAACTACCCTCCCTCAGAATAGAGTCCACCCGAAGACGGACTCCCGGGGGTGTGACTTCCTCCCTCTGTAGGGTGTCAGGAGACCCTTGGGGAAGGAGACGCCACTCCTCCCGCCGGTAAAACAAGGTCGGGTCTGAGATGTGTCGCGTTCTTTAACAGTTTTTGAGTCACGCGCCTGGAGGGGCCGTAGTCCGAGATGGGAATCGGGACGTGGGGTTTTTCGGGTGGGGCTTTCCCGTCCTGTAAGTCCTTCTCGACAGGGTGGATCTCGCGTTACAAAAACTCACTCACTGTTACCCCGGAAAGAGAAGACTCCCTAGACTGATATCTCTCCTCCGGGGGTAGGTGTGTGTGTGTGTGTCTTAGGCCGGTCTTACTCTCCTGTCACCTGTGGGACCCCCTGTCCCGACCTCCGGTTCCTCCGGAGTCCTCTCTCCTCTCCTGACTCCTGTACCTCCTCCCTCCGACCCCAGGAAGCCTCGTAAGACGAACTCTCCGTAGTGGAGGACACACAGGGGGTGTGTGGGGGGTGGGTCGAGTCCCTCCCAGACGTCCAGGAAGAGATTGGGAGGGTGGTCGGAGGAAAAGATCTCGTCGACTCTGTGGATTGTGAGTAAAGAATCTTGGTTAAAAAGATTACTGTATCACCGGATTTTTATGCAGAGAGAGGGAAAATGGTGTACAGTATGGGTCCTCGACCCAAAGTGGGGAAAGAGTCTTAAAATCGAAAGTTAGTAGAGTAATTAGTAAAATTTCGATTTCATCTTCACAGAAAGCTATATGACAAGTTTTTATGATTTTTCCGTGCCTTTCGTTTGTTTTCACATCTTTGTAGTTGACTCTCAGCTTCCTCCGATGTGGTCAGTATACCGAATACTTTACGACGTTCATGCTAAAGACCACACTCGAAAACCACTCGCTCAGTAACCCTTTTAATTAAACTCCTCTCTTTACAGAGATCTGGTCCGAGATGAGGAAAAAGAGAACGAAAATATAACAAAAGAGAAAAGGAAAGAAAAAGGACCCGGAGGAGGGAGACATTATAAACACCCAAGAAAGATAAAGGGAGGGTAAAGAAGAAAGGAGGAAAAAAGGGGAGAAAAGGGGAGAGGAACAGAAATAGAGGAGATGAGGGATACTGGTCACCGGAAAAAGTCGGGTCCTGGGAGTTTGCGGGTAAAGAAGAGACTAGAGGTTTAGGCTCAGTTGTGGGAAGGCGGGGCCCTTGACTTGACACACGTCGCCCCGACACTTCTCTTCGTACCGTCTCAGAGAACCGAAGACGTTCGAGTGTAAAGGTCCCCCTCTCACACCGAGCCCTTTACGGTCTCTTCCACCGGCCTCGAGACCCGTTCTGGACACTGCGGTCGTGTAGAGGACGGAGCGAGGGGACGGGAGGGACTGGGAGTCTTTCCTTACTTCGGACCAGACACGGAGAATGGAGGGTCGGACCCAGAGAGAAGGAAAGACGAAGATCGCGTCCACACAGAGACACTCCCAACCCTCGTCTTCGGGTGACCCCTCCCACGGACAATGAAGACGTCTGTCTCTATGCGAATCTCCCTCTCTGTCCTTCGGACCATCGCTCAGAGGAGGTGAGGGGTCCGGACCCGGTCGGGGGTTGCAGTGGTGGATCCCGACCCCAGGGGTGGGGGACGGAAAACCCCTTCTGCAGTCTTACTTTTACCGTTTCAGTTCCCTTTTTTTAAGTCGTCTTGGGCCGGTCTCGGGTCTTACACCAGGGCGAAGAGCCACCTACCGTTCTTTTTCGCAGTTACACGAAACCCATCGATCATTCTTTTTGTGACTACCTGGTCACTATAATGTCAGACCGGTCCCGAAGCCTCTTTGTTAAATTCACCCTCCGTCTGTCTCCTAGACTTTATTGCCGACACCAGTCGGTGTGTGTCGTAGCTTGAGGTCCCGGTCTCCTATAGACAAGTCGTCCACGAAGGTCCCGGGGGAGTGGTTTCCGTAGTATCAACCCGGGCACACCGTCTTTCCCGGCCCCGATTCTTCCCCGTCGACTCTGTCAGTCTCACTGGTATCTGACCCGAAGAAAGACACTCAGAAGTAAAGGCCGGTCAGGCGTTTACAGAGAGAGACGAAGTCTAGAGAGTACTCGTGGTCTACCCCCAGAGAGACAAACCTACAAGTCGTCTGTATCGTTTGAGTTTGGGTTGTTTATCGAAGGGTTTGGTTTGGGTAGTGGAGGTACAATGATGGGCGGTTTGGATGAGGAACAAGTTGAAAGGGTGAGTCACTCCCCGGGTGGTAGGTGAGTCGACGAGTTTGGGTTCCTTAACCCACATTAGAGAAAAATTTATAAATAAATAAACTGACACAGTCCAGAATCAACCCCATTCGTCTTAGAAAGTAATACCAAGAGACCGAGTCATCAACATCGTACTCCCGGATCAAAGGAGTACCGGACACCCTAGGATCAAGGGGTTGGTCCCTAATTTGGGCGACGGGGACGTACCGTTCCGCCTAAGAATTGGTGACCTGGTGGTCCTTTCGGGGGGTTGGGGGCGAGAGAAAAAAAAAATTTAAAACAAACAAACAAACCAACCAACGCAAAAACACAACAACAAGAACAAAAAAAAAAAAAAAAAAAATGGTATACGTACTGTAACCACAAGTCAGCGATTCAGTACAGGTTGAGACACTGGGGTACCTAATTCATGTGATCCGAGGGACCAGGAATTGATAGAGGTCTCAAACGAGTCTGAGCACAGGTAACTCAATCACTAGGTAGGTTGGTAGAGTAGGAGACGACGGGAGAAAAGGAAAACACAAGTTAGAAAGGGTCGGAGTCCCAGAGAAAGTCACTCAGTCAAGAAACGTAGTCCACCGGTTTCCTAACCTAGAAGTCGAAGTTGTAGTCAGGAAGGTTACTGATAAGTCCACCTAAAGGAAATCTAACTGACCAAACTAGAACGACAGGTTCCCTGAGAGTTCCCAGAAGAGGTCCGTTGTACGCCTTAGATTTAAGGGTTTGATCCCTAACTTGGGTACAGGGGACGTAACGTTCCGTCTAAGAAGTGGGGACCCGGGGGTCCCTTCAGGGACACACATTAGAGACTGAGCAAGGAGTCGGTCGTGGAGGACTCATAAACAAAGGGTTAAGGGACCCTGTAGTGGAAGATTCATCGAGACTTCAGACAGTCTCAGTGAGACGGGGTGGCGGTGGTAAGCTCAGGTTCCGCGGTAGAAGTAGGAAGTGAACCCGCTATCGAGGACGGAGGGGGACCAAAGGACCACAGAGAGAGGACGGAAGGACGTCTGGCAGTAGACGAGTTGTCGGACTCACTAGTGAGGTCATGCGCGGACAGTAGGACCGTAAGCGGATGACTGTTGTTTTCACCGATCAAGTCAAAAGTTGAGGTTGTTGCTTATGTTCACAAAGACAACTCTGTTGGTAACACCAAACAACGTCGATTTCGCGAAAGACGATGAAGAGAAAAGTATTGTGTCATATGGGTTTTTAACTCTCAATTATTGTAATCATATATATGACGAAGTAGTTCTTGTGAGATTTAGCTTTGACCGTAATCGACAAAAAGAAAAAAAAAAACGATGTTCACGGACTGTCACCTTTCATGTTACTGGAATCGTACCAAACCGTAGTGGTGGAACCAAACACGATTCCGTCGTCAGATTGGATCTAACAAAAACGTTGTAGAGACGTTACAATTGCATCACTGTTCCTGTTTATTACAGGATAATAAAAATACTTTTACCGAACTAGACCGTCTGAGGGACTTTCCCAGAGTCCCAGGGGGTACCTAGTGTGTCACTCTTGGGGTGATTAGACCTTTAAAACAAAGGTGAGAAATCCAGAATCAATAGAGAGACGTGTTTGGAAATCAACAGGGGATTTGGATAAAAGAGGAAGAAGGACTATTATCTTCGGAGTTAAAAATCGACTCGAGTACCAACGGGTCTAAATGCAATGTAAATGCAATATAAGGGGTCGGAGGAAACGTCGACCCATACCGATTTACTGAGTTCAGAAAAAAAAAAAAAAAAACGGAACCGACCAGAAACAACGTTGTGAGTCCCAGAAGTCAACTCCGGACGCTTGAGAATCAACGAAGTACACCCTAGATCAAGGGACTGGTTCCTAACTTAGACCCAGGGGATGTAACTGTCGCTCCTCAGAATCGGTGACCTGGTGGTCCCTTCAGGGACTTACTAAGGCAAAACCAATTACCTATATTCAAACATTCACGTCCCCAATCCACGTTCGAGATCCCACGCAGGGAGTTCCCTCACACCCACAGGAGGAAACCCGTTCTTACGTTTGTAGGCAGAATGTGTGGTGGACGGACGAAAAGAGTAAATACACCGGAGGTCATTCGTAAGTTCTAACACTGGGGACTGGGCCGGGTTAAGAGAGGTAAGTAAACGCATAAGTTGTTCGTACGGCACAAATGGTCGGGTTCTGTGGACGACCTTGGGTCCCGTACGACAGCACGAACCAGCGAAGTCAGGACAGACTGAGAAACACTTGGGAACCTGACGTCGGGTGGTCCAGGAGACAGGTACCCTAAGAGGTCCGTTCTTATGACCTCACCCAACGGTACGGGAGGAGGTCCCTAGAAAAGGTGGGTCCCTAGTTTGAGCCAGAAGATGCAGAGGAGGGAGAGGACGGAACGTCCGTCTAAGAAGTGGTGACTCGGTGTCCCCTTCGGGTTTTTGGGCCCCTACACTACGATGTATTTGGTTTGTGCTAACGAGAGTTCGGACACCGTACCTGGGATGCATCAATTATTAAGGTAGTGTTGACCTCTTCCCGATGTTTCCCTCTGTGTGTCGCACGATCCCGTCGAATAGTATCCCTTGGAAAGAAAGAAAAAAATCTTTTATAAATAAGCTGACACAGCTCAGAATCTACGTCACACACTCGAGAAAGCCGTACCCCCGAGGTCTCGGACGTCCGAGTCCTCAACGGGATGTCATACACCCCAGGATCAAGGGGTCTCGAAGACGTAACCTTCCGTCTAAGGATTGGTGACCTGGTGGTCTCTTCAGGGTCCCTCGAAATAAAGTTGACCCCCCAACTCTTTCCGAAGGTCTTTCGTATAGGGTCATTGGTAGACCCGGGACCATTTTCACTTTCTTTTAAGTTATGTTGTCGTCGGCTTTACTTTTACTTTAATTAAAGAGGAGACTTTCTTCGGACCTCCACCCACTAGGTCTCCACTCCCCATCCCCACCCCTCATCATTTATCTGGGGTCGTCGTCTTAGTCGACAAACATAGAACGAGGTGTGGGAGTAGGAGGTGCACTGGGTAGGAGTATCAGACTCTTCCTACGGTTCCACGGGGTCAACTTACTTCCAAGGGAATACCATTCTAGAGGATCTTGTGACATATATATCGAAGAGGGTACCTTCGTTGACAGGTTCACTTTATTAATACTTTAAGAATAAATCATAGACAACGTGACCGAAGGAGGGACTACCGAGTCTGTCATTTCTGTGGACGTTACGTCCTCTGGGTCCAAACTAGGGACCCACCCCTTCTAGGGGACCTCTTCCTGTACCGTTGGGTGAGGTCATAAGAACGGACATCTTAAGGTACCTGTCTCCTCGGACCACCCGATGTCAGGTACCCCGACGTTTCTCAGTCTGTGTGCTGACTCGTTGAAGGTGAAGTGGAGTAAAGTCAGGTGAAGTCCCCGACGTCCTCCTGGAACAGACAGAATCGTGGGTCGTCTCACAGAACCCGGACCATCTGACAATTAAGAACAGTTTATATATATATATATTTTAAAAAAAACGGTGAGGTGTGTAGTACACCTTAGAATCAAGGGGCTGGTCCTTAGTTTGGGTATAGGGGACGTACCTCAGGATTGGTGACCTGGTGGGAAACTTATGAAAGAATCCATAATTTAAAATAACTATAACTAGTTATAATTTAAATACTCCCATTTATGTGTAGGGTAATTCAAATGGTAAAATTTGTAAAAGTGTACAAGTGAAGACACCCGTAATTCATGGAAGTACGACAATATGTTGGTAGTGACCGTAGGTAGAGGTTTTGAAAAAATCGAGGGGGATGACTTTGAGACAGGGGGAATTTAGATTGAGAGACGAAGGGTGAGGGGTTCGGTGCCCGACAACTTATGAAAGATTTACTTACGCCTCCCCGACTTTATTCCCAGTGTCTGAATTTCCAGACATCCTCGGACGACCATAATATCGACTCTTTTCGTCCGACCATCATTCGTCTCCCCACTCCTGGCTCCATTTACCTCCGGGACGGAGTCGATTACTCCCGTCGGTGATTGGCGTGTCGAGGTCGACTCGACTGTCACCTCCAACACGGCCTTACACTAGGGTCTCAGAGGTCGGAGACGGTTTTAAAGTTCCCTTCCACGTTTTGGTCTGTAAATACATTATAGAGAAGTAAAACTACAACCGTTGATTAAAATACAAAACAAGATTGTGACTTATTTAGTGGATTTCGGAAGATTCCCGACCTACCTCGAGTTCCGGGTGGTCAAACGTTGGCTACCTGACCTGTCTAACACACTACGGTGGGTCGAGAACCAGACACCGGGCCCTGACGGATACTTCTACGTAAGGGTCCTTCGCTACGGGTTCCTTGGACCGAAAACTCCATGACCAGGAACCCCAAAAGTTTGTCCTTTTCTTTTCCCCTTCTCTGTCGTTCAAACGAGATTTACATAACTTGTAAATCTTGTAAAGGTATCAACACATAAAATAAATTGACAATATAGTCACTATCCCGTTTTCACAATAAAAGGTCTGGTGTGTCTATTCCTTTGACTCCGAACCTTTAAAATTCTCTGAACGAGTACGGGTCAGCGAGTCAGTACAGGTTGAGAAACGCTGGGGTACCTGACATCGACGGTCCGAGGAGACAGGAACCCTAAAAGGACCGTTCTTATAACCTTACCCAACGGTCAAGGAGGAGGTCCCTAGAAGGACTAAGTTCATAGTTTGGGTCCAGAGGTCACAGAGGACGTGACGTCCATCTAAGAAATGACGACTCGGTGGTCCCTTGATCGTCAGTGTTTCGATCATTAGTGTCGACTACCTAAACTTGAACGGAGGGACCTACCAGGGGGGAGTGGGATGATCGAGAGGAGACGTCATTCTTTCTCCGGAGGTTCTATGCCTACACCCCAATTTTCTGTGTTTGATGATACATATTTTATTTATTCCTTGTTCTTGTATAGTATATCGTGTCCCTTTATATCGGTTGTAAAACATTATTGATAAAAATTTTAGTAAAAAATAACCTTATATCAACGAAATGTTACAACAACAAAGATGACATGTCGTTTCACTTAGTCGATATGGCTACGTACGCACGTGCGTACGATTCAGTGAAATCAACACAAGCTGAGACACACTGAGATACGCTGGGGTACCTAACATCGGGTGGTCCGAGGAGACCGGTACCCTAAGAGGTCCTTTCTTACGACCTCACTTAACGGTACGAGAGGAGACCTCCTAGAAGGACTAATCCCTAGTTTGGGTATGTATATGTATATAAAGGAGAAAAAACTTAAAGGAAGGATAAATCCAGTAGTGTCACATGACTCACCCCACGGGACTCGATATGTCATCCAACATTATTGAAATTTACTTCATATTAGATATTTTTATAACGTAGTGTTACAACAACTCTACTTATATTATAATATTTAGTTGTTATGAAGTTTACTTTTTTTTTTCCACCAGGTCACCGATTCTGAGGAACGAGGGTCACGTCCCGCGAGTCCAAGCTAGGGACCAGTCCCTTGATCTGGGGCATACGATTTGATTTCTAAGACCTACGGTGTTACTACTAACTTCTAGGGTTCACAGTGTTGTTTTCTGGGTCACGTCGGTTTATTTATTTGTTTATTTATAATTTTTTCTTTCTTTCTTTTTTCTGGTCCTGCTCCGGTTCCCTCACCTCCCCCACACTCCGGTAGTCCAGTAGACCCCGAAGACTCCGTCGGAGTGGTCCTAGGGAGTGTGGACCTCTCTCTAGAAGGCGAAAGTGTCGATAAAGTGGAAACAATCGTGTGCGGCCTGGAAAAGTCGTTTACCCTGATAGGAGTGAGATGTCTTCGTCGTCGGTGTTAATTCGAGAGACGGGGGAGTGCACTGACATCCTTACCTCGAACCCCTAAAGGTCTTTAGAGGACTATCTCAAGGACTATGCTTCGATAAAAATGACGCACACAAAACAGAGGGAGGTCCACCATCCCTTCCGGTTCAGTCCCACCCCCTTGTTCTGTACCTCCGGTCCGACGACTGTATCACGACCCTATCCCGCCGAGAGTCTCGGGTCTCCAGCCTTCAGGGTCCACGCCAGGACGCCACTGGAGGGGTGGTCAATGAGACGTCGACGTGAGTGTCGGAGACGTTCCGCCACCCCGTCCCGACCCCCGACCCTCGACCTCCCTCCACCCCTCCCCAGTGGTGCCTTCGACAAGGATCCCTCCGTCTCAGACCGTTCCGACTCGGTGGAGGAGGGACCGGTGTAAGGAGGACTGAAATACGTTGAGACCCTCCCACCGAAGGTCCGGAGGGCGGGGTGTCCGTCACACTCGTCCGTGTAAAGACTCGGGTCGGGCCCGGGTCGGTCGACCGTCGACGTCCGGGACTTCTTTGACAGTCGGCGTCTCACCTCGTCCGTTTCGGGTCGGGGGTGGGGTTGGAGGGAGGGAAGTTTCCGACTCGGGACAGTACCCCACCCCGGAGGGTCCCTTTGGATTTAGTGGAGGAAACACACGCGGACTTGGGGTTATGGAGACCAACCATTCTATCTACCCCGTCTCTTGAAAGACCTTGACAGGACAGGCCTCCTCTACTCGTCTGGTCCAGTCCCACCCCCTGTGAGACCGTCTGGACTTCCTCGTGGTCCACCGGAGAGCCGACTGTGTGAACTAAACCGGTTCGGGACCTGGAACAAACCGGAGGTCTTGAGACCTACCGTCTGGACCTCCCCCGGGCCGTCCAGGGACGTCCTGAGACGTCCTGACCCCTACCCCTTCAGTATCTCCGGAGAAGGGGTAGAACCGGATAAAGAGGAAGTCCGTGACAAGGAGTGGTCGTACCGTCCCACGTTCTTTCGGGGATGTTAAGGACGGAGGAAAAACAAAAATTCTAAAAAAAAAAATACATCTGGTAATTTTTTTTAAGAAAAAATTAAATAAATACCGACACGACCCAGAAGTAACGACGCACCGAAAAGAGATCAAAGCCTCTCGGTCCCGATGAGAGATCGGTGTCGCGTGTCCGAAGAGTGCCGCCATCGAAGAGAATAGCGTCTCGTGTCTGAGATCCCACACGTACGATTCAACGAAGTCAGCACTGGCTGAGAAACGTTACGATACCTGACATAGGGCGACCCGAGGAGACAGGTACCCTAAGAGGTCCGTTCTCATGACCTCACCCAACGGTACGGGAGGAGGTCCCCTAGAAGGGCTGGCTCCTCACCTCTGACGTAGAGGACGTTGAGGACGTAACGTCCGCCTAAGCAATGGAGACTTTGAGAACACTGTGCCGTCATCTGTTGATTATGTGAGGGAAGGAAGAAAAAAAACCGACACAGTGCGTCGAACACCCTAGAGTCAAGGGTCTGGTCCCGAACTTGGGGCCGGGGCCGTCACTTTGGGACCTTAGGATTGGTGATCCAGTGGTCCCTTAAGGAGAGGGAAGGAAAATTTGTTCCTGGATTCGACTAAGGGGAGTGTCGGGGGTACCCGAGGGACGGAGGACCACCGGGGAAGGGGAGGGAGGTCGGACCTTGTAGCCAAACTTCTATTTGAACGATTATGTCCCACCTAAATGGACCGAGGGACCTTCCGGGATTCTCCTGTGTTCTTCCCAGGTTCGAATAGAACGACCAACCCCTCACCCCGACCCCCGGTCTCCCCGTCCTCCTCCTTACACTCTGGGGGATCCTCTCTGGGGAGTCTCTGTCACCCTCCCCTCTTAATTAGTTTCCTCTCGACGACAAGGGACCGGGGTGGGGGACGGACGAGAAGGAAGGAGGGAGACGAGAAGAGAAGGAGTCACCCACCTCCTCGTCCACCGGACACAGGGGAGGGACAGGGGAAACACGTCCTTTAGCCCCTTCAGGGACGTGCCTCGGGTACTTAGGAGTCACTGAGGAGAGTCTTCGGGTTTCCCGTTCTCCCACAGTGGGGTGTCTCTCCTTTTACGGTGGGTGTCTTGAAAGGTCCTTTGGGGACGAGGAAATTTTGGACGGGTCTCTCGCCCAGAACCCAGAGGACCGTCGGGGGTCGTTCCCCACTCCTACCACAAACTGTCCTACGAGTTTCTCTGAAGTCCGGAGAGGAATGTCACTGTGGTAGGGACCGGTCGGGTCTCGGAGAAAACACGTGAAGACGGACACTGTTCTGTTCCCAGTGGTGGTAGGATTCCAACCCCTGGAGTCCACGGGAGTTTGGCTACGGGGAGGGGTGGTCCCGAGACGTCGGTACTTCTCCGGGGAGAGGGCCAAGACAGGGTTTCAGAGACTGGTAACACGGAGGTGTCCCGTCCAGAAGTCGACGCACCAAACACAGACACAGCGACTCGTCCCGTGTGGTCCAGCCCTTCACCGTCCTCCACCCCCATCCCCTGTCGTCGTCCGACAGGGAAACGTTGTTGGGTGCAGGCACGCGACGACGTGTTGGTGAGGACGGGTGAACTGGACACAAAGGGGAAGTCGGTCTCACTGTCTGGGAAGTCGGACTCAGGTCCGACCCACGGGTGTGTGACATCCGCCTCCCAACCCAGGGAGACCCATGCCAACCCGACTCAGGGCGACACACACACACGCACGCACATACGTACACGAGACGATTTCGTGACAGAGAGTTCGGCGTCTCCTTGTAAGGAGAGAATCTGTCTGTTTGTCTTTCTGTCTCCCTCCCCCTGTCCGTCCGAACGACCAGAAGAGGAAGTGTTTACCTACGAACCGGGAAAATAGTAGACTACAAACGTTGTTGGGGAAACCCACGCAGTAGTAGGGTAAATTGTCCACTTCTTTGACTCTGAGTCTCTGATCGAGACCAGTGTAGCCGAGTAGGTCCTAGTCTTTGGCCCAGAGGACTGGAGACTTCGAAATCGCCGTCGGTCACAGACGAAAAGAAGGGGTGAACCCCTGAACAAGGGTCCTGAGGGGACCCCGGGGTCACTACACGGGACTCCCACGGGTTCCGTCCTCTGGTGATGGTCCAATGCGAGTACACGTCTGGTACCTGTCACGTCGGTGTCTCTGTCTCGATCGGGTGGTCGACGACTCGGGAGACCAGGACCCAGGGACGTGACGATTAGACGGGGCCGAGACACTGGAGGCCACCACACACTGTGTGTCACTGGCGACCCACCGTCACACAAGAGTACGGACCCTTGTCTGTCCAGCGGGGACCGACGCCTTGTACCCCCACCCCACCTCCGACAGTGAGTCTTTCCAACTCTCTGGGGGAGAGCCTCTCCTGATCTGACCGTCCCGACGAGGTTCTCACACACACACACACACACACACGCAACGTCGGTCTCCCGGTTCCTGTCACGAGGTCCAGTCCGCGTGCATCCCCCAGGTTTTGTCGTTTTTATTTCCTTTGGTCCCGTCGGTCGTGTTACACTCACCTTCCTGCCTCCTTGCCGGATCTCCTCACTCCCGAAGAGCCTGCAAGTCCTTTTCCTGATGAGTCCTCTCTCTTTCTCGTTCTGTCTCTCTCTCTGGTCCTTCTCTCTGAGAGGTTCTTTGGTCCTTGCCTTTTTCCCTTCTCCACTCGGACCTACCCCTTTCATCCAGTCTTCCGGCCACACTCTTCCCTCGGGGTCTCCAACCCGTTTCTGTCTTGTAGGGGATCCGTTCTTCCCCGGTCTGAGTCCGAACGACGACTGCCCCTTAAATAAACCTAACTCGACGCCTCTGTTCCCACCGAAGGACGACGTCCAGTCCCAACGAGGTCGACGTCGACACCGACTCTGAGGTCGAGTCCAAGGCCAAGACCAAGATGGAGGCCTAGACCAAGACCGAGGTCGAGACCGAGGTCGAGGTGACAGAACGAGCTTCGGACTCTCCCCACTCAGGGTAAGAGATTCCGTCTCTTAGAAGACCCAGCGGTGACACCCTTCTTCTGTACCTCCCATCCTCCTCCTTCTCCCCTTTCCCTTCTTCGATAAGAAGGGTCGGGAGTGGGACGGGTAGACCAGGGTCCGGAGAGTCGTGGGGGATGGGGTGTGGCGGGACACTCGGAAGGAACCCAGGAAGCCCGGGTTCCGTAGGGACCTCGCGTCTCCGAGTACTTCTCCCTGAGACTTCGTTCAAGTCCCAGGCGAAACGAGTAGAAGGAGTCTTTCCCCACAGTCTGTCGTACGACTCCTGACCCCTCCCTCCAAGGGTCGAGTGGGCAGAAGAGGTTTCCACTTTCGATTTCCGAGGTCAGTGGTTGTCTTTGTCCTTCTCCTCTGGTTCCTACTCCTCTCCCTCCACTCGACAAGAGCGGCGGGGGTCCCGAGAGGGCCTCGCGACCCGTGGATGCCTCTCTCTTGTCCTAAACTTGTCTCTGTGTGTGTGTGTGGTGTGTGCCCCAGAGTCGACCTCCCTGCAGATCGGTGTGAGGGTATAAAATGTCTGTTACTTTGGGTCTCTCAAATTCCCTGAGCAGGTCCCAGTGAGTCGATTAAGCACCACCTTCACCCAGTCCGGAACTCTTCTCGAGCATCAGTCGAGGGACCAACCTTTCCCTTCTCAGCCCCACCCCAAGCCAGACCTTCACCCCACCTCCCCCGACCAGACCTCGACCCCAACACCGCGACACCCAGAGTCTGGACCTACTCTGTCGAGCCACTCCATGTGGCGTCAGGGCTCTTCAGAGACGGGGACCATGTCTGCCGTAACGGTCCCGGCTCTCCCCCCAGATCGCAGGCCACAGTCGTCGGTCCCCGGACCCCTTGAGGAGACTCTGACGAACAGGTCCCCCGAGGTGTGTTTCGCGAGAACAGGCCTACGGCCTCAGTGGCGTGTCTTCCCAAAAGAGTCCGACGGCCTACTAGGCATCCCGAACCCTCACTGACTTTTTTGTCTCCCTTCTCTAGAAACCCCCTGGACTGGGGTAAGGAACTTTCGTATCCAAGGTGGGTTCAGAACTAAGTGGACCCGAGACTGACCCACTTGAACTCCCCTCCTCTAGTCCCAGTTCCGGTTTAATTAGAGGAGTTCTGTTTCGAGACCAGTCCAGTGAGACGATGGGGGTTTGAAAGGTCCGAGGGATGACGGAGCCCCCCTTACAAGTTTGAGTTTGACCGGGCCTCCCTAGTGTATTTGTCTATAGAAAAGTCTAAGAAAAAGTACTGAAAATAAGTTTCTGAGTCTTGGGGGTTAGAGTCAGTGCACTCAACCAGGGGTCTTCTGAAACGTGAAAAAGACGGAGGTACGATACCGAATGTAGACACAGGGGATTTACTTGGGATAAAGGTAAAGACTTACAGATCTTTCGTCTGGTTGACTACCGAGTCTACCCTTTCTTAGGTGGACGTTACGTCCTCTGCGCCCAAGCTAGGGATCCAGATCTCTGTCTCGTGGACCTTCGGTACTCCACTCCCTTCCCCCACCCTCCTCTGTTGACTACCTCCTGGAACTCGACTGGCACCACATGTCCGGGGACTTCTGAACTACCGTATCTATGGGCTCAAATCGGGGTTGGACAGAGAAGGGTCGATACACTGAAACTCTTTCAAGGAAGAGACATTTTGTGTCTGTTGTTATAAAGAGGGACCACCAGGCCACCAATTCTTAGTAGGAAGGTTACGTCCTCTGTGTCAAAGTTAGGGACCAGTCCCTTGATTCTAGGGTGTACCGTTGATCCGGAAACGTAGTGTTGATGATTCGAGACTACGATGTTGATCTCTCTTCGACCGTACGATGTCACTTCTGGGGTGTGGGGTGTTACTGCACTCATCCATAAAATTTTTAAGTATTATCATTTTTTCTACTGGAACCTGTCTTTCTTGACCGTCTGACACCGTTGACTAATCCTCCTTCCTCCGGTCCAAAGTCCTACTCATTTTGTACTAACCTCAATGACTACGTCTTCACTGAATCGTTCTCCTGACCCATACTCCTTTTCTACCCCAAGTCTCACTCCGACTCACACCCATGGTATAGATCCATCTCTGTGTACCCTTTGTTCACCTTTAAGTCGGGACCAGAAGCTCTATACCCAATAAATAATCATCTAAGTAAATAAGTAAGTTGGTTATATGTAATAATTCGTGGATGATACACGTGTGTATGTACGATTCAACGAAGTCAGTACAGACTGAGAAACGTTGGGATACCTGGTATCAGGTGGTTCGAGGAGACAGGTACCCTAAGAGGTGCGTTCTTATGACCTCACCCGACGATACAGGAGGAGGTTCCCTAGAAGGGGTGGGTCCCTAGCTTGGTCGCAGAGAATACACAGGACGTCACCGTCCACCGAAGAAATGATGGATACACCGTGATGATAAATCACCGATATCTACTCGTGACGTCTGAGCCTGTTCGACACTATCAATAGCTAGTTAGTTGTGTATGAAAGACTCAGACCACAAAAGAGGATACAAAGAAGATGTGACAGAACTTTGCGGGAGTAAGTCATTTATAAACGACTGACACTTTCAGCAAATCGGTACAGACTGAGAAACGTTGGGGTACCTGATATGTCAGGTACCTTAAGAGGTCCGGCCTTATGACTTTACCCATCGAAAAGGGAAGAGGTCCCCTAGAAAGGTTGGGTCCCTAGTTTGGGTCCAGAGAACGTAATGTCCGTCTAAGAAATGGTCGACTCGGTGTCCCTTCGGGTTCTTATGACCTTAACCATCGGATAGGAAAGAGGTCACCTAGAAGGCCTGGGTCCTTAGCTTGACCCAGAGGACGTAACGTCCACCTAAGAAATGGTTGACTCGATAGTCCCTTCGGGATGAACGACTGATTCCCTGACTAAATAGTTGAGGGGGGTCAGGTCTAACGGAGGACGTTGAAATTAAGTTAGGGACCGAGGTTTTACCCATTCTTAAGACTTTTATTTATAAGATGAAGAAACCTTTGTAAGTTTGAAAACACTGGAGAGGAAGATTGAAGAGACTGGGAGGGGAGTTAAGTCTCGACCCCTCAGGGAATGTCTTCCCACCTTGTAAATAGGTCACTGAGTCCCCTCTAAAAGTCAAAGACAAGTAATATACCCCCACTCTTTTCTTCTCCGGTTCCCCCGTCGGACGTGTTAACACGGGTCCCCCGACCGTAGTACTCCACCTGAACGGGTCAGAAACGGGTTGGTTGGACGGGAAGGACAGAACAGGGTGGACGATTGGACACTACTGACGGTTTCACTGTCATCGTGACTCGACGGCGGGAACGTCCACCTGCGCCGTCCACATCCAGGGCCGGACCCGGACTGGGTGTCGGAGGTCGGCTTCCCATTTCAACGGGGCCAGAGGTCGGTGGTCCTCTAGTCCCGGAGGGGGCCCGCCCCAGGTGTACCGTCACTCTCTTCTGACCTAGGGGTGTGGTCCTCCGTCCGTCGTCCCGTCGAGGTGGAACCTTGGCCGAGGTCGCATGTGACAGTCTCCCCGAACCCCGAGGTCCGGACACCTCTTTTCCCTTGGAGCTCAATTTCGACTCCTCATGTCTCCCCGACCTCGTGATCCAGACGTCCCCTCCACCCGTCTTTGTGCTTCCTTCACCAGGTCAAACTTCCCACAATTCCTCGTCTTGTTCCACCTACTTGTTTCCTACGGTTCTTACGGGTTTACGCCCGGCCGTTCGTCTTCTGGTTTCCGACCGTTCCCTCCGACCTACCGGCTCCCTTTTCGAGCTTCCCCTCTTCGACTCCTTTCCGGTATTTTCTTTTTCTTTGCCCACCCTGTCGCTCCGGGTCTCATTAGTGTCCAACAGTAGACGACGGCCTCTGAACTAGACCCCCGAGTCTTCAGTCGTCTTCCACAGTCCCTCGTCCTTCCCCAACACCAGTTCACACTTCCGTCTGACCTCCTCAATGGGTCTTGTAAGTCCAACATGCACTACCTCTGTAACTTCGGTAGAGACATCCACTCTGACGTCGGGGTCCAGGGTCTCAGGTTCCTCGACTGAACCCCGTCCTTCTCCTTCAAAGGTTGATTCACCACTACACCCCTGAGGACTTGTCCCTGAGACAGACCCGGGGCCTTGGTCACGTGCCTCCGACCCTCCAGTCCCGCCGACTTCCTCGTCAAGTTCTGCTGGGTCGACCTCCAGGTGTCTCCGGGACCCCCCGACCGCCAGTGACCTGTTTCTGTCTCTTCCAACTAGTCGAACGAACGGGTTGTGCAGTCCAGTCGATTCGACCTTCGAGGGCCTTTGTCCATGGACCAACATCTGGAGGAACAGAAGAGGGAGGGTTGGGAGGAGGTCTGGTAGATAGGTCGGGTCTCGGACCGGGGACCTCCACGAAGTTTATGTTCGGGTCCTCAGGCCACGGATAAAGGGGGCGGGGGACGGAGGTCAAGTGAACCGAACCCGATGGGAGGCGAAGAGGTCCAGAACGAAGTCCTAGAGGGATTCGGGTAAGAGCCTCAATGTCCATAGATTTAACTCAGTGAGGTCGCCGAGTCAGAGGGGAGGTTCCCCACGGAGGGGAGGAGGTGGGACCGTGAGGTCGACACCCACCCCCTTCCTCTCGAGTTCCCCACTATGCTAGAGAGGTGGCTCGGGAGGGGGGTTGTGTGCACGAACAGACCCCCGTGGAGGGTAGGACGTCCGTCCGAGTGGTGGGGGAAGGCGGGGACCCGACCTTCGAGAGGCCGTCCCGGACCCCGCGTAGGAATCTTCGTGTTCGTCGGAGACGGGACGGGAAGGACGGAGGACCCGCCGCCCTATGGTCCGCGGGAGGAGGGTCGGAGCGAGGGGCGCAGGGCGGGGGTGGATGGGCGGCGGACCGGGTGCGCGTCTGCCTCCGCCGTCCGTTCCCGCGCCAAGGGCTTCGCGTGCCGTCGCACCATGAGCGGCCGCAGCCGCGCAGCCCGGCCCGCGTCGGTGTCGCTCTTCAGGGGCGCGACCTCCGGGTAAAGAAGGTCGACGTGCGCCCCGACGTCCCCGTCGAACGGTTACGCGTCCGGAGGCCCCCGGTCGGAGTCGTGACACATCGCCGCCCCGGGCCCTGGGGCTCCCCACCCGCGGCGCCTCGGTGACCTGCCCTGTCTTTCTACCCTGACTCTTTAGGCTCCCCTTCTTCGGGGCCCCTTCTCCGTCAGGTTGGTGTGGAACTCCTACTTCCTCGGGTGGGTTTCCCTTCTAAAGACTTGACGATTGGCAGGACAGGGGAGCAAGGCTAACCCGGTCGTGGTGGGTGATGACCTCTCCGTCGGCACGGACCCCTACGTCCACACTCTCATCGTCAGACGTCTCCTACCCCCCTCCCCGTCCTTACCCCCCGTGGAGACATAAATGTCTCCCGACCGAACCCGAAATCTCTGATTTAGATCTACGGTAATGGCGACTTAGACCCCCAGGGACAGTAGCGTCAAACCCACGTATGGAGAGACCATGTACGACGGTTCACTGAACAGAACAGGCGCCTTCCGACTCTAGGACCTCCCCCTAACACCCCGACGTCCCCTCGACCCGTCCTCGGGGGAGGACCCGGGTGTGGTGACCCTGGAGACGGGGGCCGAGACCTCGGAGGTGACCCCTCCTTTTCTCTCCGGTTCCCCTCCCCGGTACTCGGATCTCTGAAGTTTCGTCTCTTCCTCGGAGTCACAAAGGGCTCCCTCTTTGACCCCTCTTCCCTCTGGAACCCAAAGACGGGGAAGGGACGGTTCCCTCTCTACTTCTCTCCGAAATCCCCGACTTTTACTGGGGCTCCTTCCGTATCCTCTTAGGTGGGTTAGATTCCTGGAACCGTAGACACACCAGTGGCCCTCAAAGGACGACTTAGAGACGATACCTAGACCTCCAGTTGGGAGGGTCTCTCAGCAGGGGTAGAATGGACGTCGACGGGTATCCTCAACGTCTTTGTCGGTCTGGACCTTGGCTCGGAGGGTGTCGTAGAGGGGGCTCCGGACCTGGTGTGTCGGGAGGTTTCCCTTCTCCAGCCTTTCACCCCTTTCTGTTTTCAACTTTCACCCCTTTCTGAGTTCAAACTTTCTCTCCAAGACGTTCCTTCCTCGGTCTCCTTCTCTTAGATCTTTTCTCCCTACCTCCGAACCTCTCTCTCCCTCCTTGGTCACTGGTCTTCGACCTCAGATCTCCTCTCGATCGGTCTAGTCCGTCGGACTCCGGCCCCAGTCCCCTCCCCAACCCCGGGGGTCCCTTCTCGTCCCACGCCCGTCCCCCTCCGGGTCACCGACAGAACTCGACTCCGACAAGATGACGAGGGTCCCGGGACCGGGGACAGGACGGAAGGGAGGTGGAAGGGGTGAAGGGGAGGGGCAACGGGGGGGGGGTTGTGGGGTCCCGAGTGTCAAAGCGAAGCGTCACCTTTCAGACTCCCCCGACTAAGGGTCGTCGCAATGGGAGGTGGGAACACCACCGCGAGGGGAACAAATAAAGGAGTCAGGACCCACAGGGGTGGCGGGGGAGGGGGAGGGGGTGGGAACTGACAAGAGAAAGGGTCCCCTTGAAGACGGAGACGGAGCTTCATGGGTAAACGAGTAAAGACTTAACGGAGGGGTCCGGGGTCCAAGTATGAAAGAACCGTTCGGGAAGGGAACCACGAGTAGGGAATTACAGGGTCTTGAAGTAATGGGACAGGTGGACGGAGGGGTGGGTAGTTTACTGGGGATCTTCGAAATAACTTGAGATTTTCTACAATCCAGACTTCCCGTGTGGATTCGTGTCCCCTATCTTATCGATGTGACATAATAACAAAAGTAATATATGACCCGTAACGTTACGTCCCGTGAAACATGTCATTGAGTACTTTAGATTAGAATGGGGGGTAACATGTCTACGTATTTGACTCCGTCCTAGTCTCTAATTTGTTAAACGGTCCCAGTCCCTTGCACTTCTGTTTTCAACACACACACATCAGGACTACGGTCCACTGAATATACACAGAAGAGTAGAAATAAAAAACCGGTACGACGTACGTCCTAGAATCAAGGGACTGTTCCCTAGTTTGGGAGTGGGGGTCGTCACCTTCGGATATCAGAATTGGTGACCTGACGGTTACTTCAAGAGTCAGAATAGAAAACCCCACTTACCGTAGTTACTTAGTGTGTGAGGACACTAATCTGGAGACACATTAGTCGTCCGAGAGGGTCAGGTCTCGAAGACTTGACTCTCCCACTATACCTTTTTTACGTCTTTAGGACGTCGAGTTTGAGTCCTTGACTTCGTCTTGATCCTTTCCTTCGGACTCTTCCGGTCTCCCCTTGAGTACGAGGGATGGGGCGGGTCCGATTCCTCGGTTTTGAGTTCGTCCGGACCCTGGTGTTCTCGGGACCTCAAAAGGGTCGAACTGGTCCTCCATCGACTGAAGGAGTCACGGTCGGTTGAGAGTGACACAGGTTCCTCCGGTTCTAAATCCGGCGGACGGGAGAGGGTGAAGTCCCCGTGTTGAAGGACAAAGACTCCGATGAAGACACGGACCGAGTCGTGTCATCCCGAACCATCGAAAGGTGACCCGAGTCGTCACAGATCGGACCACACCCGAGCGTCGTGTCCCCCACACATACCGACCCTCCTCGTAGTGGTCCTTGAGTTTTGGTCCTGCGGTCAGCCGAGAGTCTCGGTGTCGCGGGGGACAGGTGGGGCCTCACGTCGTCAATAGAAGAGTTCCCCCACCTCTCACCCCACCATCCTTCCATGACGACGAAAAAGTCTCCCCTTCCCAGGTCTGTCTTACACGGGACCCGGTGGGAGGAGCGAGACAGGGCCCTTTCGTCCTCTGTCCAATTTTTGTCTTCGCGCTGGCAAAGAAATAATTTAATATGTTTTTTTCCCCTCCCCTCCCCCCGTCGACACCCCGCGCCGGGGTTGGGACCGGGGTGGGGCAGGACCGCGACAGACTTTCCCTAGACTCCCTCCTCTGGGTCCCTAGTCCGTCCCATCCCTACCCGTCCCGTCCTACTACACACCGACCCTACGTCTCCAATCCTTCCTCTCCGATAACTTCCTCCCTCTCCGACCGACACCCTTCCCGCCCTTCTCTCCTTGCTCCCTCCGCCACTGACCCCTGGTCGACCCCTCGAGTCTACCTCGTCCATTCCTCCACCTTCTACCGTCACTCCTTCATCCACGCCGTACTCTTCCGACCCCCCTTCTCTCCCGCCGTTGAGACCGCGCCCCGGGTCTCGTCCCTCGGTCCACTTCTCACCAACGTGCGCCGCGAGGGGTGGGGGTGGAGGTCCGGGGCTCCCCGGAGGGTGGTGGGGGTCGGGTGACCGTCCCCCGAGTACGGCTGCGGGGTAAAAGACAGAAGACGGCGAACCCTAGGCGAAGTAGGACACCTCTCCCTTTCTCGACCCCATCGACAGTTGGTCCTCTCCCTGGCGGGGGACAGGACGAGGTCGGGTGGGGCGGGACGTGGGGACGTGGTGGCAGTAGAGCCAGGTTTAGGTTCCCGAGGGCCGGGACGACGTAGGGACTGTCGGGGAGTTCGGGCGTTGGGTCGGGTTTGGAGGAGAAGTCGTCGAGAGAAGTCGCGCCCGGGAAGCAGGAGTAGAAGAAGAAGAAGGAGTAGACTCCTCGGTCTTTACCCAGTAACCCCCTTCCCGACCTTCGAGGTCGTCTCTGGGGGACACCGCCGGGAGTCGGGACGAAAATCAAGAAGTTTGGGCGGGACTGCCAAGGGGCGGGGAGGGGTGGAAGGAGCAGGGGAAGTAGGAGGAGGAGCGGCAGGAGCCGTCAAAGAAGAAGGAGGAGGAGCCGCGGCAAGAGGAGGAGGACGCCCCTGGCCCTCTCCCTCCGCCGTCCAATCGGTCACGGAGGTGGGTAGCAGGGGTGGTTACCATTCCCCGGACCCGCCCGGGGGCCCCGCCCCGCTGAACCACCCGCCCCAGTGCCTTTCCGCCCGGGGCCCCCTTGCACCGACCCTCGGGTCACCCGTCCACTGGGGACGCGTGGAGGTGGTGGAGAAAGAAAGCGAGAAAGGCCGGACGGAAGAGGAGGTGGAAGAGAAAGAAGAGGAAGTCCAGGATGTTCTCTCTCTTTCTCCAGTGGAAGGAGACTGGTGTGTACTAGACGACGGGAATTAAGGGAGGTCGACGCGAAGAGGGAGGCGTCACTCGAACACACAGTTCAACGAGTCAGGTTAGCCTGAGAAACGCTGGGGTACCTGACAACGGGCGGTCCGAGGAGACAGGTACCCTAAGAGGTCTGTTCTTATGACCTCAACCCAACGATAAGGGAAGAGGGTCCGTCGAAGGGCTGGGTCCCTAACTTGGGTCCAGAGGGTGTAACGTCCGTCTAATAAATGGTAGCTCAGTGGTCCCTTCGGGGTCATTCGGATCTCCCCACCTTTTACCTTTTCCACCGGTCCCGCCGAGTCTCCGGGTCGTCTCCAGGGTCCGAGCGGCGACGGTGCTTCCCCGACTCTGGTCTGGCGAAGGGGTTCCCTCCTCCTTCTCACTACTTCGGTCCCCTTTCCGTCAGTTCCATTAGCGAAAGGTGGGGGTGGTTCGAGACGGGTCGGAGTGGCCGACTTCTCAAGTCGAGTCGTTTCGTTTAGGGGGAGGTAGACGAGCGTCGGGACTGCGGGGTGGGGGAGAACTCCAGGGAGGAAGCGGACGGGGGAGGGTGACGTCCGGGCCGAGACGGAAAACAGATGGAGACCCCGGAAAAGGCCTCCTGAGAGAGGACCCGTAGGGAAGAGCGAAGGGGGAGTCGAAGCTTTCCGAAACAAAGAGAGGTAGACACACGGAGGGAGTAGAAGTCCGAGGATGGACCGTGTTGCGATGTCCTTATCCCTCTCGGGGGCCCCCTGTTGAGGGTCACGGGAGAGAGTGGAGACGGGTGAGGACCGGTTCCCCCGAAGGAGGAGGGCTGGTGGACCTCACACACGTACCCGTGTCACACATGGGACCACACCATATACGCGACCACACATCTTCCCGTCCTCACTGGTAAAGACCCCCTACATCCCCCTCGTCTCATTCCCTTGGCACCTTCCCCTTCAGATACCCTGTCCTATACCATGTCCTTCTCTGTATTCCAGACACACCCACCCTACCCTTTCGGCCACTCTTATTCCATGGACGGACCTCAGGGGAGGGAGATGTGTGACCAGGGAGAGAGGAGGAGTTCTGGGGTCGTCCGTGTGGAAACTGCAGAACAGAACTACACTACACCGACTCTCTCCACGAGTGCTCTCAGGATCAGAGACCCCTGTGGTGTAAGCAAGAAGGGTAACTGTAAGGTCAGGAGAGAGGTGGGGTGGGGAACCGTCCGTGACACCACGAGACCTACTAGTCCACCCTAGACCACAACCACACGTTGAGATATAGGTTAAGGTACCCCTACCTTCAAAAGACCCACTCACCTAGTGGGATCCTCCCACACAGGAAAGACCTCGTCCCAACCCCCATTCTCTCCAAACCACACCCCCACCAACCGGTCCGTCCTGTGAGTTAAGGGAAGAGGGAAATACCCCGTGTGTTTTGTGATCGAGGAGAGTGAGGTTGAAGCAAAGGGGTACGGTGAAACGACAGGAGTAAAGAGACGGTCTACCAGTGATACCGTAAAGAGGATGGACCACCCGAAGGGGGATGTCGGAACCGAACCCCTCGGAACCGAAGAGAAACCCCCAGGGTCGTGGTCTAGACGTACCGGGACCGGGTTCAAAGAGTACCCCGACTACGTCACCCCCTCTCACTCACTCACGGTCCCTCCCTCCCTCAGATGGTCTCCGGTTTCAGGTTCCCCGGCCCGGGAGAGGACGGGACAGACCGGGGCAGGACAGGAAGACCAGTGACAGGAAAATACTAGGGAAAAGGTCCCCCCATACACTGGATCCAGAACACGATTCGTTGAGAGACCGGAGTAAATGAGTCGTGTCCGTGTGTGTGACTGTGTTCGACTGTGACTAAGTGTGAGTGCCGTGTCTCCCCGCGGGTGCGCTAGGCCTCTGTGTACCGGGCCACAAACCCGTAAGACCGTGTGTGAGAGCTCCGTCGTGTTCCCGTGTCACCTCGGTGAGCGGTGAGTGTTTCGCCGTTGTCCCGGGGCCTTGTCGATGCAGAGACGTACGTGTGTACATTGACTGTGCCCGTCAGGGTGTGTGAGCGACCTAAAGTCTGTGTGTTTCTGTGGATGAGTCACTTCAGTGTACGGTGGCCTCCCGGCGAACCGTGTGGAACAGTCGAGAGTGTGCCTCGGGGAGAGAGGGTGACGGAGGTTAGGGTAACCAAGGGGGAAAGTGAAGGGACCGGAGGCCCTCTGGAGACACTGGAGGAGTCGTCGGTGGGGGCGGGTTCCAGCCCGAGGGTCGGGGGTTTGGGACCGGCTTAATTAAAGGGGTTCGCTGTGACTCGCCCAAGGGATCCCTTTAATCTCCTTCCGACCTTCTCTCCTTTCCCGCTTCCCTACTCCGGCCCCTTCCCTCGACTACTCTCGTCCCCGCCGCGCTACGGTACGGTACGTCACGATTCGTCGGGGTCGAAAAAGCTTCCGATCACGGCCGGGAGAAGTCTATAAGTCCTTAAGTTCTAGGAAATTCACACCCCCCTCTACGACCTCCTGCCAATACCCCTGATCCTTTCGACTTCCGGTCACCTTCTTCCTTACCCATGTCTACCTTCCTCTTTTATCTCCGTCATCGACAGACTCGTCTCCTCGCTCTCTGCCAGCCCGGAGCTCCCCTCCCCGGAGCTCCTCGTCGGAGGGCCCTCTCGGGACAAATGTGGTCTCCGAGAGTTTGGCGAATCGTCTCCTTCCACTCCAGTCTGACCTTCCCCTCTGCCCCCTGCCCCTTGGCCTCTCCCTGCGCCCCTTCCCCTGTCCCATCTTCTCTGCGCGTCTCGAGGCTGCCCGTGCCCGGCCTCACCTTCGCGCGCTCGGCCCCGGCCTCTCCCCACCCCTGGCGCGCCCCGGCCTCGCCGGCCCGGCCCTCGGCCCTCGCGCCGCGAGCCCTTCGATCTCCCGCGACCGCGCTCGGCGCGCCTCGCCCCGTCCGTCGCGGTCCGACCCCGCGCCCCCCTCCCACCTCACCCCAGGCGCCCCTGGGGCGCAGGCCCGTCGTCACACTCCGGCAGCCCCCGCCGGTCCCCGCGTGCTGACGCGCCTCGGGCCCCCCGCGCGCCCACGGCCCGGCGTCGGCTGGGGCGGGCATGGAACCGCGAATTGAGCCGGCGACGGAGGTGCGAGAAGAGGCTGTACCACGGCCCCGGCCCCGGCCCCGACCGCCCCTCAGCCCCAGGGCCCCGGACCTGTCTTCCCGGGACCTGCCGTCTCCGACCGGCGCCGGCCTTGGACCGCGCCACCGCCGCCGCCGCCGCTGTCGCCGTCGCCGCCGGCGAGCCGTTCGACCCCGAGTCCTTCTCCGCCGTCTCCGCGCGCCCCACCCCGCCCCCACCCAGACCTCGCCTCTGGGCGTCCCGACGCCGGCAGGCCTCCCGCCCGCCTTCCCGCCACGCCCGCCACCGGCCGCGCGAATCCGGCACCACCGAGCCAGGAGCCGAGCGGCGGGGGCGTGGGCGTCTCGACGGCGGCTGGTCGGCGCCGGCGGGGGCCCGTCCCTTGGGCGAATATTTCGCCGCGACGGGCTGCCCTCCCCGAAGGGTCCCCACCCCGTCCGCCCTCGACCCTCCTCTCCTCTCCCCTCCCCCTACTTTCGCCTCCAACCTCTCCACCCCTATCCTCCTACTTTCGCTCCCCTCCCTCGCGCGCGCTCCGCCCTCCCTCGTGATCTGATCCTCCCCCTTTACCTCTCTGACACCAGCGCCTCTTACCTCACCCCGCGCCTCCACCGTTCCCCACCCCAAGGACGCCCCTCCCTGGAGGGGCTTAGGGATGGGTGACGAACGCTTGCAGCTCAGACCGAAAACCCCCGCCTGATCTCCCTACCGGACCTAGGACGGCTGTGGGGGAGGTTTTTTTTTTTTTTTTTTCGGGGACTCTAAAACGATTTCCTACCCCACCCCCCTTTCGTCTACCTTTCCGGCCCGTCCATAAACTCTTTGGTTTTCGACTTTCTCCTCCTTCTCCCGCCCTCGATGAAGGTGAAGAGCGACCTAAAGGGGAGAGGAGGCCGTAGAAGCAAGAGACCCACCGGAACTCTCCCCCACCCTCTCGTCTTTTCCGTCGGGTGGGAGGCAGGACGGACTCCGACTGTAAACACTGGGGCCGACCCAAGGAGGTAAGGACGAGAACAGATCCTAGACTCCCTTCAGTCTCCGGAAGGTTAGAGGAGAGGGAAAAAAGTAGAAGCTGGAAAGAATAAACGGGTAGGGTGGAGTGAAAAGAGACGGACCAGGAAGGTAGAGAGGAGTAGGGAAGAGTAGGTAAAGACAGAGTGTAGAGAGTAGAAGACAGCGGAGAAGTGAGGAGTCAACGGGAGAAGATGGAGGGTAGAGACAAACGGAAGGGAGAGGTCTGTTGTGACAAGAACAGAATAGACTCAGACAGTGGCCGGAACGTAGAAATCGAGTAGAAGGAGGAGAAGTGCAGGAACAAAGGGTGTAAAAGGGAGAGAACCACAGAGAAAGAAGACGACGGTAGAAGGGGTCGGAAAGACCTAATATAAGTATTGACGGAGGAGACGTCCCCAAAGGTCCGGTGTTGACAAGGTGCGTAGGAGTCGAGGAACGGGAGTCAGAGTCAGGGACCCAGTAAAACTCTTCGAACCTCAAAGTCCTCCCCTGTCGTCGACCCTACACATCGTTTGCAGCACTCCTTCTACCTACCTTACCTTCCGACCCCAAACTTGGTTCTATAGAAACCACATACGCGTGAGGACATAAACAGGGAGTCAGTAGTAAAAGTAAAAGAATTATTTTTTTCTGTATTGGCTGAGTAGCCGTGGTAAATCAGAAACTCAGGTAATTATGAGGGAGAAAACCAGGAAACCACAGGTGTGGAGGGTTAAAGAGAAAGACTGAGAAGACAGTCAAAGAGTCAGAGACTGAGGAGTTTTTAGAACCTCGGGGTGGGTCCAAAAAGGAACGGCTTGAGACAGGTAGAACGAGTCTGGAAAGGTAGAGAGCGAGAGATAACGAGACTGTGTGAGCGACTACAGAAATCGCTAGAGACTGGGAGAGGTAGAGACAAGAGAGACCGAAGTAAATGGAGGGAGAGGGGGGAGGAAAGGAGGAGGGNGAGGGTGGGAGGAAAGGAGAAGGGGGGAAGAGGTGGAGCGTCGGGGCGGACGACAGAGCCTGTGGGACGACCCGAGAATGGGACAACGGGACCATTGGCGGGGGGTGAGGCCAGTGGAGGTGAGGGGAGGGGGGGAGGTTAGTGGCGGTGGTTGTTGGAGGTAGGTGGAAGGAGGATAAAAAGGACTCTCGGTTATCTTTGGGACAACGGTCCACCTTACGAGTAAACTTAGTCGGTTAGGTCCTCGGAGTGACGAACGGGACGGAATATACCCCTAAACTCCTCCCGGTGAGGGGGGTGAGGTCGAGGTGTCCCCCGGTCGGGGAGGTGACGGGAAAGAGGGACGGGGCCTTTCTCGGACCCAGGGAGGGAGAGTGGGAAGATATTCCCAGACCGGAGGGTAAAGAGATTGACCCTGGTGGCCCCAATCACACCCGACACCCAACCTGACACCCGACCCGGATTCCGGACCCCCCACCCTAGCTCCACACTAATCCTTCCCCTCCGCCTCCCTCGGCCCTTAAAACGGGTCCCTCCCCACAGACCCTCGCCTCCGTCGACGTCACCTTTTAAGGTCCCTCTACCTCTCCGTCTCTTACCCTTAGGACGGGGTTCCGGGTTCCCTCTCGGAACTCTTAAATTCTCAAACCTGTGATCCCAGGCGTCCCTGGTTTCCTTTTTCTAGATCTTTCGTCTTCCGGACCTAGATTCAGGAAAGGACGAACCCTCTTTGTGGGGAATCGGGAGCGACAGACCAACCTGTCGTCTAGTCAGAGGGCTTCGAAACCGAAGTGCTTTCTTTTTCGATCTGTCCTGTGAATCCTACTTAAACCTTACTCATCCCACGACTTTCGCGTGGAGGATAAGGAACCCCAACCAGAGACCCGGAGACCCCGACTCTCAATTTACTACGGTGGGACAAACGAGGAAAGATCTCGTGGTAGAGACTCCGGAACGGACAAGATCTCAAAAATGAGGTGTCGAGTTGTCTCTTAAAAGGTGATCAACTTACCCCCCTTTAAGACGAAGAATGTGTAAAAGACCTCCACCCTTTTCCCTCCGGTCCACTCTTTTCCCCTCCGGACTCAGGGGACCTTTGAGACGGAAGGCTGTAGGATCGTCAAGGGAGTGGTGACACACCTTCTACAAGTTGAGGTTGATAAAGGTAGAGTAAGAATTCGCTTAAGAAGGGGGAGAGGTTGAAGGACCACAAAACAAAAAAAGGATCGAACGGATAAATAGACAATCAAGTTCACGATTCCTTCCGGACGATTCAGTGAAATCAGCACAGGCTGAGACACACTGGGGTATCTGTCTTCGGGTGGTCCGAGGGGGCAGGGACCCTAAGAGGTCCGTTCTTGTGACCTCACCCAACGGTAAAGGAAGAGGTTACGTACCTTCACTTTTCACTTTCCCTTTAGTAACGAGTCAGCGCAGGTTGAGAATCGTTGAGGTACCTGATGTCGGATGGTCCGAGGAGATAGGTACCCTAAAAGATCCGTTCTCATGAACTTACCCCACGGCCAATCGATAATAACTTCCCACCCTCCTGCTTTTGGACTTTCGACCTGGGGAGGTGACGAGTGATACGAGAAGTAGAGTGAGTGAGGGCCACTTGAGTAAACGATAAGAAGTAAAAAGGAAACGAATTTTTTTTTTTGAAAAATTAAAGTTTTGAGTTCTGTCACCTCTCAGTCTCAGTTCTCCTCTGTCTGACGATTTCTCTAAAGTTGGTCGGATTGAAACCAGTTCAAACGAAACTCCTACAATGGGTGTCCTCACAAGGATTTCTTTAGTAGAAAGGAATAAGAAGGAAAAAAAAGACACGATACGGCCTAGAAACAATTCGAGAGACCCGAGTCATCAACGTCGTACAGTCTAGAATCAAGGGGGTGATCCCTAGTTTAGACGTAACCTTCCGTTTAAGAATTGACGACCTGGCCATCCCTTCAGGGTTCTTTAGGAGAAGTACTGTTGTACTTCGGTGCAAACAGTCCTTGTACGGGGCAGTTCAACAGTCACACCCTCTGGACCCAAGCTAGGGACCCAACCTTTCTAGGGGACCTCTTCCTTTACCGATGGGTGAGGTCATAAGACCACACCTCTTAAGGAACCTGACATATCAGGTACCCCAGCGTTTCTCAGCCTGTGCTGACTCACTGCAAGTGAAAACGAGAACGAACGAAGGAGAACCACTACTCGGGGACACGATACACCACCTCTGTGTTTCGACTTACCTTTTCTAGACCAGGGAGGCACGGGAGGTCCTTCTCTACCCTCTCCAGTAAGTTTCATGTTTGGACTTTTCCCTGTCCATAGGTCGTGACAGAATGTGGCCTGTCGTGGAGCAGGGTACAGGTCCTCACGAGGAAAAGACCCTATGGAGGGACTAGAGAGACCTAAGATCTGGAGAACAAGGGTTGAGGTTTGACGGAAGGAGTGAGGGGTTGGGAATGACTACAGAGGAAGAGGACTCTTCCCACGGACCGTGTTCCTACAAGTTATGTAGGAACTCAACATGTTGGGACTGTGGTGTAGAAGTTAAGACGGAGTCTCGTGAGAGTCGAAAGGAAGGAACTCGTCGACACCTTCGTGTCCCGTACGTAGTCCCATACCCGACCGGAGAGAGACTGAACCCCAGAAGAGTCGTTGATGACCACAGGACCACCAGTCAGACAGAAAATGCTATAGTCGTAGTGTTATTTTTAAAGATACCGAAAGGATGAAGGAGTACTCGAAAGAAAGATCGTTTTTAGTAACCAAAACCTGAAAGGACCACCAGGTCACCAATTCTTAGACGGACGGGTACGTCCCATGCCCAAACTAGGGATCAGCCCCTCTAAGGTGTACGGAGCCCCGACGATTCGGGTACACGGTGTTTATGACTTGAGTGTGTGGATTCTCGGGTAAGAGACGTTGTTCTCTTCGGACTCGTGTTCCCTCTTTCGGGAACACGTCGTTGTCTCTGGCTCGTGTCGGTTTTTACTTATTTCAAAAATTTTTTGAAAAATTTTTAGTACCCAAAATAGTAGTATCGAGAGGAGATCTAAGAAACTAACCGAAAAGAAAAAGAGATACGTAGGAAGTACTGGAGGAAGTGAAAATGTTAATCTCAAGTGACAACGGGTTAAGAGACGACGGGAGGAAAGTCAAAGAGGGAAAATACATACGAAAAGAAAGAAAAAAAAGAAAGTCAAAATGACTCTATATTAACTGTAGACCATGACAAACAAATGTCACATGTCGTATTACTAAACTGAAATGTACATAGTACTTTACTATGGGTGTTATTAAAATCACTTGTACACATGTACACACGATTCAACTAAGTCAAGACAGGCTGAGAAAACGTTGGGATACCTGACACCGGGCGGCCTAAGGAGACAGGTACCCTAAGAGGTCCGTCCTTATGACCTCACCAACGGTACAGGAGGAGGTCTCCTAGAAGGGCTGGGTCCCTAACTTGAGCACAGAGTGTACAGAGGACGAAACCGTTCGTCCAAGAAATGGTGGACCCTTTCCGGTTCAAATCACTTATCACTTATAGGTAGTAGTTTAGGTCTATGTTTTAATTACTTAATTTTTTCAAAAAAAAGTAACACTACTCTTGAGAATGTACATATTGTATGTTGTGACGGTTAATATAAATAGTGCAACATACAATGTAGGAGTATAGATGGAATATTGACCTTCGAATATGGAAAACTGACGGAAGTAGGTTAAAAGGGGAGAAGAAAAGGTTTTCGGAAGTGTCCGGAAGTTTTTTCAGGTCTTCTTCCATCATAAATATTTACGAAAGACTGAGACAGGTCATTTTAAAAGATACCACTACCCTGACAAGACATAGATATCAAAGGTTATGTCACCGGTACTCGGTACACACCAATGACTTCTGAACTTTACACCGATCACGTTGACTTCTTGACGTAAAAAAAAATGAAATTAAAATTAATTTACATAATACATAAATTTTATTCAGACGGAGTAAGAAAAAAAAAAAAAAGAAAAAGGGTCGAAACGATTAACTGAACACTCTAAAATCAAGGGACTGATCCCCAACTTGGGTCCGGTGTCGTCACTGTAACGACTCAGAATTGGTGACCTGACGGTCCCTTAAGGGTTAAAATTAATTTAAATTTATGATGGACACGGATCACCGATGGCATACCACGTCGTGGTGAAGCCCGGAACCAGAATTTGAAGGAAAAGAAAAAGACGGAGAAAAGGTAGGGTCACAAGTCATCCATCTTTTCAGTTCTCGTTGAGACCGACGGCACAGTCTCCCAGTGCACCCGGTGAGAACAGTACATGAAATGGTATCTACGTACAAACGAGTCTTAAAGGTGTAAAAGTGTCTACTTTATCTGATACACCGACTGGGTCTCCTCTCCTTTCACTTTAACTTTTCCGATCCCCTACCTCTTCCCTTACTGTTGGGTGAAGTTATAAGAACGGACCCTTTACGGTACCTGTCTCCTCGGACCCCCCGATGTCGGGTACCCCAGCGTCCTCAGTCTGTGTTGACTCGCTGATTTGATGGTGGTGGTGGTGACCCCCACCTACAGATCGTGGTGTCGAGGTAGACGACACCAAGGGTGAAACTTCTACAAAGGTTGTCAAGGAACAAAACACGTGAAGGTAGGAGATTTTGATTCACCTTAATTATAATTTCCACATTTGTTACAATTCATAAGTTATTTAGTGAAAAAAAAAAGTTTTAGGGGTAGAAAATTACCAACTATGGAGTTCAAAACTTTGTTTTGACAATATAAACAAAGGTAATATAAATTTTATAAGTCTTCATTTGATTTAATAGTATTTTTTTTTTTTTTTTGTCTTTTTCGATCCCCTGTCCCTGGTCCTCACTGTCGATCTCCGAATAAAACGGGTCGTCCATTTTCCGGTTCTCTCCTGAAGTGTTGGACCTCCTCCACTAACGGCCCAGTTGACTAGGGAAGATCCACCGAGTCCAGAGTCCCCTTATTTGTATGAAAAGGAGTTTCTCGGATTCATCGACTCTTTAATCCTCTACTAGACCAGTACGTGTGTACGACTCACCGAAGTAAACACAGGCTGAGACACTACGATACCTGACATCGGGTGGTCTGAGGAGACAGATATCCTAAGAAGTCCGTTCTTGTGACCTCCTCCGACGGTACGGGAGAAGGTCCCCTAGAAGGGTTGGGACCATAACTTAGGTACAGAGTCCAGAGACGTAACCGTCCGTCAAAAAATGGTGATCACACGTGGACCCTTTGGGGTCTCGAACCCAGAACCCTCAGGACAAGAGTCAGAGGGATTCGCTGAGGTAGTACGTAGAGGTTACCGAATTCAAGGTGACGGTTGTGTCTGGAGGTTGGGACTACTGAGAGTTCCTGAAGGGACCGTCAGGTCATCAATTCTAAGGGGGAAGGTTAGATCTCCCACGTCCAAACTAGGGACCAGTAAGGACAAGCCCTGTGATTCTAGGGTGTACGGTTTCGCATGTCGGTTTTTAATTTATTTTTAGGTAACTTTTGTTGTTGTTTTTGGGACTACTGAGAGTTTGAGTGTGGAGGTCACGGACGAAGTGAGGACTCGTGTTTAGTACTGAGGTTAAGAGAAGATAGAAGAGAGGGACCTAGGAGGTGTCACGGAGTTGGGGTGTGGAAGGTTGACGTCGAGGAGACAAAAAGATAAAGTCAATTTCCAGGACAAGAGGTGGGTAAGTAAGTACGGTTCCTCAGTAGACTCTGTACCGGAGAAGAAAGGGAGGGATCTAGGGAGTTAAAAGTGAAAGATTTCTAAGGAACTCGAAGAGAAGAGAGGTTCGGGTCAGAACGGGGAGGAGGTCTCCAGTTGTAGTGAGTGAACTGAAATTTGAATTAAGTAAACCCAAAAATTGGTACTAAATTCTTAAAAACCTAGAAGTGTGGATGGAGCCATATACCGTATTACATCGACTCTTTACAAACGACTTTACATATTTGACGGAAAGATGGGTTTTATGTTTATCTGACAAAGGTAGAGGGAGGTATTTTGGAGGACTATCGAAGGGGTCCGGTTACTATTTCAGGTTTTCATTCATACCGAGAAGTTCTAGACCAGGGAAAATTGGAGACATCGGAACCGAGAGTGGTTCTAAGGGAGTTTTCAAAACGAAACCGTATTTTTTTTTTTTTTTGTGGAGAAGCATCGAGGAGGGGTCACCTCGGATGGAGACACGGAAACGAAAAAATTTTTAAAAAACCGGTATGACGTGTCGTATACCCCAGAATCAAGGGGTTGGTCCCCTCCTTGGGTGCGGGGGACGTAACTTGGTGACCTATCGGTCTCCTCAGGGTCGCAGAAACGAAACTAGAATTGAAGTCGGATTTTACCAGAGGACCCCTGAAGGACCGTCTGGTCACCAATTCCGGGGTACGAAGGTTACATCACCCACGTCAAAACTAGGCACCAGAACCTTGATTCCAGGGTGTACTTGTACCCCACCGGGGGGGTTTTTTTAATCTTACGAGAGGACCGACGGGACGGGGTCAAGGGTTCGGTAGGAGAGGGAAAAGACTTGGTGGAAAGGGGAAACTTATATGTAGAAATAGAAAGATACCGTCGAAAGTAGGGACCTAATAGTAACTGAGGTACAACCGGTGGAGTGACCCCGACACTTGGGACGACTCGTCTCTGATACAGAATAAACAGGAAGTAGGGGTCGTGGAACGTGACACGGACCGTGTATCATCCTCGAGGTATTTACAAATAACTGTACTTGATGGTGTGTCCGAAGGGAACACCGAGTCGCCCATTTCTTAGACGGACGTTTCACCCTGTGGGACCCAAAACTAGGGACCCATCCCTTCTAGGGGACCTCTTCCCTTTCCGATGGTTGAGGTCATAAGACCGGACCTCTTAGGGTACCTGATAGGTACCCAGAGTTTCTCAGCCTGTGTTGACTCAATGAAAGTGAAAGTGAAAAGTGGTGTGTGTCGTGTTCGAAGTTAGGAATTTCGGGTACAATTAGTACTCTATATACCGGAGGAATCCCTACCGAGGAACTTTACTAGTTCCCTGTTGTCCTTCAAGAATTCTGAATTTTGAGGTCACGAGTACGGCTGGCAATTATAATCGTATAGATGGGTTCCACTAGGTTGTAGAGTATAGACTATCGGCTTGATCGGAGTCCTAAGGGCATAAGGACAGCGGAAGGAGGTGAAGTCCACCGAGTTAAGATTTCTCTTCTAACACCTTGAAGGGATCACCAGGTCACCAATTCTGAGACGTTAAGGTTTCGTTCCCCAACATCCAAACTTAGGAGTAGTCCCTTGATTCTACGGTGTACGGCACCGGCATTTTATTTTATGTATCTAATTTTTTTATTATCATTTCTCTTCTGACAGTGAGTCAATGGGACACATCGGCGAACCAGTCCTAGTGTTAAAGTCGGTCTACATTAAAGGTATACAAGAGTTCGGACAGGACTATGTCTTGCCAGTAAATAAAGAGTAAGTCTAACGGGTCTAGTTTTGTTTTTGTTTTTGGACCTCAGTGAATTTCTAAAACAAATAAAAATAAAATAAATAAAAACCGATACGGAGTACCAGACATCTCTTGGAATCAAGAGGCTGGTCCCTAACTTGGACCCTGGTGTCATCGCTTTCGTGACTTAAGATTGGCGACCTTTTTACCTTCACAATCAACAAGTCAACACAGACTGAAAAACACTGGGGTACCTGACATAGGGCGGTCCGAGGAGACAGGAACCCTAAGAGGTCCGTTCTTATGACTTCACCCAACGATACGAGAGGAGGTTCCTTAGAACGGTTGGGTCCCTAGTTTGGGTGTAGAGAATACAACGGACGTAACCCTGCGCCCAAGAAATGGTGATAGCGGTGGACCCTTCGGAATGTGTCATCCATAAGTTATTTATAAACAATTCACCTGTACCTATATTTTGTTTGACTTTTTTGATTTTTTGACAAGGACTCGGTAAAAAGTTAGAGTAAGACTAGACCACAGGTGATGTGTTGAGTGAGAGAGAAGGACCCCGTTGAATTACGAGTTACAGTCCTAAATAGAGGGAGGGGGTTTTACCGTTAGGTGAGGTCGTGAGAACGGACCTTTTAGAGTACCTGCCTCCTCGGACTATCCGATGTTAGGTACCCCAGCGTTTCTCAGTCTGTACTGACTCTCTGAAGTGAAAGTGAAAAGGTTGTGTGTATGTGTGTATGTGAGTACAATCGAGTTCAACCTTAGGTCACAGGGCATTCAGGTGGTAGTGGGGTAGGAGTGAGACGAGGTCTTCGGTCGACGGGACCCTAACAAGGTCTACGGTCTGGAGTGTAGACTGTTCCCGTGAAAAGACTGGATCTAGAGGGGAGACTCAAAGGGATCGCTGAGTTTACCATTTCTAAGGTAGACGCCCTCTGGACCCACGCCCAACCCTTCTAGGGGACCTCTTCCTCTACCGTTGGGTAAGGTCATAATCACGGACCTCTCAGGGTGTCTGTCTCCTCGGACCACCCGACGTCGGGGACCCCAGTGTTACTCAGACTGTACTGACTCGTTGATTGTGAAAGAAAGGGGAGAGTTCCTGTAGGCCTGAAACCGAAGTAGTGTATTTCGTCACTCCTCTTTGACAAAGAGAAGGAGGGTCGTTACGAATAGGGGAAGCTCAAGTCGGAGTGGGTCCTGACCCGGGTGGGAGGGAGGATGTAAAATAGTAGATGTCCTTTGAGACTACTGACTCCTTAAAGACAAGTAGTCTCAAATGCCCTGTCTCTGTATAAATTCTTTCCTTCCTTCCCCCCTACTTCCCTTCCTCCCTTTCTTCCTTCTTTCCTGCTCTTCCGTCACTCACCCCCTCCCTTCCCTTCCTTATCCTTCCACTGTCTCTTCCTTTTGTCTATGTTTGAGACAGACCTGTCTTTCCAACGAACATTTTAATGTAAGGAAGTTAAGGACCTCACCTACCGACGGATATGTCAGGCAACGACCCGTACGACTCTTACTTGAGAACGCAGAGGAGGAAGTAGGGGTGGAGAAGTTTCGAGAGAAAAATTGGACTCTCTTTCGGATCCAAATCTCGAAACGCAGTATCTACCTACGATTCGACAGTAAACATTAATATGAATCCCCTCCACTAACTAATTTTTAGTACGTTTTCATTTTTACTGACTATAATCCCAAAAACAAAAAAAAAAAACGACACGGGACACCGTAAGACCTAGGAATCAAGGGACTGGTCCCTACCTTGGGTACCGGTGACGTCACTTTCGTCTCAGAATTGGTGACCTACCGATCACTTCAGGGGTTATAGTCTAAGAATTCAGAACCTTCCTTCTTCTTTTTCTCGAGATGATCCGTGGAAGGGGTTACCGAGCCACCTTTTCTTAGACAGACGTCATGAACTCTGTAACCTCCGTGTCTGAGTTAGGGACCTAGTCCTTCTAGGGAACCTCCTCCTTGACCGTTGGGTGAGGTCATAAGAACGGACTTTTTAGGGTACCTACCTCCTCGGACCACCCGATGTCAGATACCCTAACGTTTCTCGACCTGTGCTGAACTGCTGATTTGTTGTGTCTTGTGGTTCATTGGTTTCTTCTGGTTTCCTCTTCCGATCTTCTGATCGACGTAGAGGATAGGCCGAGACCTGTCCGACCTGTACTACCTTGGCCGTGCCTCTACGACTTCCACTCCGGGTGTGAAGTGATTCAAACCCGACGTCTTGAGAGTGACCCTGTTAAGAATTGGTGAACAGTGTGACGAAGACAAACCTCCGTTCTTCTTTCCCCGTGACCGTACCACCCGACAAGTCTCTGTCTCGTAAACCTTCTGCTTTCGAAAATGATTCAGATAAGGGGTCTTTATAGTTACCTTTTGTGTAAAAGAAAATAAGATAGAAACCGAAACGGTCAGACGGTCGAAGATTAAAGAGACAGAGAGAAGGGGAGACAACGGTGATAACAGAAGCAAAAAAGGAGAGAGAAATTATTATTAGTTCAGGTTTCTTTGGACTCTTCGGGGTGAGTAAGGTGAAGAAGGACTCAGTGGTCCCTCGTTGGGGAGAAGGAGAGGTCCCTTCACGACCTCTACCCTTGTTCAGAGAGACCGACAGTCCGGGTGCCTCGTGCTTGCACCGATCGCCGGTCACATTTCTTGGTCCGCTCGACCGCAGACCAACTCAGGCCAGGTTTCAGGTCGGGCCTGTCGGGTTTAGGGACCTGTGGGTCCCCCTCCCGGGAAGAGAGGTCAACCCGTCCTAAAATACGTTGTGTAAATCATACAGTTTCACGGTCGGAAACCGGAAGTTCAGTCCAGAGGACCCGGACAAGCGTTGAGACGGGGAGCCACTCGAACCACTTGCCCCTCGCGAGAAGAGGGAGCTGGGTGGATGGTTGGACGGACTGATCTCTTCTTTTTGTCACGCCTGACCCTCGAGGACTCCTATGAGTCTCTTTCCTTTCCCCTCCAACCGTAAGTTACTTTTCTAAAGTCTTGAGAGAGGGATCAGACTGAGGAGTGTCGTCCCATTGACCCCCGCCGCCCCACCAGCCCCCCCGCCCAGAGATCTCGGGGCGGTTGCGGTCAAGGGGTCCCCGACGTCAAGGTCGGGCCGGCTTCCCGCGGTAGACCGCTGGTCTGGGGGTCGGACCTAGGAGGCACGGGGTCGGGCTCAAGAGTTTCGGTCTCCTTCTGGACCCGTCGTGACAGTGGAGGAGGGCGATGCAGTGAGGCTCCTGCGGCGGGGCCGGACCTTGCGCGGAGGAGGGCTCCCCTGACCGGGGTCGCGGAGGGGGCGTCTTAACGGCAGGAAGGAGGTAGAGCCCTACTTGCGAAGGGGCCATCTTTAGACGACTTTCGAGAGGGGTCCCTAGGCGGGGTGGAGCAGTGGGTGACTCTCGGACGGGACAGGCCCCCTTAGACGGGGGCAGGAGAAGGGGGGAGAAGGGGAGGGCCGCTACCTGAGGCGACGAGGAAGGGGTCGTGGGACTGTCTCTCGGAGGAGCCCCGGTGTCTTGGGTTCAGGTCCAATGATTGCTTCGGAGGTGAGGGGTTCAGGGTCTCCTGGGGCTCCGGGCGTCGTCGATCCGGACTCTCGGCGGGGCGCACGCGGGGTGCGGGCGGCCACCCGCCTCGAGGCGTCCGGGCCGGACCCCACCCGACAGGGTAGCACTGCAGTGAAGGCAGGCCCGGACCGACCCCAAGCCCGAGGCACCCGGCTGCCCGCCCCCCACGTGCCTCCACCGTCGACACTCTCCTCCGCCACGCCCTCCGGCTCCTCGAGTGCGGGCCTGGTCAGGGCACAGGGCCCGGCGATCGGGGCTAGGACGGCGCGTGCTCTCCGCTCTGGCCGGCCTACCCGGCGACTCGGGCCTGGCCCCTGGCCACTCCGAGCTCGGCTCGCCCGTCGCCCAAGCCCCGCCCTCGCCGGGCGGCCCGACGTCCCAGGGACCCTCGGACCCTACGCCCCTCCCCTCGCCCAGTTCGGACGGAGAGGACGAGTGGGCCGTCCTTTCGTCCCAAGCCCCACTCCCCCGTTCCGAGGTCCGCGCCGTCCCTGCCACTCCGGGTGGGCCCCCTCCAGACCGCCGCCGGCCCTACACTCCTCCCTCGCCTCACCAACCCCAGTAAATACCCCGCCCCCATCCCCCACCGTGAACTCTAAGCGTAGGCCTTTCCACCGCAGCCCCCAACCCCCTCACACGGAAACCGCCACCGAAACCCTTCTCCTACCGAGACTCACCCCCTCCGTCTTTTGTCCGAGCCCTTTTAAAAGGTGCCAGGAGGAAGCCTCTCTCCCAACTTCTCGAGACGAGAGGGATCTCCGACTACAACTTGTGGACCTCTTCCCAGAGAGACCTCAAACCCCCGGTCAATGTCACAAACCTTCCCTGGTGCGAGACTCTCAGGGACGGGACTCGCCCACACGTTTTTCGGACCGGCGAAGGTTGGAAACTCGGAGGTGTAGAAGTGTCACACCTCGAGGGACCTCGACTTTAGTCCTACAAGGCGAAGTACTCCCTGCACCTCGGGCTCCTGGGGTACAAGGACTACACTCATAGGGGAGGGGGAGAACGAGGTCTCGTGTGTAGCCAGGTGAATCAGAGACTCATCAACTCTGTCTGTGGACCCGAGGACAACGTCCGAGCCTAGTGTGGACCCACCGGTGAGATTCGAGGTCGAATCTGAACCTCCCCTACAGACACGGTGACCAAGGGATACCGAGAAAAGAAACCCCGAACCCCCTCGTCCCTCCACGACTGGCGACGGGGAAGACGGTGGACGAGACATAAGAGGGACGTGTCCCTGGGGAAACGGTAAGTGGCAGTCGTGTACTTGGCCTACAACAGTCCCCCCAAACCTATATCGGGGAAGGAGTCGTAGTGTCTACCGTTAGACGGTCCCTGGGCCGGACGGTCGGCGTCCTACGTCCATTACCACGACGGTGTCTGGACTCTGACACCACCCTCCCACCAATTACGTCACGAAGTAAAAAGAACGTACGACCGACTGAATCGTTCACCGCACGGAAGATCCTCACCCCTTCTCCCACACCTTCAGTCCGAAACACTACGAGGAAACTCTCTTCCTACCTTTTTTCGTTCCCTCCGGTACCCGAACCAAACCCTCCCACTCCAGCGTACACCGGAGATTAAAGATAAGGACTGTACAAGGGCATCCGACCCCGACAGAGGGGAAAACCTTACGACCCTTACCATTCAGAAGTAGAGGGACGTAGGAAGGTAAAGTTTGAACGAGACATTGGGAATCTATAATCAAGGTTTAAACGGAGAGACTTTATATCCGATTACCCATTGGGATCTCAGCAGTACACGAGTGTCTAGACGCCCGGACGACACACGACTCAGGACACTCGACTACTGCGATTGAATGACTGAGGACACGAAGATCCTCAGTAGGGGTAATCCCTCTATATTAACGGACCGTTCTACAGAAGAAAACTCCTCCCTCCACGACAACCTCCCGGTTGATCTCTACACATCCTCTAAAAAGATGTCGAAGTTTTTGTTGGTGAAATATCCAATCTGAGGTCATTGTGTCTGAACGAAGGATTTTCATCCTCCTTTATCCAGTCCGTCCGTTCTTTTTCTACCCTAGGATCATCGGTGTCTCGGACTCCTCCTCCCGCCCCACCCACCCTTCTCTTCGCGTCTCTCCGTGTGAACAAGACGAGGACGAGTTCTCCTTACTCCTTCTCGGCGACGGTCTACACTTCCTTCCCCTCTCTCCCTGGTACATCGGTCCACCGGACACCCTCGGACTTAAGCTGGTGGACTGAGCCAAAGGAAAGACGAGGTCAGTCCGCCGAAATACCTGTACAAGCCCTACTACTTGCTGTACTAGCCGTTGTACCACTCCCAGAACACAGGGTGGAGGGGACCGCTCAGGGACCTCCACCCTCACCCCTTCCGGCACGAGTGTCTCCGGACGTCCGACCTATTCTCCCGGTCTGGGCCTCTCGCGTCCCCAGGACTCACCCTTCGTCGCCGTCCGTAGAGTACTTTACCCGTCAATTCCGAGCCGGAGAGGTCTAGACGGACCGAATAACAACCTGAGTCTCCCTAACTCCCCCACTACCACTCAGGAGTGCAAACGAGGCCCCGACGTCCCTCCCTAGAGACGAGGCCTTCGGTCCGGGACGGGTGAGTCGGTACGCTAAGGGAAGGGAGGGGTCCTCGTGTACTGTCGGCCTCCGTTAACGGTCTGGAAGAGGAGGAGGTGACAGTAGAGGATGAGGTTGTGGCCGCTGCCCCGGGGGTTCCAGATGGTTCTCTGCAGCCTCTACGCGAGCCGGGGTCCGCCCCACTCAACCTCCCGAGGAAGATAGGGTCTCTCCGTGCCAGCCCACCGGACCGACCGGGAAAAGTTTCACAAAGGTCGGACCGCATCAGTCCAAACCTTCCTAGGTGACTCGTACACCGCGAGACGGAGGGGGTCTAGGCCCTCTGGGCCGCCTGGCAAGCGCTGAGGCTGTCGCCCGACCTCGTCTACAGGTAACCCGTAGTGTAGGCCCTGGCCCGAGTGTAGGAGGTCGCGAGGGCTTTGGTGGCGTGCCCCCTGGTCCTCCTCGCCGTCCTGATATAGTTGGACCTACTCTCATTCGGGGGAAGGTCGAGGTCGGACGGCCGAAGGACGGTGGTCGGGGATCGGGGGCAGAACACTCGACTCTTTACCGTCGAAAAAGAGGGACGAAACTAGGGATCCAGTCCTTCTAGGGGACCTCTTCCTTTACCGTTGGGTGAGGTCATAAGAACGGACCTTTTAGGGTACCTGTCTCCTCGGACCACCCGATGTCAGGTGCCCCAGCGTTTCTCAGTCCTGGCTCGGGAGTGCGTACGAGGGACCGAGACATGCACACAGAACCCGTTGTAACACCTACTCGAGGTACAAGAAGTGAATGAGAAACAGTCGAATCCCGATTCAGTCACGTCCTCTACCGGAATGGTCTCTCCCGTTTGAGAACAGCGGGTTCAGTCTATAACTATCATTAGATGGGATAAGGCAGTCACAGAAGGAAAGAGCAAAAATAAAGAAAGTTTAGTCGGTTGTAAATAATTTTTGCCACACATACCCTAATACGAGGAATTGATTCATAGGTAAGGACTAAAGGACGAGCACCGAAGCCCGTTGGTACTACTTAGGTTGAAGGGGAGAGGGAAGGGGGGCGGAGAGAAGGGGTTCCGGAAAGTCGGAACCCAAAACCAGAGTCTCGGACACCGAGTTCGGACGTAGCCCGTGCCCAGACGGACCGTTCACCCCACCATGAGTCCACGGGACACACCAGAGGCACAGGAGAAGTCCACTCCGGCGCCGCAAACTACTGCTCACCGCCTCCCTCTGAAGGGCTAAGGCCGTCGTCGCGGGAGACCTTAAAGCCTCCGTGCTCCGAAGGCCCCCACCTCCTGCTTCCCGACTCCCCGGAGGGGCGGACCGATATGTCCCTGGGCTCCTGAGGGGTAGGGCTGTCAGCGCGGCGATGCTGACCACTCCCGGGACCCGGGAGCCGGAGAGAACATAGAGAACATTCATGGTACCCCGCCTGTCCCTGTCCTCTCCCACTCCGCACATGATACACTCGCAGTGAGTCGGAACTCCGTCTTCGTCGGATCCATGGGTCGTTGGTGGTGGAACGTACCATCTTCTCCAAAACAAAAAAAAAAATAAAAATTTAAAACCGACAATGGTTCAAAATCAACATCGTACACCCTAGATTAAGGGACTGGTCTCTAGTTTGGGTCCAGGGGACGTAACCCTCGCGTCTCAGAATTGGTGACCTGGTGGTCCCTTCAGGGAATTACAAATAAATAAAACCGACGTGGTCCAGAATCCAACACCGGACACCCTAGATCAAGGAGTTGGTTCCTACTGTGGGTCCGGGGGGACGTGACCCTTGTGTCTCAGGATCGGTGACCTGGTGGTCCCTTCGAGGGTTCATCTTCAAGATTAACCATCTCTTTCTGTCTTGACGACCGAAGACATAGAACAGAAGGAAAATTAAACACACAAAGACAAAGGGTAGGGTCCATGTTCGACTCTCCGACTCTACAGTAGGGGACTCTATTGAAAAGGAGAAGTTGAGGGTGAGGGTTAAATTATAATTTAATTGTCCGTTCGACCGGGGTCGGGGAGGGACCCCCAGAGTCCCTCTTGGAAAGTGACGGGGAAAAGGAAAGGAAGTTAGAGAAATGGTCCTACTGAACTAAAAAGTGAAACGATGAGGTAGAGACTTAGAGGAAGGGAAGGAACAAGATGAGGACGGTACGTAACTACCCCGAAACTCCCACTCGAGACCCAAATACCCGGGGTCGCTGGGACCGAGAGACGGGTGGAGGAGGAGCCTAGAGGATGACATCCCCGGTGTCGGGAACAGGTCCCGACACACACCTCCCTCTCCTGGACAGGGGTCGGGAAAGAGGGAAGGTTGGGCGAAGTGTAGTGTTTCCAGAAGGGGTGTGGGAGAGACGGAAATAAAAAACTAAACACGTTGAACATTGATCCACAAATACTTTATTTCCTCTTACCTTTTTTCTGGTTCATCCGTAGACCGAAATGAAAAAAAAAGAAAATTACATAAAATAACTTCATATCAACTAAATACCACGACACAGACCGAAACAACCAGAGAAGGTACAAGTCAAAGTTGGGAGGACAGAGGATCAATGGAACACAAATCAACGACTCAGCACAAGTTGAGAAACGCTGGGGTACTTGACAAAAGGTCCGTTCTTATGACCTCACCCAACGGTAAAGAAAGAGATCAGCGGAATGGAAGGGAGATAGAGGCACACACCGGAAGAATTGAGCAAGTTCGGGTCGTGGTGTCACCAGGACGTCATCTCAACAGTTACGAAGTACTCTTCGTCGTTACGTACACCGATCCAATCCCCACTCTGACTGCCGCTGACAGGACGTCCGAAGGAGCGAAAACTCCCACACCGTCTCGTATGGACATCCACAGGTTATTCTAAAGGGGGGGAACAGGGAACCCGTAAAGAACGGACCTGACACCCGTCCTTGTGAACCCCATGCTCGTCCTTCCTGGGACAAGGTCAGAAGTTTGCCCTCCCTGAGCTCCGTCGTTGTAAGAAGTTTTGGAGGTCGGGGTTAACAACTCTTAAACTCGGGTCCCTTCTTTTAATCGGACCTTGGACTCGTCGAGATCTGGTCGAACTCCTCGAGATTAAAGAATTCTGTAAGCGAGGACGAACTGGACCGAGTCGTTTACCCAGTGCGACAGGGAGGACCCTTGAGTGGTCACTACCTCTCACGGACACTCTCAGACTCTCACCAAAGACGAAATATTCGTAACGACGGGAAAAGTCAACTATTCAGTTTCCATTTTTGTCGTGGCCCAGGAAAGACCCTTCCTCTAAAAGGGTACGGGAACTGTCCGTTTGTCTAAGTTCGCCTAAATAGGTCTGTGTGTTGCCCGTCTGTTTCCACTCGAGCAGTCGTTGGTTCGTGACTGCAGGACAAGTCTAGTCCATGATTCAGAATCAGTGGGTCGGTGACTGTACGTGAAGGTCCCAGTTTCCTTGGTTGGTCACTACTTTTCTTAGGTCTTGAGGGTCTTCAGTTTGTCCTCGCTTAAGTGGAGGTGGACCCTACGACTTAACCTCGAGTGTCGCAGGGGTCAGGAGTTGAACGTCACATTGGACACGGGACAGGTCTCACGGGGATCAAAGAAGGAGACCCTCACCTCCTTAACAGTAGTTAGAGGACTCCTCCGACGTCCACTTTTTCGTACCCTCACATCTTCCTCGGGGGTCCGAGGGGTCGAGTCGAGACGGTGGTCGGGTCAGTACAACGGAACCCGTTCTGGAGGGAAGGGACCTGACGTCGACACCCACAGGGAAGAGTGAGGTCGCAGAGTCCGACGTCGAGTTCGGGTTGGAGAGTTGGACCTAAGGTCGAGGTCACGGGTGCGAGAACCCGCGTCAAGACTCACCCCCGACCTCGTCCGGTTCCCAACGGGACCAAAGGTAGGTCCACTCATCAGTAGGTCCCAAAGTGTTCGTAACGGAAAACCCAGGACCGAAGTCTGTGTACTTATTTAGTTAAAAGTGGGGGACGAGGGTCGAGGACCCACTACTGGTGGAACGTTTGGGTCGAGTATAAACGTTCCGGACACTATCATAAGAAGTCGATTCTATGTACCACCCGTTGATCCGTGATCGTTTCAACTTACTTTACGGGATTTTGGTCGGGGGACCGTGAATGGACAGACGGTACCGTCCACTCCCAGTCCCTCGTCCTTTCGTGCGTCCTCCTTACGACTACGAGGTAAAGACCCAGTCGAGAAACTTTACCGAGTTAGCGACACTGGGTCGGAGCTGGACGGTCCACAGGTCTCCTGCACCGGTCTGAGTGAACCTGCTAAAGGGGATGGGCTCTTTTACTGTCCCACCCTCTCAGACTCTGAACCACCCTCTGATACTTAATCTCTTTCCCCACTTTAATCCTCATGTCTGGTCGTCCTCGTTCGGGCCCCCTTCTCATAAATGGAGAGTCTCAACCACAGGGCGAAAAATTTTACCCGGAAAAAGGTCCGGGACAACCGTCACCCCTGTGTCTAAAGTATCGAGTCTTAATACTCTCACCCCACGTACTCATGTCTCCTACGCAAACTGAGTCACGCACTCTGTCTGCGGACTAAAACAGGGACACTGGGACGGGGACAGGACTTGGAAACCAGGTGGTAGACCACCGAGTCTGTCATGTCTTAGACAGACGTCATGTCCTCTGGACCCAAGTTAGAGACCCAGTCCTTCTAGGGGACCTCTTCCTTTACCGTTGAGTGAGGTCATAAGAACGGATCTCTTAGGGTACCTGTCTCCTTGGACCACCCGATGTCAGGTCCCCCAGCGTTTCTCAATCTGTGGTGATTTAGTGACCAAAGAGGGTCGTAGGTCGGGTAAGAGGAGTAGACGAGACAATGGACGGTTGGATCTAGCACACGTCACAGACTTGTTAATAGGGGTTCTACAGTCAAAAGAGGTCTACCTCTGGTTGGCTCGCAGACTTCCAGACTCCGATCCTGTAGACCCCTACCCTCTCTTTGCCCACACTCTTCCCCCGTACCTCACCCCAACTCAGAGATTTTCTTCCTCGTCTTTATGGTCCCCTTTCCAGTTCCACTGTGACTACACCCTTTACCAAACTACTTTCTTTTGTCTCGACCCCGAAGGGACCACCGAGTCACCATCTCTTGGGTGGACTGTTACGTCCTGTGTGCAAGCTAGGGATCAAGACCTTCTAGGGTGTACGACACCTAGTTTATTCGGGCTCGTGGTGTTGAAGACTCGGACGTGGGATCTCGGACCTTTGGCGTTGATGACTTCGGGTTCGCAGGATCTCGGGAATAAGGTGTTGTTCTCTTCGGTGACCCTACTCTTCGGAGGTGTGACGGTGACCTCTCATCGGGGACTGGTGGGGTAGATCTCTTTTTTCCGGGAGTGTCGCTGATTCTGGGTTGTGTCGGTTTTTATTTATTTACACACGATTCAGTAAAGTCAACACGGACTGAGAAACGTTGGGGTACCTGACATCGGATGGTCCGAGGAGGCGGGTACCCTAAGAGTTCCGTTCTTATGACCCCACCCAACGGTACGGGAGGAAAACCCGTAGAAGGGTTGGGTCCCTAGCTTGGACGAAGAGAAGGTAGAGGACGTAACCGTCCGTCAAAGAAATGTGATTGCGGTAGACCCTTCGGGATATTTTAATAAAATTTTAAGAATAGAAAATTTTTCTTTCTTGTTTCTTTTGTTTAGATCTCAGATTCTTTTGGCGACGACTTGAATCGGATCTAAACCTCACCCCCGTTAAGGGTTAGGTGTTCCTTCCACCGTGTCTATCTGGAATTAAGGTTCGTTTCGGTCATATACTATATTCATTGTCGATACCTCAACTTCTGGAAACTCTAGTGGAAGAGACCTACAAGGGGTTTCACCGTCGACTAGTCTTGGTGGTGGGGTCTGAGTGATTTCGTCTTAGAGTTCCAACTTCTCCTAAGGTCACGTCGAATCGTTGTTAATGTCTACGGGAGGTTTGGGGACGAGGACAAAGTGACGAATTCATTGTCCTCTGAACAACTTGGGGTATGTCGATGGATCGTCTTGAGTTCTCAGTCCTGAGTTTCAGGTCTGTCTGTGTTTGGTATGATTGCACGACACACCGTACTAAGGGGTGCCACCAGGAAATTTATCTTGTAAGGAACTAAAAAAAAAAATTAAAGTTTAAATATTGTAAATGGGTTCAGTTTCGTATCACAAATTTTACTACTTACGGTCACCGGGTCATACAGACCAAATAAACACGAAAAAAAAGTTACAAAAAATTGTATGTTATTTTAAAGACACGTACCCAAGATACTCAAACTTGTGCACGTCTGAATACCTTCGTGGTGGTGATAGTCCTAGTTTTATTAAGGGAGTGTCCCTTAATAAGGGACCACCAGGTCACCAATTCTGAGGTTCGAAGGTAAACGTCCCCGGGACCCAAGTTGGGGACCAGTCTCTTGATCTAGGGTGTCCGGCGTTGACTCTCAAGTTTCTAGGACTTCCGACGTTGATTCTGGGCCGGGTCAGTTTATTTATGTATGTATCTATAAAGATTTCTGTCAAGACAGTGGGGTTTGGGAGAAGACGATGAGGAAACACCGGTGGGGGAAGGGGATCAGGATTGGGAACCGTTGGTGACTGCACAAAGTAGTAACCATGTTTACATGGTAAAGGTCTTACAGTATATTACTTTACTATGTGTCCGTATGCAACAAAATAACACGAAACGAAATAAATGAAGCGTCTAAGACCAAAAAACACAACAACAAAAAAAATTGTTTAACTTGTAAACACCTTCGGGTAGTGACTCGTTCCGGTAACCATGGTAAAAAAGGTTGTCTAAAACGAGTGAAGTACAGAGATACGGTACGACAGCGAAGTCACACGGGTGGAGAAACACTAGGATACCTGACACCGGACGGTCCACAGAGACAGGTACCCTAAGAGATCCGTTCTTATGACCTCACCTCGTACGGGAGGAGGTTCCCTAGAAGGGCTGGGTCCTTACCTCGTGTACAGGGGAGACCGAGGACGTGACGTTTACCTAAGAAATGACGACTCGGTGACCTCTTCCATTAAGACCACTGTAAGTTTGAGAAAGTAATAGTAATATAAACGTTTCCACTAGACACCGGTCACTCGAAAAAATTCACAAATAACTTGAACAATGTTATGACAAAAAAGAAACAAAACCAAAAAACCGGTTCTCAGTACACCCTAGAATCAAAGGGCTGGTCCCCAGTTTGAGTGGTAGGGGACGTAACCCTCCACTTCAAAATTGGTGACCTGGCGGACCCTTCTGGAGCTAGTCACTGGAAACTACAATACTGAACGACTTCCGGGACTACTAAAAAATCGCTACTTCGTAAAATTTAATTCCTACTTCGTAAAGATTTAATTCCATACTTCGTAAAATTTTATTTCGTAAAAATTTAATTACTTAAAAATCTGTATTACGGTCACGTGTATTATATCATACCACTTTTGTATTAAAAATACACGTAACCCTTTGGTTTTTTTAGTAGACTGAGTGAGGCCTTGGTTTGGTCGTTATTTCCACAACGATACGGTACATTGGAAATCTCTCACTGAGAATAGGAGTCGTATTTCGGAAAATCTACGTGAGTACAACAAGACACATAATTATCAAGTGAGGAAGGATAACGGTTCATGACAAAGTGACACACAAATATCAAACAAGTAAGTAAGTAGACAGTTTCTTGTAAGGTCAACAAAGGTCAAAAACCGTTAATACTTATCTTGACAGTATTTTTTGGTACATGTGCACACACTTGTACAAAATCAAAGAAATCCTCACTTTACCGTACCCTAAAGATCCAGTGTCCGTTCACGTATAAATTGAAACACTCTTTTACGGTTTGACAAAGGGTCTCACCGACCTGGTAAAACGTTAGGGTGGTCGGTACATTCTTCTCAAGGTCAACGAAACATAGGAACGGTCATCAACCATAACAGTCAAAGATAAAATAAAATGGGTAAGATAATCCACACACCCATAAGAAAATACGTGTCACTTTGTAAATATTTGTAGAGTGGTACCAAAATTAAACATAAAGGGACCACTAATTACCACAACTTGTAGGAAAGTACACGAACAAACAGTAGTAATATTGGAGAAACTACTTTCCAGATTCCGAAAGTCTAGAAAAAGGTTTTAACCCAATAAAAGAATGATAACTCAAAGTTCGAAAGGAATACATAAGATCAATCTTCAGAAAACAATCTATCCCTAAATGTTCATGAACGAGGGTAAGGCATTAAACAAAAAAGGAGAAAAACCACAACAGAAAAAGTTTCGTTTTAAGATTTAAAACTACTTCAGGTCGAAGAGTGAAAAAAAAAAAAAGAAAATACTTAGTACTAAAACCACAGTATAGGTCCTTGTGAAACGGCTTGAGAACCATAGGCTGGTTCTAAAAGAAGACGATAAAAGACTTTCAGAAGACCAACATGTAAACATAAATGTAGAGAGAAGAACCAACACAAAACCATTGAACACTGAAAGTCTCAACCAGAGTAAGTAGTTTCGACAACCTAAACACACATCTTAATAAACATCTCAAGGGAATGATTGGAAATTAGAAACTCCCCACACGTCACTATAGAGGAAAATAAGACTATAACCAATAGACATGAAAGAAAAGAAAAACAAATCATACCGATCTCCAAATAGTTAAAATAACTAGTAAAGTTTCTTAGTTACAAACAAAGTAACTAAAAGAAAAAAATAAACCAAAAGTATAAGTAGTAAAAGACGAGAACCCAAAAGGAGGATGAACGGAAACGAGTAGAAATACGTGAAAGAGTTCCATGTCTTCATGTCTAACAACTGAAATCTGGAAAGATTGCGTTCGTAAACTATGAGATTAAAAAGGATATTAGTGATGGAATCACTAATACGTATAAAAATTATAAAATATAAAAGGAAAAACAATTCAAGTGTTATAAAGGATTAAAGAAAACTCTGATGGAAACCTGAGACCCAAATCTTCACACAACAAATTAAAGGTTCACAAACCGTTGAAGGAAAAATAGAAAGACAATGACTAAAGATCAAAATTAATATAATACGAGTCTTGTATGTGAAACATACTGGAAAATTTAAACAATTAAAATACTGGGTCCTATATTAGATAGAACCATTTACAAGACACACGTGAACCTCTTTTTTTTCACATAATATGATAGAACACCCTCACAAGATCTTTAAAATTAATCAGGGACCACAAACTACCGTAGTAAGTCAAGATACTTCACTTCAGCGAGTCAGCACAGACTCAGAAACGCTGGGGTACCTGACATCGGATGGTCCGAGGAAGGAACCCTAAAGGGTCCGTTCTCATGACCTCACCCAACGGTATATGTCGATATATAAGTGACTAAAACAAATGAACAAGGTAACTAATGACCCTCTCGTCAAAACTGAAAAAAAAAAAACGACATTGACATCTGAATAGGTAAAAGAGGAACTATATATAGTCAAAGACGAAGTACATAAAACTTCGAGACATCAATCTGTGTCTCTGTAAAACTTAATATAGAAGAACCTTTTGTTTAAAAATAGTAACAAGAAGTAGGGACCATTAAAAGAAACGAGATTTCAATTAAACAGACTATAATGATGTCGGTGAAGTAGAAAGAAAACTAATCATAAACACACCATGAAGATAAGGGTAGGAAAGTGAAAAAAAAAAAAAATTTATAAACAAGTAAATCAATCGACGTGACCCGGAATCAACGCCGTATACCCTGGATCAAGGGACTTGTCCCTAACTGGGGTCCGTCACCTTCGTATTTAAGAATTGGTGACCTAGTGATCCCTTCGTGGAGAAGGAAATAAGAACTGTAGAATGCAGAGAAGACAGTAAAGAGGAGACAGAGTTCTGGTGGGAAATCGTAAAGAAAATGTCATCTAGACTACCATTGTTCGAGAGTATGAAAAGGAGGTTAGTTCTTACAGAAATAAGGTGTAAGTAAGGACTCACTATAAAAGTGACCCATGTCTTAAGACTCAACTGTCACAGGAAAGTCGTAAAATTCGTAACAAGGTGAAATAAGACCGAAGACATCGACGAGTACTCTTTAGAAGACATTAGACTCAGTAACAAAAACTATATACAAAAACATATACTTTACGTAACAGAAAGAGACTTACCGGAGTCTCACAAAAAGACTAAAATTAAAAATCGTTAAACTAATACTACTCAGACCAATACCTAAAGAAACTCACATAGGACAAACGAGAGTGGTTCAAAGAACTCAGACATACGAATAGAAACTTCTTTCATTCCTTTTGGTGATCTGGTAAGTCCATACTGGATTTACTTTAGGGAATACTAATATGTTACCTTCACTGTTTATCTAAGTTTCCTAATTAGAGTATCTGTCTCACGGACTTCTTGATACCTGTCTCAAAGTACTGTAACATGTCTTCTGTCCCTAGTTCTGGTAGGAGTTCTTTTTCTTTACGTTTTTCCGTTGCAGACTTCTCCCGTATGTTTATCGACACTTTTCTTCTCTTCGATTTCCGTTTCCTCTTTTCCTTTCTATATGTGTAAACTTACGTCTCAAGGTTTCTTATCGTTCCTTTCTATTCTTTCGGAAGGAGTCACTAGTCACGTTTCTTTATCTCCTTTTGTCGTCTTGCCCTTTCTGATCTCTAGAGAAGTTCTTTTAATATCTATGGTTCCCTTGTAAAGTACGTTTCTACTCGTGTTATTTCCTGCCTTTACCATACTTGGATTGTCTTCGTCTTCCATAATTCTTCTCCACCGTTCTTATGTGTCTTCTTGATATGTTTTTTCTAAAAGTGCTGGGTCTATTAGTGCTACCACACTAGTGAGTGGATCTCGGTCTGTAGGACCTTACACTTTAGTTCACCCGGAATCCTTCGTAGTGATGCTTGTTTCGATCATCTCCACTACCTCAAGGTCATCTCGATAAAGTTTAGAATATTATACTACGACACTTTCACGACGTGAGTTATACGGTCGTTTAAACCTTTCGAACCGTCACCGGTGTCCTGACCCTTCCCAGTCAAAAGTAAGGTTAGGGTTTCTTTCCGTTACGGTTTCTTACGAGTTTAATGGCGTGTTAACGCGAATAGAGTGTACGATCATTTCATTACGAGTTTTAAGAGGTTCGGTCCGAAGCTGTCATCCACTTGGCACTTGAAGGACCACAAGTTCGACCAAAATCTTTTCCGTCTCCTTGGTCTCTAGTTTAACGGTTGTAGGTGACCTAGTAGTTTTTTCGTTCTCTCAAGGTCTTTTTGTAGATGAAGACGAAATAACTGATGTAGTTTCGGAAAAAACTGACACACCTAGTGTTGTTTGACCTTTTAAGACTTTCTCTACCCTTATGGTCTAGTGGACTGGACCGAGAACTCTTTAGACATACGTCCAGTCTTTCGTTGTCAATCTTGACCTGTACCTTGTTGTCTGACCAAGGTTTATCCCTTTCCTCATACAGCTCCGACATATAACAGTGGGACGAATAAATTGAATATACGTCTCATGTAGTACTCTTTACGACCCGACCTCCTTCGTGTTCGACCTTAGTTCTAATGACCCTCTTTATTGTTATTGGAGTCTATACGTCTACTGTGGTGGGAATACCGTCTTTCGTTTCTTCTTTTTTTCTCGGAGAACTACTTTTACTTTCCTCTCACTTTTTCAACCGAATTTCGGGTTGTAAGTTTTTGGATTCTAGTACCGTAGACCAGGGTAGTGAAGTACCCTTTATCTGTCCCTTTGTTACCTTTGTCACTGTCTGAAATAAAACCCCCCGAGGTTTTAGTGACGTCTACCACTGACGTCGGTTCTTTAATTTTCTACTAATGAGGAAATTTCTTTTCAATACTGGTTACATCTGTCGTATAATTTTTCGTCTCTGTAATGAAACGGTTGTTTCCAGGCAGATCAGTTTTGATACCAAAAAGGTCATCAGTACATACCTACACTCTCAACCTGATATTTCTTTCGACTCGTGGCTTCTTAACTATGAAAACTTGACACCACAACCTCTTCTGAGAACTCTCAGGGAACCTGTCGTTCTTGCAGGTTGGTTACTTAGGATTTCCTTTAGTCAGGACTTATAAGTAACCTTCCTGACTACGACTTCGACTTTGAGATTAGAAATCGGTGGACTACGTTTTTAGACTGAGGAAACGTTTCTGGGACTGCGGCCCTTTCTAACTTCCGCCTTTCCCTTCCCCTGTTGTCTCCTACTCTACTAACCTACCGTAGTGGCTGAGCTACCTGTACTCAAACTCATTTGAGGCGTTCAACCAACACCTGTCACTCCGGACCGACATCAGGTACCCCAGCGTTTCTCAGTCTGTGCTGACTCGTTGACTTGACTTGACTTGACTACAAATAGAAAACGGTTTAAACCCTGTAAAAATCGATGCTAAAGAAAAAAAGGAATTATATATAAAATAACTTGATATCAACTGAATGTTACAAAGTCCACGTGTCGTTCCACTAAGTCAATATGTATATGTGTAAAATAAAAAATTTAATAAAAGGTAAGATTATTAAAAAGACAAGACATAAAAAGCGGAGTGGAAGACTCTTAGACAACTGTGTTTACAATCTGGAAAATTGTAACAAGCTGTCCGGGACTCCGAGACCAGTAAAAAAACAACAAAAACAAAAAAGAAAAAAATAGACAACAAATCTAAAGTATTAAAAAAAAAAAACCGACACGGTGAGCCGAACACCCTAGAAACAAGGGACTAGTCCCTAACTTGGGTCCGGGACCGTCACTTTCGAGTTCAGAATTGGTGACCTGGTGATTACTGAAGGGGGTTTAACGTATTAAATATAACTAGATGGAAGTTTGAGTACGAAAACAGACAGTAGAAGTAAGACGATAATTTTGGATAGGTCGTTTCTAAAATAAAACCAATAAGGATAAAAAACCAAGATTTTAGAGGTAAATGAAGAAGAAACATGTAAAATGAAGAAACGACTTTGAAAATTAATTATATAAAAGTAAACAAAGTTCTCGTAAGAGGGAAAGAAGAAGGTCATGTCAATATGACAAAACCTCAGAAACGGAAGGTTTTTGACAGTAGAGACCGAAAAGGATCTCTCGAGAAACATACGACTCATTAAAGTCTAGTATGGGACTTTCAAACTTATGTCAAAGTTCTGAGACTCAGAATACTTTTATGATTTCGCTTATAGGAGACAAAGTCGTTCACTGGTTGGTCCAATCTCAGTCCGTCGTTGGACGGAAAAAAACGTGACACCAAGGTTACAGTTAAATTAAAAGTCAAACGTCACGATAAACCTAGTCAGGATGTACACACGGTGGGTCACCGGTCAGTCTGGACCTGTCACCGGGTAGGATATCGAGTCGAGTGTTCCGAAGTCCATTCGACAAGTCCGAGTCTAAATAGGAACGGGTCGAGTCTCCACTCGGGTCCTCAAACGTGTCTCGATAGACCCGACGAGAGACCTAAAGAGAAAGACACTAGAGGATCATGAAAGACCAAGAGACCTCGAAGAGAAAGGTTAGGAGACCGGGTTTTAGTCTCAAAATCAAAGAGACGAGACGACCTGTAAAAAAAAAAAAAAAAAAATTGTAAATCGACTCGGTACAGAATCAACACCACGAACCTACAAATCAACGTCGTATATCCTAGATCAAGGGACAGGTCCCTAGTTTGAACCCGGGAAGACATAACCCCCCAGAATCGACGACCTGGTGGTCCCTTCAGGGAGACGTCCTGTAAAGAATGATACACAGACCCAGTTCGTTATTCTCTTCTCTCTTTCCTTTTTCTTCGCGTCTAAACGAGGTGTAAAAACACGGGTGTCGAGGTCACCAGTGTTTCTTCCCGAGAGGAAGGGTCTCAAACGTCACAGACGGGTTGATGGCAACGGCAGTGGCCGATGGCGGTGGGACCACAGGTCACCCCGACCTCCCCTCTCCGCTTTCTTTCTCCCCTGAAGGGGGGTGACAGTCTCGGGGAAAGAATTCTGGACGTCGTCTCCCGAGGTTCCCCTCGGAAAGTCGAGTGTGGTCTACACGTGAAGATCCAAACCCGACGGAAACTCAAGTAAGGCCCACTATGACCTCCTCACCCCCCTTTCCTTTTGAGTGGTGACGAAATCACCTTGAAACTTAAGACCACAGAAAGAGGGTTGATGGTAAATGAAGAACAAACGAACAAACGTAAAACCCAAAAAGACCAACATGACACACCGAACGTCCTAGGGTCAAGGGTCCCTAGCTTGGGGTCCAGGAATCGTCCCTTTCGCGTACCCAGGGTTGGTGACCTGGTGGTCCCTGAAGGGACGAAACAGATGAGAAGTGGTGTCTAGAGTCTATTGACGAGACACGCAAGACAGGTCCTGACAGTCTGTCCCACCCCACTCAGATGAGGCGAATGTTAGACACACTGGGATCCGTCCAATTCTGCTGAAGAGACATGGTGCAGGCAGTAGAAATCTTCGCCTACCATCACTATAATTGGAGTCTTCCAACAACATAATCTACTCAAATACAGGTATTTCGTGATTCTCACGAACTAGTGTCATTCACGAATTATTTATAATGATTGTCATGAATTATTATTTATTATAAAAAGTAATCGTTAATAGTATCTTTCTAACCTTTTATCTCTACCCGTTTTTCTACTTTCAGTGGGTTTTAGGGTTACGGGTCTTCATATTATATACGTAATACTAAACATAATAAAGTCTAAAAAGTCAGTTCTATATACATAATTAACTAACCTATGTACTTGTTAATCATCTTCGTATCTTGACTTAAGGGACAGGACAGGGGGTTTGTTATGTAAAGTGAAATCCCTCGGTTTCGTCCAGTGTCCTTCTTTTGAAAGGTCGAGATCCGGAAGAAGGGTGCTAAGGAGGGTGAGTCTTACGAGTAGGAGGGGAAAGAAATAGTCCAATTGACGATGAACCCATAGATCAAAGTTAAATTTCCAGTGTAGGAGCGTCCTCCGAAGGGACTGGGCTCTACTCTTCATCTAAGAGGCCATTCCCGAAAGCACAGTGGGATATGAAGAATCATGAATGGTGCTTGAAATAATACATTCGTATATCAATTCTTAGAGTCTCTCGTCTGTCCAAGACATGAGTTCTCAAAGTGTAAACGAGTAAAAAGAGAGGGTCTACCACGGGGACCGGAGGGGTTACCAGCTTCGGACAAGCCGACTAGGTTCCACCGTGATTAGACCCGTTCAGACGAATGTATTTACCCGGTAGTGTCGAGGCTCGACTCAGTTGCCCGTCACTTCAGGGTAACAGGTCAGGTTGGTGTCTCTAGGCTTAAGTCATCCTTGGCCCCCACACTCTCGCCCCAGGTCGTTATACGTAAAAGTTTTCGACGGGACTACTAAGACTACGACTACCTGGTTTTTTTGACGAACACCATCCTGTGGAGGGTGTGGGAGGTTTCTAGGAACGGAAGATTGCTAGCTAGTGATCCGACCTGGACCACTGACCGTTTACTGCCCTACAAAGGAGGGGTTAATCCAATGTCTTCTGACCCGAAAGTGGAACGACCCACCAGAGACCGAGAGCGAGACTGCTTCCCCCGTCGGAGACTGGATATCAGTCGGTTCCTCACTCCTGGAGTCGGACTGTTGGGTCTCCATCCCTTAGGACGACTGTTAGTGACCGATACGGACCTTCATTCAGGGTGGGTGACCTTGGGACTCGACTCTGTGGGAGTGAGTGTGGGACGCCATCGGAACCTTCGCTGGGACTTTTGAGTCGTCTTTTGACATCACGACTCAACACGTCTAAAGGCCCACCTTCTTTGGCTCTATTATTGATACACAACAAAATTCGGTGATCCAAAGTCCCATTAAACAATGTGTCGTTGTCTCTTGAGTGAGTGACGGATCTGTACGGGGAGATTTGATGACAGAGAGGTGAGTACAACCTTCTATGTGGATTCGTCTCTTAAAGAGTGAAGAGAAATCATCCTAGAGTAGTTTATGCCCGAAGGGTCCACCACGGTCACCATTTCGTAGACGAACGGTTACGTCCTCTACGTTCTCTGTACCCAGACTCTTCTCCTTAGACCCTCTGGACCCAGTCCTTCTAGGGAACCTCTTCCTTTACCGTTGGGTGAGGTCATCAGAACGGACCTCTTAGGGTACCTGTCTCCTCCGACCACCCGATGTCAGGTGCCCCAGTCTTTCTCAACCGGTGCTGACTCGTGCGTACGTGCGTGCGTGTAGCTTATTACTGACCTCTGTGACAGAAACGAAAGACACATCTTTCCACGTGGGGGCAGGTTTACATGAAAAATACAGGTCTCTGGAACCGAATTGGAAGATTTTCAATGGACAAAGTACACACACTTGAGACTTAAGTGTACTTCAAGAGAAAGAGGAGGATAGTGTCACCGGGTCGGGATTCGAGGAGATCGATCCCAACGGTAGCTCAACCCTCGTAGTACACTCTTACATGTTCACTACTCTTAAAAGTCGACCCTCTTAAAAGGACCGTGGGATCCGAAACAATATGTACCTTAGAGATTACACGCTTCAGTGAAGTCAGGACAAGCTGGGACACTAGGATACCTAACATAGGGTGGTCCGAGGAGACAGGCATGCTAAAAGGTCCATTCTTATGACCTCACCCAACGGTAAAGGTGGAGGTCCCCTTGAAGGATTGGGTCCCTAACTTGGACGTAGAGACCGTAGAGGACGTAACCGTCCGTCCGAGAAATGGTGATGACGGTGCACCCTTAGGTATTTAAGACTTGGTTAAGGTACCAGTTTTGTCAAGTGTTATTAAGTGAGGGGGTATAGGTTCGGAACCCTCCGTTCACGAGGCAGAAACATTCAGTTTCTGTTTGACGTAAACGTACAGGGACTCCGACACTTACCGGGGAAGAGGGAGACCCATATCCTGGACCGTCCGGTTCTGGTGGGTGTAGTCTAGGACCTCGGTGAGTGACTTCCAACCTTGACGTCCCTAGTCCCGTCAATACCTCAGTCTCGACCTCCGTCGAATGGCCTTTTGCTCTATAATTTCAAGTTCCTTTTTCACCCCATACCCGTCTCCCTCCCCTGTGTTCGAGCTTTGTGGTCCTCAATCGCTGAAGATGTCTTTACCTGTCACACCCTCCTGTTTCCCTAAATAAAGTTTCCATTTCTGAACTTAGTTCTACGCTTTCAGAGTTATCCGAGGTTATGAAACCGATGGACTACGTTTCTCGGTTGAGTGACCTTTTCAAATGGGATTACAGCCCTTTCTAACTCCTGTGCTCTTCCCCCCTTATGTCTCCTACTTTACCAGCCTACCGTAGTGACTGAGTCACCTATACTCAAACTCGTTTGAGACCCTCTATCACTTCCTGTCCCCTCGAACCACACGATGTCCCATACCCCAGTGTCTCAGTTGAATCGTTGACTTGTTCTTCGATCAGATCTGGTTTCGATTTTACTCTCCGGTTCTCACGGTTGACACTGCTGTCCCGAGTGACCTGACCAGAGTCATTCAGAGGTGACGGGGAGTTCTGTTGTCTGAGTGGGTCGGGTGAAAATTGGTTTGTGAGTCCTAGGTGGGGATGAAGGTTAAGATAAAGTTGACTATGAAATTCTGGTCATTTGCTGAGTCGTCGTCGTCGTCGTCGTCGTCGTTTGTTATCAGAGGGGGATCTCCTGTCGTGTTCGATCCCTTTCACCGAGCCAGTTGTGACCCTGGGAGTCCTCCGTTGACGGAGAGTACGTTCACCCTCTGGTTGACAGGGGATGTGATCTCGTGGGGTTCAAATCCCACACGTGTCGTCTCGTGACTCGGTTCCCCCGGTTTGGAGAGTCGTGTGGAGAACTTACGAGACGGTACCTGTCCCCTGTCCTCAGGTTGACACCGAAGAATGTCTCTGGATTCTCAGGACACACTAAACGAAATAAATAAAAGCCGACACGACCCAGAAGTGACAACGAGTCCGAAAACCCCCAATGAGATCAACACCACACACCCGAAGAGTAACACCGCCGAGGAGAACAACACCTCGCGCCCACGATCCCACGTGTCCGAGGTCATCAACACCGTGCACCCGAGTCATCAACGTCGAGGGCCCGAGATCTCGTACCTCAGCCATCGACGCCACGTGCCCGAATCGGTGAGACGCCGGAAACCCTAGACGGGTTAGTCCCTAGCTTGAACACAGAGGACGTGACCGTCCGCCTAAGAGATGGTGACTCGGTGGTCCCTTCGGGAGGTCCCAAAACTACGTTTTTAGCTTCAAATGATAGTTGGGAAGGGGATGTTAAGATACTCCACCAGCATTTGTCCGACTTGAACCTCAAGGGACTCTCGTCCCTGCCACTGGTAGTAAAACGTAGAGGTCGGCTCGTGTGCGACCACGAGTCGTTCGCGGGAGCCGAGGACTTACTTACGGCTGTATGACTCGTTAGAGAAGTTTCAGGTTGCCGGATCCTAGATCCAGAGGTCCGTGGGTCATCCGAAGCCGTATCATGGACCAAGAGAACAAAAAGACCGTGAAACGAAATCTCACCCGACCCTTTCTCGGAAGAAACGCAGGTGTTTATGGTTTCTGTCTTCTGTGGGGGACGTCCCGACCACTCTATCAAACATCTATCTGAAGAGTATCTAAATAAACACACAGTACAATATATATCTATATACATATATATGAGAAAAATATGTTAGATGTAGGGGAGGGCAAGGGGTGGTTTGAGTGTTCTCCTTCATATTTAGGAAGGTCCTACCGTCAGTCCGAAAGTTCCTGTCGGTCCCGGTTCTTTCTTGGTAGAGTACTGTCGAACTCTTGTCGACCGAACTCCGAGACCCCAGTGACCCCGTCGTTACGAGGGTCCTGGGGTGCCCCCCTCTCTCCTACCCTTGCCGACGTCTCCCTGTTCTAAGATCCGACGTTCACAGGTCGCTGAGGATCTTACCGTCCGACCGAGGGTCTCGAGAACCACACCCTTATTTCCACCCTCGGGATACCGAGAAACCTACGACGGAATTGTCCGACCCCCCCCACCACTCCCGTCCGCCCCTCTCCGTACGTTCCGCACCCGCCGTCCTTTCCTTGAACCCCCCAATACGACCCCTGTCACCACACATCACTTACCCCCGTCTACGACCCAGGATTTCTTTGTTCCGCTTCTCACACCGCTCCTCCTCCTCCCCTGTTACCTTGTGCATTCTTTCAGTACACTTTGTTTTTCATGGTTGTTTTGGTGCTGAACATGAAGGGAGTAGGGACCCCTTCCACACCGGACACGATGCCCCACCCCCTCGTCCCTACCCTCGGCCGTCCCGATCCCCAGTCCTTGGATCTAATAGTCGACCGGTCCCCGTGTCCTTCCGACTCCTGAGGATGCTCCGCCCGTCCACCCGTCACTCGTGGGGTATAGGGCTCTTCTTTACTGTCAGGAAAGTCAAACTGAACCTGGTTTAGAACCGCGAGGGAGCCTCGGACCGTTCCACCTTTCTCTCTGTCCCCCACGACATCCCTTGACGATCCGTGACGTTGGGGGGTAAGGACTGGGGGTATTCGTAGACTTCCCTACTCCCTCCGTCCTCGTCCGTCGGACCTGAGCTCACCGGGGGGTGTGGGCGAGTGGGGAACGGGAACCTCCGAAAGAACGACCCGACCGCGACCAACCATGGGCTCCGGCCGAGGGAGTCGAGTCAGTCCACGACGAGACCCAGGACTCTACACCGGCGCCGGCGACGCCGACAACATTGGAATTACCAAAAGAAGTCCAACCGCTGGATGGGTCTCCTTTCCTTACCCCCATTTGTTCCTTCCAAGGTCTGGGACTGGTAGGGACGGGTGGACCAGACAGAGGTGGCGGCGGCAGGTTTGGGAAGACGGGCCCTGTTCGCCGGGTCCGGTCTCCTCCTCGACCCAGACCGGCCGACCGGGGGGTCGGCGAGTGGAGTGAGAGCTAGACGACGAAGTCCGGGTCGACGACGAGGAACACGACCAACCGGGCCGAGTGGACGAGGAGTTACGGACTGTCCTGGTGGAGTGTCGGGTTTGTGGACACCCTTAACCACCCCTCCGCCAGTCGTACCCTCCCGCGACTGGTGTCTAAGTGCTCTTTTTCTGAGTCCTTCTGGGGAGCCAGGACCACAGGCCTTGGGACAGACTCGATCTTCGAAGCGGTCCCGTGGACCCCTGGCGGACACTGTTTTAAGGGTCCTGTCTTCCTGTGAGTCCCACCTCTATCCGTCACGGACCTCACTACACGTTCTGTCCTTTCCCGTTCACAATCAGTGAGTCAGTACAGTCTGAGAAACGCTGGGATACCTGATATCGGGTGGTCCGAGGAGACAGGTACCCTAAGAGGTCCGTTCTTATGACCTCACCCAACGGTACAGGAAGAGGTCCCCTAGAAGGGTTAGGTCCCTGACTTGGACCCAGAAGATGTAACGTCTGTCCAAGAAATGAACGGAACCTTCGGGGGGGTTTTATCCTCATCCTCGATTTTGTCTTTGTCCCACCCTTTCCAATGTCTCCTTTTTTCCTTCCGTGCAATTGTTTGACTTCAGTCTGTTCTTGTGTCTCTTTTGTCTGCACCCCCTCCGGTCGCCAGACACCTGTCACGAACAGTGTCTAGCCCCCTCGACGTAGGTCGGACTCTTCCCACTGGGTGGTCGGTCCTCTGATGGTGAGTTCCAATGGTGAGGGCGGGCGTGGTCCATGAGGTCCGTACGAAGAGGGAGACCGGGGGTGGGGAGGAGGAAGGGAAGGCTTCAGAGTAGGAGTCGGGACGGTTCGGGAGGAGGGAGAGGTTTTCGTGGGGAGGGAAGGACCCCAGAGTGGTGAGGACGTCCCAGGCCCGTTACCGCGACTCCAGGACCGCGACCTACAGGGCGGGTTACGACATCAGCTGGAGGTCGGCGACCACCGCGACCAGGTCCCTCGGCGCGTCGTGCAGCCGTATGTGCCGGAGCTACTGGTCCAGAAGATCGACGGAATGCAACGCGTCCCGATCGCGGAGGTCGTCGTGACGTATCCCCTATGTGACCCCGGGGTCCCGTCGCCCCAAACACACCCTGGCACCGTCTCTGCCGAAGGTTCTAGGGGAAGAGAGGGTGGGGGATGGGTGGGAGGTGAGGATGAGGACTAGTGGAGGAGATTCTCCGACCAAGATTCCATTGTATTTATTGTTCATAAGGGTGGACTCTTTATTGTCCCACTCTTAGAATTTATTTTCTGTATGTGGGAGAACCTGAAGGGTCCACCGCGATCACCATTTCTTGGGCGGACTGTAGTGCCCTCCTATACCACGCCCCCTCCAGACCTCGAGGAGGTAGATGAAGGTTTCTCCGTAGAGTGTCCTCGGTCGGACTAAATTCATTTTGGTATTCGTACTGCCTCTCACTCCATTGTTGACCCTCTACGTCTACCCTCCCCCCTATCAGTTTTTTGTCCTGGGTTGTCACTTATGTTTACACATATTGTGAAGACCCTATATCTAAAGAAAGAAAAACCAGTGTACCATGTCGAACGTCCTAGAATCCCCTCCTCCCCCGACAACTTCCTGTGTCGGTCGTCGTAGGCACAACGATAAGACTTAGGTTTGCGTTTTCCACAAAATGAATCTTGGACTCAACCAGCTTTTCGTTTTCTCTTTTGATCGTCTTAGTATAAGTCGGGGTTTCCGGTTTCCATTACCTCAAGTCTACACCCTGGACCTCCTAGCAACTCCCCCCGTTCTTCTTCGTTGTGCCACTGGCAAGGGAAGGCTACCTGGCAGCTCTTCCCTGTATGTCTTTCCACAAGACACTGAGTCCTGGGCCATCCCTGACAGTGAGTGGAACTGAAACCGTCGGTTCCACTGCTGGCTATCCACAGCTTCGAATAAGAAAACTCGGAGACACTCACCCCCTTCTAAGGCCCGAAGCCGATCTTTTTTTATTTCACATCCTTTAGGATTAAACGTGAAAACACCCTTCAGGATCGGAGGAAAAAAATCAAAAGGTACGGTTAAGTCCAGAACTGAGACTGGGACTGGGTTCCCTAGATTCAGTCCATGGGGTCCTTACAGAATATTCAGGGAGACATTTAACGGGAAGAGGGTGGAGGTCAGAACTCTCGAGGTTGGGGAGGCCAATGGATTCATCAGTCGCATGCAGGGCATTCGTTTGTGACACTCGTCGGCCTTGCACCTTCGCTTCAGCGAGAGTCGGTCGACGCCTTTGTGCTCCCTTCTCTTCGCTACTGTCCTTCCCGGGGAGAGAGGTGGGAGGTCTGGGACGGACAAACTTGAGGTTAGAGGTCCGGGTCGAGAGGGGAGGTTGTAATCGAGAGGGTCGAGTGGCTTTCCTTAAGAGACGTAGAGCCTAACGAGAGGGGTTCCTTCGGAGTAAAAATGGAGGTCCGGAAACGCCCAAGACAGGGGGTCTGGGTGTTGTGGGAGAAGGAGGTAGACGGAGGGTTAAGGATGGGATTTCAGTTTTTGAAAGCATCACAAATCAATAGATTGTGTAGAGTGTGTGTGCGTGTGGGGGGCCTGTAATGTTTGACACAACAAAGTAGGAATCTCATATAGATCATAAAGACTTAAACTTATGGAAATCCCTCAGACGACATGAGCGGTTAAGTGGTTCCTGAAGACGGAACCGGAGTGAGGGACCTGTCGACGTCCTAGACCCGGTCGTAACCCTCCACGGAGACGGAGTCTGACCGGAGTCGACCCTCGCACATAGTGAGTTCGGTCAGGTGGGTCCGGAGGAGAGGAGGATGGTGACTAGTGGGTGAATCAGGTAGTTTCGGGTGGATTACGACAATGGATTGTTCCAGAAAGAAAAGTTATTCTAATGTCTGGATCAAGGACGATAGGGTGAGTCTAGATCGTCTTTACACGTACATGAACCGAGACGACTATTCATGAACGATTTATTCACTAAATATGTACTTATAGGTAAGTAGAATAGACGTGTTGACCTTACATACAAAGTTTTCCCCTCGGGGTACCAAACATGAGAAGACCATAAAGGTCTACTGATCTTCTTACGATTTGTCCGTGGGATTTGGATGGAGAAAAGGAAGGGGAACTAAGAGAAACTAAGGTGACGTCTCCTTTCGTCCCTTTCTTCCGTCGGTCAAAAGAAACCTGTTCTTCCTAGGGTTTTCCAATTGACGTAACTGAGTTAGTGACCGGGAGTTTTTTAAATGAGTCTCAAGTGGGTGGATGGTGACAGTCTCATAGAGTCTTGAAACCGATCACGGTATGTAGAACCATTAGATGAGTGAGACCTGAAGTTTGAGAATTAAGATAGTGAAGACACCCTTGTCAAGAGAGGGGACACAAGGATCGTATAATAACACACAGAACTTCTTTTTCTATTGAAGATGGAATCGATTGAAGTCGCTTAAATGGCCAGTACTGTTAAAGTGTAAGGAAGGAAGATAAACATGGTCTGAAATGTGAAAGTGTATTAGAGTGGACTAAAGATGCTGTGACTCCTCGTCATTGTCCAGGTAAAACAAAACAAAAACACCGATATGGTATACCGTACACCCTAGAATCAAAGGGGTGGACCCTAGTTTGGAGGTGGCGGACGTGACCTTCCACCTCAGAATTGGTGGTCTGATGGTCCCTTCGGGGGCACAGGTCAAAAATTTTTCTTTTACATCCAGGATTTTATTTTCACTGGACTATTCCATTGTCCGAAGGGACCACCGAGTCTGTCATTTTTTTTTTTAGACAGACGATACGTCCTCTGGGCCCAAACTAGGGAAGGACCCCTTCTAGGGGACCTCATCCTTTACCGTTGGATACGGTCATAGGAACGGACCTCTTAGGGTACCTGTCTCCTCGGACCACCCGATGTCAGGTACCCCAGTGTTACTCAGTCTATGGTGACTCGTTTATTGTGTGTGATGTTAGTTCCATTATACTAATTCTCGGTACTGTAACTACCTCTGTCCGATCTTAGTCCAGAGGATAAGACTTAGTGTTCGAGAATAAGTCGACTTACCAATAGCCCAACTTTTACTCGGGACAGGTGGGTAAGAATCAGAAATCGGGGTTCGGAGGAACCCTCGATAGGTCCAGTCTTTGGGTGGAGAGATTGTAATCCGTATAGGTCGTCAAGGGGTTTGTGCATCTGTGGTCCCCGGAGGTCGTGGACCACCTACTCACACCGGTCGCGACGGGGGAACCGGCTGAACCGGTCCTCGTCTTTGACGAGGACCAAGACGGGGCAGTGGAACTGGAGGCGTGAGTACAACCGCGACTCGACCCCCCTGGACCCGAGTCCTTCAGACGTCGACGTTCCTTTCTCCTACCCTTCGACCTCCAAAGACTTGAGCTCTTCGACCTTTAGTGTTCCGGATGCCCGACCTAACGTCTCCGTGACTCGGTGAAACATTGATATCACATTGGGAACATAAAATCCTTAGGATGCTAGTCGGTGAAGCTACCGTGGGACCGACTACGTCGCAACAGTGCGGGTGGAGGGGGTACAGACTCGGATAGGGGTTTAGGGTGGTGCACGTGGGGTACTTTGAGGTTTCGTGTTCAGAGTCACCCCTTTCCCTACAGTGTATCACAGGTGGGGTTTCTGCTGCGAGGGGGTTTATAGGTGACACGGGGCGTCCACGGGGTGTGGTGCACTGGAGTGGGATCGCTAGGAAAGTGCACCGAGGCGGGGGAGGGAATTTCTCCGGCGGCTCCCTGGCACCCGAGGGCGGCCGATGGGGCAGCATGAGACCCAGTCTGAGACGCCGGGCGATGGACCTTCGAGGCAGAAGGTCGCGTGGCCCGCCCCGGTGGCGAGGCAGTGGAGGCCGTCGACAAGAGTCGAAAAGGACGGTGGCGGGACGTCCCAGTGAGACCGGGGATTTGAGATACCGACCGAAGGCCGGCATGAAGGCGAGAATACCCCTCCTAAAGCCCGCGCTGTACGGGGCGGGAGCGGAGACTGACACTTCGAGGGCTCTCGCTGTGTCCGTAAGACGAGAGACTAACCGACAACTCCTTTCCGACTACCCGCCGAAAAAAAGGACGAGACAAAATTATTTTGAAATAACAACCAGCCCACGATCTGCGATTTACTGCCCCCCGAGGATCAGAGGCCGTCCAGGCCCGAACAAGTCTCAATCTAGATTCCACGGACGGATTATCGAGCCTCTTCCTTTACCGTTGGGTGAGGACATGAGAACGGACCTCTTAGGGTACCTGTCTCCTCGGACCACCCGACGTCAGGTACCCCAGCGATTCCCAGCCTGTGCTGACTCGCTGAAGTGAAAGTGAAAACTGAAAGTACGTAACCTCTTCCTTTACCGTTGGGTGAGGTCACAAGAACGGACCTCTTAGGGTCCCTGCCCCCTCGGACCACCCGACGGCAGCTACCCTAACGTGTCTCAGCCTGTGATGACTTCGCTGAATCGGCGTCGTCGTCGGATTATCGAGCTGAAGACCGAAGTACCTCACCAACTCCACTCTCCTTTCGACACTAGCCTTCTCTCCCAGTCTTTCTTTTTTCCTTCCATCCTACTTCTCTTCTCTTCTACTGCTGTAGTCATCATCTCCAGGTCATCGTCTCTAGTGGACCCATATCGTTGGTGAGTAAAAAAACCTCCTCGTTCTCTTTTTTCACCTTTGCTAATTCCTCTATCATCATTGATGGTACATCACTTATAAGGGACCACCGAGCTACCATTTCTTAGATGGAACGTTACGTCCTCTGAGGCCAAACTAGGGAACCAACCCTTCTAGGGGACCTCTTCCTTTACCGTTGGGTGAGGTCATAAGAACGGATCCTTTAGGGTACCTGTCTCCTCGGACTGTCTGAGATCAGGTACCCCAGCGTTTTCTCAGAATCGTTGATTTGTTGTTTAACTTAAATTGATAACTTAACTTGTTTAACTTGATAACTAGTCTGTAGAAAATTTTAATTTTGACATAGGGTGACTTAGGAAAATTGTCTCAGGGGTAACACTGAGGTCCTGTGGTAGAATAGTACTAATGTACACAAATATGTCGCTACGAAAAGACATTATAACTGAGAAAATGAAGGACCCCTTCCTTTTTTTTTTGGATTCTCCTCCCTTCCGTATATAACAATGAGAATGACATGTCGAATCTTTTTGACTTCGAGTATTTTTAGCTGTAATGCACCTTGGGTACACAAAAGTTTGGACCTAAAAGTTTTGGGTACACAAAAGTTTAGAAAGGTTAAGTGGTACTATGAAATCCACTTTTTTTATTTGTTCATTGTAAAGGTACGACGACGATTCAGCGGAGTCAACACAGGCTGAGACACGCTGGGGTCTCTGCCGTCGGGTGGTCCGAGGGGACAAGGACCCTAAGAGGTCCGTTCTTGTGACCTCACCCAACGGTAAAGAAAGAGGTCACGTACTTTCACTTTTCATTTTCACTTCAGCGAGTCAGCACAGGCTGAGGATCGCTAGGGTACCTGACGTCGGATGGTCCGAGGAGACAGGTACCCTAAAAGGTCCACTCTCATGACCTCACCCCACGACAACGGAAGAGGCTTGTAAAGATATCACAAGATATAAAGTATGACCGGAACGTCTTCCAGTTTACTCTCGTTTCAATTACTGCAGAACCTCGAAAGCCCACTCCGTGACTCGATTATCAAATGAATAAGTAAACTAAGAATTTTGTTAAGTAATAACAAAGAGAAAAGGTTTACCTTTTTGTCCGGAGCCCCTCAATTCATTTGTCCCTTTTCTCTCTTTCTCTACTTTTTCTTACTCCTTCTTCTCCGTCCCCTCCTCTTTCTTCTTATTTACTCAACTATGGACTTTCACTCTTCCTTAGTTTCCGTTTTGGTAGGTTTCAAACCTCCTTGGTTTATTAATAAGCTAGATTGGTATAGATAATTATAAATTTTTCCTTTCCTTTTTCTCTTTATACTCCTTTCTTACTCTTTACTCTGTTATATACAAAATAATACACGGTCCATAAATAAACAAGTTACAAAATTTCTGATATAAAAATCTTGTCAAAATCCAAATGTTATTTTAACTCTCCTTCCATGTCTCCAAACGGTATATCCGGGACTCGGATGTGCACGTATTAGAGGTAATAATTGTAGTGAGATCCCTGAAGGGACCACCAGGTCACGAACTCTGAGGTACGAGGGCGACGTCCCTCATACTCTAGGTAGGGACCAACCCTTCGATTCTAGGATGTACGACACGTCGTACCAGTTTTAAAATGGATTCCCAACTGAGAACCACCGTATGTAAGTAACCCAAACCTTTTGACATATTACTGTATAGATATTAATAATACATATTATATATGTGTTATAGGAACGGGATTTTTAAGGGATACTAGACGGATCAATAGAGAGAGGTGGAGGGTGGGGACCGTTGATGAATATGAAAACAGTAGAGGTATTGTGACGGAAAAGGTCTAACAGTATCTCATCTTTAGTAAGTCATACATCGGAAGGGTCTAACCAAGGAAAGTGAAATTCAAAGGAGGTACAGAAAAACACCGAGCAATCGAGTGAAGAAAAATCACGGTTTATCATAAGGTAACAGACCTACATAGTGACGAAAACGTACGTCGATAACTTCTTGTAACCAACGAAGGTTCGAATCCGTTAATACTTACTTCGACGAGATTTGTAGGTACAAGTCCAAAGTCACACCTGTATTCAAAAGAGTAGGGAGTCCCTTTATGGTTTCTCGTGTTAAGGACCTAGTATACCACTTTCGGACAGGTTGATCCGACATGTTGAACATAAGGGTGGTCGTCACTCACTTTTGAGGATAACGAGGTGTGCGAGTGGTAGTGAACCACAACAGTCACAAGATCTAGACCCGGTAAGATTATCCACAGTTGTAAGTCTTTTACTTCTAGTACCGTAGACCAGGGTAGTGAAGTACCCTTTATCTATCCCTTTGTCACCTTTGTCACAGTCTGAAATAAATACCCCCCCGAGGTTTTAGTGACGTCTACCACTAACGTCGGTACTTTAATTTTCTGCGAATGAGGAACCTTCTTTTCAATACTGGTTGGGTCTATCGTATAACTTTTCGTCTTCGTAATCAAACGGTTGTTTCCAGGTAGATAAGTTCCGGTACCAAAAAGGTCACCAGTACATACCTACGCTCTCAGCCTGACACTTCTTTCGACTCGCGGTTTCTTTAACTACGAAAACTTGACACCACAACCTCTTCTGAGAACTCTCAGGGAACATGACGTTCCTCCAGGTTGGTCAGGTAAGACTTTCTCTAGTTGGGACCCTAAAGAAACCTTCCTGACTACGACTTTGACTTTGAGGTCATGAAACCGGTGGACTACGCTTCTCGACTAAGTAAACTTTTCTGGGACTATAACCCTTTCTAACTCCCGTCCTCCTCTTCCCCTGCTGTCTCCTACTCTACCGACCTACCGTAGTGACTGAGCTACCTGCGCTCAGACTCACTTGAGACCTTCAACCACTACCCGTCCCTCCGGACCGCACGACGCTAAGTACCCCAGCGTTTCTCAGTCTGTGTTTACTCGCTGATTTGACTTGACTTATCCACACACCAATGTAGAGTAACGAGAAAATAATGTATAAAACGTAAAGGGACTATTGTATACTACACCTCGAACGGTAGACATATAGAAGAAACCACTTCACAGACAATTCCAGAACCAAGTGAAGAATTAACCCAACAAATAAATAACTCAAAATAACTATAATTTCATATATAAAACCTATTGTTAGGAAATAGTCTACACAGAAAACGTTTATAATTATAAAAGAAGGTCAGACATCGAACAGAAAATTAAGAGAACTATAATAGACGAAGTCTCGTCTTCAAAATGTAACAGTTGGAATAGTTATTAAAGAAAGTGTATAGTACGGAAATCACCACATAGATTTTTCCATAGTTCAAGTAGATCTAAAAGAAGATACAATAGAAATCCTCAAATTATCAAAGCGTAAAATGTACATCCGAACACTAGATCAGTTCAATCAAAAACACTTCCGATATTTTAGACACAGATCTAAGGAAAGAAAGAAAAAAAACGTTCACCTACAGGTCGTGGTAAACAACTTCTCCGATAGAAACAAGGTAACGTAAAGAAAACCAAGAAAAAGTTTCTAATCAATCGAGATATCCTCAGATAAAGACCCAAGAGATAAGACAAGACAACTAGATAAACAGATAAAAAAGTGGTTATAGTATGACAGAACTACTAATTTTACCAAATATCATTCAGAACTTTAGTCCATCACAGTCAGGAGGTTGAAACAAGGAGAGGAAATTGTAACATAACTGATAAGACCCGGAAAACGGAGAGGTATAGTTGAAATCTAGTCAAACAACGATGGGTATTTTATTGAACGACGTTGACACCAACACCAAATGACTTGGATATCCGACTCAACCCTTCTTGACTATAAAACTACTATAACTCAAAAGGATAAGTACATGAACCTGATTAAGAGGTAAATTAATCAAGAAGAAACTAAAAAAAATTTTAGTCAAAAGATCAAAAGGAATATCTAGAATATTTACGAAACGATCTAAATATGAATTCATAAAGTGTAAAGACCAAAGATTTACTGTAACAAAAATTAAAGTTTAAGGTAAACAAGTACCAACCATATATCCTTCGTTGACTGAAAACATATGATTGGAAACATAAGACGTTGGAGTAATATTAACGAGTAATCAAAGTCGTCTGAAAACGACAACAACAACTAAGAAATTCTAAAAGATGTACTAATACAGTAGACACTTATTTCTGTTAAAATACAGAAGGAAGGGTTAGACATATAGAAAATAAAGAAAAAGAAATAACGTAATCGTTCCTAAAGGTCATGTTACAACTTTTCCTTACCACTCGCCCTTATAGGAACGGAACACGGACTAGAAATAAAATAAAAAAAGAAAAACCCGTGTGGAGTGTCGTACCCATTGAAGGAACCGGTTCCTAAGTTAGCTGTAGGACACGTCACCTTCACGTCTCAGAATTGGTGACCTGGTGGTCCCTTCGGGGACATGGACTAGAATCTTTCGAAGCTCAAAGAGTGATAATCCATATTACAATCAACATCCCAAAAAAACCAGACATATACGAAAACAGTAAAAATAAATTGGAATTGTCACGAAACGCCACATGGAAATATAGAATCAATTGAACACTCCTGTGATTTCACTTCACTTCACTTTCAGTGAGTCAGTCCAGGTTGAGAAACGTTGGGATACCTGATATGTCAGACACCTTAAGAGGTCTTGTCTTATGACCTCACCCATCGGAAAGGGAAGAGGTCGCCTAGAAGGACTGGGTCCTTAGGTTGGTCCCAGAGGATGTAACGTCCGTCTAAGAATTTTTTTTTACAAAAAAAATTTACATACACGTTAAAAATTATAAATAAAAATAAATAAATAAACCGACGCGACCAGAATCAACACTGTACACCCTAGAAATCAACGTCGTACACCCTAGATCTAAGGACTGGTCCCTAGTTTGGGTCTGGAGGACATGACCCTCGTGTCTCAGAATCGGTGACCTGGTGGTCCCATCAGGGTCGTCCGTCTAAGAAATGGTTGACTCGATAGTCCCTTCGGGTCACTCCCGTAATTCCTAGTGTCTTCCATTTAGTAAACAACTTTTAGTGTTCATATTCACTATCTCGGCTCTAGGTTTACGTTCAAACAGACTGAGGTTGTGATACGATTCTGTCTCTTCTCTTTCGTCTTTACTTTCCCTCTTCGGTTCTCCCTCTTTCTCCATTATACTCTAGATGAGGACTAAAGAAAGTCAAAATGAGATCGACACTGGAATTTCCCTTAACACGGTAGAACACCACAGAGGAGAAGGTACACACATTTCACTCTCTTTCACTTTTTCACTTTCACCTCTCTAATTCCGGTTAAGACTAAGACTACGAAGTACCAAGGTACTCTCTTTCTCCTTATTCTCCTCTTTTACTCCCCTGTTATTTATTTATCCTTTCCTTTTAAACCTCTTTCTTTCTTCTCCCCTACCTGATTTGTTCACTCTAATTTTTTCCGTCTCTCTCTTCTCCTCCTCCCCATCTACACTACCCCTTTTTTTTTCTTTACTTCGTTCTTCACCCCTTTCACCCTTCTTTTCATTTCTAGAGGTTGCCTCTTTTACCCTCGATTAATTTGACTTCGTTTCGGATCCTATATTGTCAATAAATAAACAATGATTCACTGTCAACACGTGTTCCGGTACACGGTCCACGAAACAAAAATTACGATTTCCATCTTTTGTTCCACGTGACTTTATTTCGACCTCTTCGTCCGACGGCAGACTCCTCGGTCTGTGAATTATTTTATAAGTAGTGACTAAGTTTCCTCATATAAATCGTGGAGAGTAATGGTCCGTAACAAGATTGATAATCCCTATGTCTGTTTTATGGACGGGAGAACCATAAATGAAAGAACACCACTCTGATCCCGGTATTTATGTGTCCAGGTTTGTATTTTAACCAGTCTTCGTTTAATACTTCGTTCGTATTGTTCCTTCCACCTACCTGTTACGTTCTCTGCAAAGGATACTACATATACCACCGTTCCTTTCCGGAGAGACTATTCCACTGTTACCTCATCTCTAAAATTTTTTTCTTTTTCCTCGTTCAGTGTACCCAAAGACACCCCTGTTGTAAGGTCCGTAAAGTCACGTCAAGTCAAGTCAGTAAGTCAGCACAGTCTGAAAAACACTGGGGTACCTGACGTCGTGTGGTTCGGAGGGACAGGTAGTGGTTGAGGGCTTCGAACGAGTTTGAGTGCAGGTAACTCAACCACTACGGTAGGTTGGTAGAGTAGGATACAACAGAGGAAGAGGAGGACGGAAGTCAGAAAGGGTCGTAGTCCCAGAGAAGGTTACCGGTCAAGAAGCGTAGTCCACCGGTTTCATGACCTCTAAGTCGAATTCGAAGTCAGGAAGGTTACTTATAAGTCCTGACTAAAGGAAATCCTAAGGGACCAACCTAGAGGAACGTCAGGTTCCCCGAAAATTCTCAGAAGAGGTTGTGGTGTCAAGTTTTCGTAGTTGAGAAGTCGCAAGTCGAAAGAAATACCAGGTTGAGAGTGTAGGTGTATACTGATGACCTTTTTGGTATCGAAACTGATATACCTGGAAACAGTCATTTCATTACGGAGACGAAAAATTATACGACAGATCCAAACAGTATGAAACAGAAGGTTCCTCGTTTGCAGAAAATTAAAGTACCAACGTCAGTGGTAGACGTCACCAAAACCTCGGGTTCTTTTATTTCAGGTAAAGGTAAAGGTTGTCTTTATTTCAGACAAAGGTAACAAAGGGGTAGATAAACGGTACTTCACTACCCTGGTCTACGTCCGTCTCGTCTGATGTTCACGTTTCGGAGACACTACTCTTGTATGAACTACTCAAATTCCTTATCGTAACCCCCCGGACACACCGATCTCGACTCAACTCTGGTCTACCCTAGACCCCGGACCCTGGCGAACGACGTCGGGACGTTACGAACGTGGACCTGTGTGGAGAGGACCTCGTTCGTTGTTTTATACTTCTTTGATACACCCCGGTTTTTATTGACGTACGTACGTGTCGACCCCGTTTAATACTTGTTTTTCTATGTTTTTTCTGGTTTTTTTGGGGTTTACCGGTGAAGACTTCTAGACCCTCTTTTTTTCCACAGTCCTCGTTTTCGTCCCATGACGCTTACAGGGGACGTGAGTTGTGGTGTTTCCCCACCCGTTTGGTGGATGGTTGGAGACCTGTTGGGGGACCGGTGTGGAGATAGGAGTGGGGTATACTCTTTGGTCGAAGGAGGAAGAGAGGGTCTCCTCTTGTTCTTAGACAAGGAACAAAAGCGAGGGAGGAAACCCGTGTCTTCGGGGTCACTTCCGAACGGACTTAACAAACAAACCGGAAATCACTTAAAGATAACTGACCCCTTCCGGTTCTTGGGACCAGTCATAGTCTCACTCGTTCCCTCTCTTCATACCCGACTCTACCTTCTCTCTTGTGCCACCGGTCCAATATAGTCCGGAACACCCGATAACATTCCAGAAACCAAGAATGAAACATACTCTACCTGTCGGTTACCTCCTAAACTGGAAACTGGTTACCTCCTAAACTGGAAACGACGTCATGAGGTTACTAACGTGGAAGTCATTGTCCTAGACTGGGTGTACAAATTTTATAACACTGGCAACACATTTGTCTTTGCTCAAATAAATCCTCGGATGAGGTTACCCACCAAATCAGTGATCCAGTACAGACTGAGAACACTGGGGTACCTGAGATCGGACGGTCCGAGGAGACAGGTACCCTAAAAGGTCCGTTCTTATGACCTCAGCCAACGGTAAGGGAAGAGGTCTCCTAGAAGGGTTGGGTCCTTAGCTTGGACCCAGAGGACAGAACGTCCGTTTAAGAAATGACTGATTCGATCCTCCCTTCTAGGTACTGGGGAAGATTTAGACCAGATGCCACGGAACAATATTGACGAACTTGATTCTGAATGAGAAACCTAAGTACTTCTTGAATAGTATCTTAGTGTCTTACAGTTTGTTGGACCTTTGTCGGAGAAGGTCCGTGGAGACTTATCTCCGAGTAAAGTGAAGGAACTCTCTTCGAGAAGTTTAGAGACTTCTGTCCTGGTATACAGAAGGGAAGAGGACCGATTTATGACGACCGAGGATTCTAGAGAAGTCGACTTCGCCAAGACCCGGGAAACGGGAAGTTCAACGAGAAAAGATTCGTGTGAGGCTCACTGGAAATAAAGAAAGTGTGACAATTCTGAGTCGTGACTTATTATGTGTCGGGAACTACGACGGTTATAGACAAGTAGGTGTGGAAACTTATACTAGTAAACTGGTCGATTCTTATACGGACATCACGCCCTCTACGTCCAGGTTAGGTACCCACCCCTTCTAGGGGACCTCTTCCCGGACCGTTGGGTGAGGTCAAAAGAACGGACCCTTTAGGGTACCTGGCTTCTCGGACCACCCGATGTCAGGTACCCCAGTGTTTCTCAACCTGTGCTGATTTCACTGACTCGTACATGAGGTTACTGAGTCCACTCTTTATCACCACCGAATCCGCTTCCACCATCGTCACTTCGACTCATCATCAAATTTCGACTCCACTTGTCTTGAACGTTTACCTACTCTATACTCTACATTTCCCTTTTATTCCTCCATTTTTAATGTAGGAAGTGCGTTCAACGTGGTTCGAAAGTTTCACGTCGAGTAAAATTGGAATATATTTGAACAGGTTTTCAATCCTTTTCTTTTTTGTAAAATACCCCGGTCTTAACGACACTATTGCTTTGGTCTTATCCCGTTATAATCTTTTTTTTTTAATGTCCGGTTAAAGTGAATTGTATCTATGTTTCTAGAAGTTATTTTGTGATCGTTTGATTTAGGTCGTTTCACATTTTTTCTATTATGTAGATCTAATTGAACTTAGATACAGTCCTTAAATTTACATCGAATTATAATCTTTTATGTAAGTAAAATAAGTAGTAAAATCACATAATTTTCTTATTCAGTGTGTTAGTAGAGTTATCTTTTTCGTACACTACTTTAGTTGTATATAAACACCATTTTTTTTTTTTTTAGAAGAAAATCTTTTGACCTTCCCTTGAACACCCTCAAGGGAGTACCGGACCACCGATGTCAAGACCCGAAAGTAACGACACCGGGTCCAAGTTAAGGACCAGTCCCTTGACTCTAGAATGTTCGGTGTGTCGCACCATCCTTTTTTTTTTTTTTTTTGGTCTTCCTTCAAACACTGACTATTTTCTTACGAACCATAGTGGTTAAGATAAATTTCCTTTGTTTCGTCCATAGTAAATGTATTTTACACTTTAACACTAACGTATACATCTTTTAAGTTTTCTTAGATGTTTATTTAATAATAATATTATTCTCAAACCAATTCTTTTATATTTTAGTTAATTATATAAATATATACTTGTTGTTAATCTACTTATTAAAAATTTCAATAGTGAACGTTATGATACTTTTTATAGTTTATAGAATATATTTACATTGTTTTATACTCACTCTGAGTGTACGTCGTTTAATATTAAATAACACTCTGTGACTTCTGGAGTTTATATACCTCTCCATAAGGTGTCAGTATCTAATCTTCAGAATTATAGTACCTCTTCAGTCAAGAGAGATTTCTCTAAGTGTCTAAGTCACGTTAGGATTAGTTTTAGGATTGTCCGAAAAAAAACACCCGCATACTTTGACTGTTTGACTAAGATTTTAAATGTACCTTTACGTTTTCCGGTTTATATCGGAGAACTTTTCTTGTTCCACCTTTCTGAACGAAATGGTCTATGGTCCGGTATTAATGTTTCGATGTTATTAATTCTACCCGAAGGAAACACGGAGTCTACCATTTTCACGTTCTCTGTTGCCAAGATAAGGATCCAGTCCTTCTAGGGAACCTCCTCCTTTACCGTTGGGTTAGGTCATAAGAACGAACCCTTTAGAGTACCCGTCTCCTCGTTCCACCCGATGTCAGGTGCCCCAACGTTTTCTTAACCTGTTCTACCTCGTTGATTTAGTGGTGGTAGGGGTTCCTAATGTTATCATATCACAACTGTGTTCTATCTATTTAACCCGTGATTGTGTTTTGTCTCGAGTCTTTGTTTAAGTGTTTACATATTTGCACTAAAGACTATCTCAAACGTGTAAACTCGTCCTCTCTTTTTATGTTTAAAGTTACAACGACACTGTTGACCTATAGATATTCTTTTTTATTTTGTCTTCGGGATAGAATTCGGTATATGTCTTTAAGTAAGGGGTAAGACGATGTAAATCAGAATTTACATTTCAAAGTCTTTTATTACAGTCCCTCAAAGGACCAGTGAAAATTACTAATTCCAAGACCCGAAAAAGACGGAACAGAACCCATGTTAGGGACCAGGTCCTTGACTATGGTAGTTCGACACGTCGAACCGGTTTTTTTTTTTTCTATTACATATTCTTAAATAAGTACTTGAGTTCCATTCCTTTAGAAAGAGTTCTGTTTATGTGATTCGTATTTCCTTTTCTGACTATGAAAACTGATGTAATTTTACTTCTTGTAGACAAGTAGTTCTGTTTGGTGTCTTATCTTTCTTCGTAAATATTGTAGTAGTGACTGTTTCCTACACAGGGCCTACACATTTCTTGAGGATGTTTACTAATTCTTTTTTTAGGATTGTTATTTTTATTATTTGCACTTGATTTCTCAACTTGACCCGAAGGAGTCTCCAAGTCTGTCACTTCTTAGGTTGATGTTCCGTCCTCTACATCTAAGCTAAGGACCCAACCCTTTTGGGAGACGTCTTCCCTTACCGATGGGTGAGGTTGTAAGAACGGACTCTTTAAAGTACCTGTCTCCTCGGACCGTCCGATGTCAGGTACTCCAGAGTTTTCTCAACCTGTGCTGACTCCCTGATTACGAAGAGTGAAAAAGTTTCTCAACTTGATCGTAAAGTGTTCTCCTTTAGGTGTTCCAGTTACTTGTATATTCACTTGTATTACCGGTTGGAATAATTTCTTTACCTGTAATTCTGGTATTACTTTATAGTGACATATGTGGTTTTAATTTTTTTTTTTTTTTCTGTCCCTGTTTTCTTTCTGGGTCACGTTGGTTGTAATTTTTTTGTTTTTCTTTTTCTTTTGTTCTTGTTTTCTTTCTTCAGTCCATAATATTGTTATTGTAACATGATATATCCAGGACCGGTCGTGTTCGTCTCTCTTAATTTCCGTATCGCAACCTTTCCTTTTCCGTTTGCCGACAGTAAACGTCTGCTGCACTGACAGAAACGTCTTTGAAGGTTCACAGATACCTTTTCAATCATATGTATTTTCTCTCGAATAATTGCAAAACCCCAGATCTTTAGTTATAACTTTTAGTTGACGTAAAGATATATGGTCGTTTTTCGTTAAACTTTACATTAGAATTTTTTTGTGGTAAATGGTATTGTTTTCGTTATCTCGTGGATCTTCATGTTTTGCCTTCTACCCTTAATAGACATACACCTTTTACTACGTTCAAGTAACTTTCTGTGCCGACGACAACAAGTCATCGATTCTGTACAGGCTGAGAAGCGTTGGGGTACCTGATGTGGTGCGGACCGAAGGGACAGGACGTGGTAGAGGACGTCAAACGAGTCTGAGTTCCAGGTGACTCAGCCACTACGGTAGGTTGGTAGAGTAGGAGACAGCAAGGAAAGAGGACGGGAGTCAGAAAGGGTCGTAGTCCCAGATTTATTTAACTCTGTATAGGGTTTAGGTACTGTCCTTCAAAGTCATGGTTTTTTCCATAGTTAAACAAAGGTTAACCTGAAACATAAGTTACGTTAAAATTAGTTTAGAACATCTTGAACTGTTCAACTAATAGTTTATGTCGTTCTCAGTTCTTCAGCGTTCTATGAGATCTTCTCATACAACCATTTCAACACAAGTGAGATCCTCTATAGGTCTAAATTAAATTTCGGTATCCTAAATTCGTTCATACAAAGTACACGTCCAAAAATTTTCGATTGGTCACCTTGTTTTATCTCACAGTCTTTATCTAGGTATATATATACCTTAAAACTATAGGTTGTCTCAGTCGTTTCGCCTTATCAGTCTTTTTTCTCCGATACATTATTTATTACGACCTATTGACTAAAAGGTATAATTTGTTACTTTTTATCTGGGAACATTGTGTAATATAAGTTTTTAACCAAGATCCATCCAAATCTTGAATTCATATTTCTCTTTTTCAAATTTTAGAAAATTTCTAGTATATTCTTTTACGAAAGGACTGGTTCTCCCGTCTCTCACCAAAAAAATTATGTTCTACGTTTTTCGAATTTCTATTTTACTTCTCAACTATTTATGTGGAAATAATTTTAATTCTTGAAGGTTATTAGTTTCATATACTACTTTTTTGTTTTCCTACCCAGTATTTATAGAAGTGTCTCCTCTTCTATAAATCTTGTGTATTTTAACTATTTTCTAATTATAGGTCTTATATATTTCTAGAAGACGTTTAGTTATTCTTTTTGTATTTTGGATTTTCTAGTCAGTAAAGGGTTTTCTCCTTTGGGTTTTCTGACAATGTATATACTTTTCTACGAGTTAATGTAAAAACTAATCTCTTTACGGTTTATTTGGTGTTCTTCTATAATGACATACAGACGACCTACCCGTTCTTAATGTTTCAGATTTTTATGTTTATAACCTCTTTTACATCTAGTTACCCTTGAGTTTATAGCTACCGTCCCCACATTTGATTTTCTTGTTTCACCGTAAGAAAAAGTTTCTATTAATAAGAATGTGGAGTGTTGGATCGTCAATGTGACAATATAAATATGAGATCTCTTTAAGAACATCGTACGTCTTCTGTATCAATACAAGTGTCTTTATGACAAATAATATCGTTCTTTACCTTTGTTAAGTATTTAGGTAGGTACCCTCTTATGTATTTAATACTATGTATAGTGTATAGGTGTCACCGTATCATATGAGGTTACTTTTAGATACTCGAGGTCGTTATACGTTGTTATACTTGTTTAGAATCTTCGTAGTATAATTCACCCCTTTTTTTGAACATAATCTTTCGATGTATGTTATACTATAAAAATATCTCAAACTTTTATTCGTTCTTTCTGACCAAGATTTATCCTTTTCCTCTTACAGTTCCGACATATAACAGTGGGACAAATAAATTGAATATACGTCTCATGTAGTACTCTTTGTGACCGGACCTACTTCGTGTTCGACCTTAGTTCTAACGGTCTTCTTTATAGTTATTGGAGTCTATACGTCTACTGTGGTGGGAATACCGTCTTTCGTTTCTTCTTTTTTTCTCGGAGAACTACTTTCACTTTCTCCTCTCACTTTTTCAACCGAATTTCGAGTTGTAAGTCTTTTGATTCTAGTACCGTAGATCAGGGTAGTGAAGTACCGTTTATCTACCCCTTAGTCACCTTTGTTTCCGACTAAAATAAACCCCCCCGAGGTTTTAGTGACGTCTACCACTGACATCGGTACTTTAATTTTCTACGAATGAGGAACCTTCCTTTCCATACTGGGTGGATCTGTCGTATAATTTTTCGTTTCTGTAATGAAACAGTTGTTTCTAGGTAGATCAGTTGCGATACCAAAAAGGTCATCAGTACATAGCTACACTCTCAACCTGACGCTTCTTTCGACTCACGACTTCTTGACTACGAAAACTTGACACCACAACCTCTTCTGAGAACTCTTAGGGAACCTGAAGTTCCTCTAGGTTGGTCAGGTAGGATTTCCTCTAGTCAGGACCCACAAGTAACCTTCCTGACTACAACTTCGACTTTGAGGTTATGAAACCGGTGGACTACGCTTCTCGACTAAGTAAACTTTTCTGGGACTATAACCCTTTCTAACGACCGTCCTCCTCTTCCCCTGTTATCTCCTACTCTACCAACCTACCGTAGTGGCTGAATTCAAACCCATTTGAGGTCCTCAACCACTACCTGTCCCTCCGGACCGCACGACACCAAGTTCCCCAGTGTTTCTCAGCCTGTGCTGAATCGCTGACTTGACTTGACTTCATTGTATCAGAAATTTGAATATAGGTGAATACTCTTTACTATAAAATTTTCTCACCTCCTTTAAGGGACCGACAGGTCAATCCTGAGACACGAAAGTGACGGACCAAACTAGGGACCAGTTCGTTGATTCTAGGACGTTCGACACGGTTTTATTAAACCTGAAGGGACTACCAGGTAAACGGTTCTGAGACTCAAGGGATATGTCCCCCGGGTCCAATCTAGGGACCAGTCCCTTGATCTAGGGTGTACGGAACATGGTACCGGTTTTTTATTTATTTACAAAAAAATTTTCCTACTAAGGTTCTAAAAACGGGATTAGTTGACCTTCCTTCCTCTACGGTAGACAATTCTCTCCTTCAGCGGAAAGGACCACCAGGCTACAAACTCTTAGACGGGCGGTCACGTCCCCTGTGTCCAAGGTAGGGACCAGATCCCTCTAGGGTGTACGACGTCCCGTTGATTCGGTCAGATGGTGTTGATCTCGGAGTCGTTCTCTCGACGGCACCACTGTTCGGGATCGTGACGGTGATCTCTCCTCGGCGACGAGTGGTGGTTATCTCTTTCAGACGCACGTCGTTGCTTCTGGGTCCTGTCGGCGTTTATTCATTCGATAAATAAATGAATAAAAATTTTTCTCATTTCCACATCTGTCATACCGTTCCGATACCGTTTATATACCCCCTTATTCTTGAACGCAATAATAAACGAACACACCCTTGCTTTCTGAGACCTTCTAATATGTCTTTACTTAGTGTAACTTCCGTCTTCTGCCCTTGCCCTGTTCGATCACCTACCCGACTCTTACTCTTGAAAGTGATATGTCGAAAAACATATGACCTTTCAAAAAAACGTGTACCCCTTTACATAACGGTTAAGTTTTCTTATGTAGTGTTTTTAACTTCAAATTCAACTATTTTCTCTTTCTCTTCCTTACCCTCCTCTCCACTTTCTCACCCACTTGTCTCTCGTAGAAGACGCTAGAAACGACATTGTCCGTCGTCTCTTCCTGACCACGACCTCCTCTTTCCACCTCGATTCCTTCCAAACAAAGTTCGATTTCGACGTGCTTCAATGTCACACAAATGTACGACGACCCGTATTAGTTCGTCTCTCTTCCTCCACTATCACGTCCTCTCCCTCTCGGTCAGCGACCTCACTATCGAAACCCACCAACTTTTCCCGGACCCTAGGGGGTGTCTTCCTCTCCACGTCGACCCTACTCCACCACCTTCACCCCTTCAAGAGAAAAGGGAGAAAGATAAAAGAGTTTTTTCGTTGTTCGTTCTAGTAGTCGACTCTCACTCTTCTTAAGTCTTCTTGACCTGTAGACTCCTGTCCTTTCTCTGTCGTTAAATGAGACTGTTTATGACCCTTCGGGGTCACTCGGGTTTCTTCAACTATTTCTATGGTCGTCTCGGTCTGTGCTCCTCTCTTAAATATCTGACACCGCACACCCTTCCAGGAGTTTAAGTAGATTTCTGTGTACATAGTGAAACACAAAGTAACAGAGGGACCGAGGTAAGATTCAAAGTACTTCTGTCACTACCGAAACAAGGACGAGAGGTGGTACGGGGTCCCGACATTGAGTCATGGGTCGGATATCGTCTACAAGGTCTTTATCAGGGACGTTCTTACTTAGTTAGTCCTTATGGACTTTATTCAGTATTACTGGGTTCATGAGTCGTATTTTCCGTGAATCTGACTATCACTTATAAGTGAACTATTTAAACTGGGTGTGAGTAGTATATTACTCCGGAGAGTAAGAGTCCTACGTCGACCCCGAGTGACCCCGGGTCCTGTGTCGTACCCAACGTGTGGGTCGGAGTGTACTGACACAAATGTATTTTACACGTGGTAAAAAGGACCGGTGTCCCTCTGTGATCCTCCTCCCGAGTGAGTGACGGAAGACTGGAGTCTTACTTCCCGACAGTCCCTGTCTACTCGTCCTCGCGTCAGGGACGTCTACGACTAGTCTTGTCATCCAAAGGAAAGTCCTTCGCTCACACAGTCCAATTATTGTCATTATTCCGTCCCCTACTCCCCACTCTGAGATCTCCCCACCCTCACACTCGTCTCTGAACTGAATCTCGTAAGTGGTGTCCCGTCTCTAGTCTCTCCCGTCCGTCTATCTTTTCCGTCCACTTCTCGTCCCCTCTCCTACTCACTCGTCCTCAGGGTCCACTTCAAGTGATTCGTTGTCTATGACTCGTAGATGATACGCGGTCCGTGACTTCTTCCTATGACTACTTGTTCCGTTTACTCCAGAAACAAGACGTCACATATACCCCCACCCCACCCCCGCCTGTTATTTGTCCTTTGTTTGTGTTCTAGTAAAGTCTCTCACTACTCAGCCTTTCTGTCACCTTAGAAGACTACTCTGTCTCACCCACCGACTTACTGTTCTCCCTGGGTTGTTCTCCTCCTCCACCACCACCCTCCCTCCACCCGTTTCCTAAGGTCCTTCAACCTTACTTTTCATGTCCCCACAGTTCTCCTATTAAAGTCTACAAATCTTGAGAAATCTTCAGGTTAGACCCGTGTAGCAAACTTATAACTCCTTATGATTACCCGCCCGGAGAGGATTGTTCCTTAAATCTAAAATGACATTCATGTTACTTTTCGGGGAGTCTACAAAATTCGTCCGTCCGCAATCAGGGAGACGACACAGACTGAGAAACGCTGGGGTACCTGACATCGGGTAGTCCGAGTATACAGGTACCTTAAGAGGTCCGTTCTTATGACCTCACCCGACGGTAAGGGAAGAGGTCCCCTAGAATGGGTGGATCCCTAGTTTGGACCCAGAGGACGTAACGTTCGTCTAAGAAATGGTAGACTCGGTAGTCCCTTCGGGTTCGTTCGTTCTCTTACTATATTAAGTATGAAAAGTTTTGTACTGATCTATAACACCTCTGATCAAACATTTCCCGTTTCCGTCTTCGTTCCTCGGTCGATCCATTAGTGAAGTAATAAAGTCTCTCTCGTCTACCGAACCTGGTCCCACTATCGTTGTTACTATCTCACCTAAAGGGACCACCAGGTCACCAATTCTGAGACACGAAGGTGACGTCTCCCAGGTCCAAGATTCTAAGGTGTACTGTGAGTCGTTGAGTTTTTGTTACTATCTCTTTTCCTCTACCTAAGCACCATATAAAACCTTCATTTCGAGTGTCTTGAACGACCATTTAATCTATGTCCCACCCTTAGTCTCACTTTTCCTTTTCCACCCCTCCTACAAAGGATCCAAAAATCGGATTTTTCACCTTCGGTAGCATAAGGTCCTACCCCTTGTGATGATTCTCTTTTTACCTGACTGGCCCCGCCTCCCATTAAGTTCTGTAGATAAAATCGGTGTACTCGAAACGTACCGATAATCTGTAGGTTCACCTCTACAGTTCATCCGACGACCTATTTACTCAGACCTCGCAACCTATATTTAAATCCTGAGCGACTGTAAATGTATCATAAATTCGGGACCCTGACCTACTGTAGTGACCTGTCTCTTACACCTTGCTCTTCCCCCGGTTCCTGATTCGGGATCCTTCGCGATTGTAAATCTCCAGCTCGCCTTCTGTCTCTTCCTTTTCGGTCACTCTTACTTTCCTTTGATCTTCGTGTACCACAGGCGAGTGTTGGGTTTATTTTATCCCATTGGACTTTCTGTGTCCTTCCATCCTGTCCCACTCTGATCCCCGACCCCTTCGGGTAAATCGATCTCCCCAATCCCTTTCGGAGGATCTCCCCCACTGTGTCCTTGATTCCCTTTAAAATTACTTTACTCACTTAGTGACTCTCTTCGGTCCCCTTTTGCCAGTTCCGTCACGCTTGTCGTTCACGGTTCCGGGACTCCGTTCAAGTGGAGGAGACTAAGATCCTTGTATCTAGTTCAGGTCACACCGATCCTGTACTTCTAGCTTACCCCTCGAGGGACCCCCCGGTCCAATACGCCCCGGAGGATTCCGTGTCCTTCCTCGACCCTATGAGACTCAGGATCTTTTCGACTCATTACGTTGAGCCAGGTGAATAGACTTTCTAGCAAACCTAACGAGACCCGTCCTATGTGACGTCGACCCGGTCTTACCTTAGTCCCCTAGGTCGACAACACTATTAGGCTCCTACCACGCTCTTGTAGTGAGGGTGGAAGTAGGGTGGAGTAGGGGGTCGTCTCCGCTTTGTCTCAGTCCTTGGGTCTCGAAGCCCACTGAGTCTTAGAGTCCTTGAGTGACCCCGTTGGTGCCCACAGGTGCCTCAACCCCACTCCCACCTCTTCGGGCGGGGGCCTTGGGCCCCTTAGCCTGCCAGCGAGTGGGAGCCGACGGGAGAGGGTAGGAGGTAGACCCTGCGCCGGCCCGCGCTGAAGGCTCCGCGCCGTCGCCCTCCCAATTGGCTCGCCCCCCTCCTCCTCTCCGCCCCTGGCGCGCGAGGCTCGACGGCGCGGCTCGGGTCGGCTCGGCTCGGCTCGTAGAGGGCGGCGGCGGGGCGCGGGGCCCGCGATCGGGGGGTGGGAGAGGACGTGGGGCAACGGGTGTCTTGGGGGGCTGGTACGGGGCACGGGGTGCGTAAGGGCGCTGGGGGGTCCGGCCGCGTCGGGGCTCGCGGGCGTCGGCAGCGCGGCGGCGCGGTCCGTACGTCCACTCGCTCTCCCGGGGGGTGTGGAGGTGGGCTCCCTCGGGCCGGGACGGGAGGGGATGACGCGCGGGAAGCGGGGGATGGGAGGGCTGCGCCGGGGGGCGGGCCGAGCTCGGAGGTCGGGTCTTCGAGCGGAGCGGGCGGCGCGAGGCGTAGGGTGGCGCCCAGGGATGAGGCAGGACGGGAGGACGCGTCGCCAGGGCCGCCGACGGACGTAGGGCGGAAACCGAGCCGGGGAGCGTAGGAAGACGGAACCGAAGGAAAAGACGAGAGCCGCGAGGGAGGGTGCCTGGGGGAGCGGATGGAGGAGCGGGAGCAAAGGTGTGTGTGTGGGGGTGGGGGGTGGGGTGAGTAGCTAAAGGTAACCCCAGGTCCCTCGCGCCCGGAAGCCCTTCCCACCCGAGCGCCGGCGGGACCCCTACCCGGGACGAGGGGGTCGGGGTCTGAGGGCGGGGTGGGGGTCGAGCAGAGGACGCGTGTTGTCCAGCCACTCCTCGCTCCCCTCCCACCCCCACCGCGCGGTCGGCCCACTGACGCCCGAAGGACCTCCCCCACTGATTCCCCACTCCCCAGGCCCCTGACCTCGACTGCAACCAACCCCGCCCCCCTACGTGTCCGTCCTCTCCGCTCACCCAGGGCCGCAGTCGACCGGTGTCGACAGGGACCCTTGGGCAGAGGCGAGGTGGCCGAAGGTGAGGAAGGAGCCAGGGGCGTCGGAGCGAGAGAAGACCGAAGGAGAGCTCAGAAGGGGGGTCCGGGGGAAGGGACGGAGAGAGGCAACGAGACAGTCATTACGGATTGCGCCGAGGGCTGCGCAATCCGTAACGACTGTATCGAGGCACAGAGAAATGCAACCTTCTTTGTTAAAGGTTGAGGAGGTAGAAACGACAAGGGGTCAGGGAAGGAACAGAGTAAGATAGGAGCCATGGAACAGCAGAGGAGGGGGGAAAGAAGGAGGGGTAGGGACCAGAGGAGGCGGGGAGAAGAGGGGAGAGGAAGGAGCCAGTGGTGAAGGGCAGGACGGACCTGGAAAGAAACGAGGAAGAGGGTCCGAGGATGCTGGGGCCTTGGGAGAGTCAAAGGGAGGGACTGGAAAGGAGAATACGAGTCGTAGGATGTCGACAGGTAGAAAACACGCGCGGGGGGTGGGGTCAGGTAATCAAGTTCTTGGTCGGGGCGAGTGGCAGAAGGAGAAGTGGAAAGAGGAGGAAAGAGTACGGAGTGGTCGGAAGGCAGAGAGTCGGGTAGTGGAGAAGTGTCGAGATAGGTGTCGGGTGAAAGGGTCAGGGAAGGGGTCTGAGAGGGTGGAATGAGGGACAATAAGAGACTCTCGCGAAGTACAGGTCTAGACCTGGGTCTTTGGTCTCCTGTGACTTACAGTGTAGGAGTAAGTGACCCCTCGGACGACGGAGGGGGGACCCAGACGGTGGGAGTTGAGACTCTTACACAGGAGGAGAAAGTCTTGGGAGGTAGGGCTACTAAGAGGGTCTGAGAAATGGGGCCTTTCGCCGTAAACTCCCAGGCCGAAGAGGGGTTGAGGTGAAGAAGAGTCTCCCGTGGTTACGCAAACCTACTGACTTGTGACTCGTTTTTAATGTAAGACATCAAAAGGGGGTGGGTGGAGAGGGAAAGAACAGAGAAAGGAAGGTAGGGAGGTAGAGTCAGAGGAGACAAGGACTTTTACGTCTAAGGACCCCGGTAAGTGAGGAGTCTCTTTTCGGAGCCTTCTGTTCACCCCACCCGTCAGACCCTACGAGGGGAGACACGTCGGGGTGTGCAAGTGTGTGAGTTAGACTAACTGAAGGAGGAGAAGGGAGGGGGAGAGTCTGCGGGAGGGAACGCCATCCACGAGTTCCTTAGTGTTCCAAGAACCGAGATTTAATTCTAGGTTCTTTTCGATCCTCGACACCCGTCTCCTTCACTCTTCCTTCCTTCGGTCTCTTCACTCTCATCTGGGACCCCATCCCTTCATTGTCCCTGGACCCTTCAACGTCTATCCCTGACCCCCGATCTGTCCTCTGACCAGACCCTCAGAGGAGAGGGGAGGGGTCCTGTTACGATCCGTTGATTCTCAGGAATCACCACCGTCGTATCTACCCTCGACGTCGACCCTCCCCTCCACCTCCACTTGCCCCTCCTGCCTACTCGACCCCTCCAGGAGCCCCGTTCGGACCTTACACTGTTGGGGAGAGAGGGGGTCATTTCCGACTTTTAGACTCGGTGGCGACTCCTAGAACCTGTACCTCAGGTCCCACGCCATTCAAACCTCCCTCAAATCTCCAGCACAAGGGACCCCAAAACCGGGAAAGGGAGGATCTGGGTGGGTCCCGAAAGGTAGGACTCCCGAGCTGGGAACTTTCTGCCCTTCACTCTGTACAGAAGGGTGTCGGTGAAAGACGTGTCTCCTTCCTCCGTCGGGTTCTACCGGAGCCTGAGTAGGAGCGAGAAGGAAGGGCGTCCGGACGTAACGACGACAGGGTAGAGGAGAGAGAGACCGGTGACGACAACGACGGGGAGGGTGGTGGACGAGTTCCAAGGAGGTGGAGGGGAGCTCGGGGTGGTCGGGGTCGGGCCGGGGGGACACGGGCCCCTCCTGGGAGCCGGGGTGCGGTGCACACACACACCCTCGCCCGTGGAGGTGGTTCGGCTAGGGGAGCCCAGGACTCTAGTGCAGCCGTTCAGGACGGCCCGTGGCGCGGGGGCCGGTGGGGTAGTCCGAAACTCCTCCCAGGTGGGAGTAGGGTCATGGGGACCCGATAACACACCCCGGGATGCCACAGAGCTCTCCTACCCCCCCTGGGGTTGAGACGGTTAGGACCTAAAGACGGGGACCTGATACCAAAACGTCGGGGGGTGCCCGACCGATGAGGTGTGGGGTTGAGTCTGAGGTACGCCCGACTACCTCTACCCGAGTAGGAACCTCTTCGTGGACGGTGGGACTCCGGGAAGGACAAGCCCCCGGCGCCACTTCCACTCACCCTCTCCGACCCTTCCCTATACCTGTCCCGCGACCAACTTCTGAGAGTCCCGTCGTTGTCCCCAGGACACACAGTCGAGGAAGGTGTTCACACGGCCCGGGACCCGACCGTGTCGTCCGACTCTCCTTCTACACAGACTCGGGACCTCCTCGAGTCCAGGTGACCACTTCTGTCTACGTATTTGGGAGCCCCTACTCAGCTGTCATTATGTGCGAGATTATCTCCACACGTGTCGTACAAAAATCCGTTTCTCTTCCCTCTCTGATGATGACGGGCCCCTAGTCCTCTGGAAGGTTCTTAACTGTAAACTCAGTCTGGGACCTTTGTCACCCTTATCAGGTCCGGTCTCCTTCCGGGGAATCCTACTGTGGAATTGAGTCCCACGTCTGTGTCCCGGTCACCAAACCCCCGCCCCGGTCCCGTCTCTACCTGTAAAAGTGGGCGATCAAAGGCACGTCTCTCTCTCTCTCCAAGAGAGACTGGAACCTTGAGGAAGAGTAGGGTATATATGTCTAAACCCCTTCACCTCTTTTTTCTAAACCCTCCCTTTCTCGACTTTTGAGACCTCTTTCGACTACTATTTTTATTTCGTCCCTCCGAGATTTCTTCGTCTTTTTCTCAACCTACTACACCGAAGGTTACCGTTGTGACGAGTTCGAAGGACTTGGATGTCGGATTGGGGCGGGGGTTGGGACGAACCGAAGGGGCCGGGGTCCGGAAGGATTCTGAAAAAGGGACAGGGGTTTGTCCACACCTGGGAGTCGAGATGCAGTGTTAATGGTAGAGGTAGTAGTAACAGGAGCACCGGTGGCCGTAGTAGAAGTTCAAGACCATTCGGTCGTCCTTCCCCTACGACTGTAGGGGTACTTACAAACCGACCTTCCTCGGACCCACCGTCAAAAGGACCCCCACCTTATCCTTCACCACCTAATTCCGTTCTGGAACCCCTTTCTATCCTTCCTAGACCCGTCCCCTTCGACACTCTTTACTCGAGTCCAAGGACGACCCCTTTATGTTCCTCTCACCCTCTCCATCTCTCTAGTAACACTCGTGTTCGACCCCCCGATCCCGCCGGTAGGGAACAGTAAGACGTCCCGGGAAGAATTCCGGCGGAATTTCCCTTCTCCCTCTTTTAGGGTCGAAAAGCGTACGTGAATTATCGTCCAGTGAGTCAAGAAGTGTGAAATGACGTTCTGAGTAATCTGAGTCCACAGGTCCAGTAATCGCCTGAAACTTGATCTTGATTTGGACGGTCCGTGGACGACGCCTCTCTTTACCGAGAGACCCACACACACCCCCTCCCCGTCAACACCCCCCTGAGACACACAGGTACTCTCCCCAGCGAGTAAGACACCGAGACCTGGTCCACCCTCCCACTAAATCTAAGGGTTCGGGGGGACCCCCGCGTCCCTGTCCTTCACCAAAACACCTGTCCCAGAGTCCTAGCCCCCGTATCCCTTGTCAATCTCCGACCAGAGAGACGACAGTCTACAAAACCCACGGACCCCCTCCAACCCCCCACTGGTCTCGGGTTCCCCCGGGTTCGACCCCTGAAGAGCTTACCTACTCTTGGAGAGAGGAAGGCCCCAACGGTCGACCCTGGCGTCAGTCTTTGCCGCGTCCGGGAGCCCCGTCGTTCCCCGGGACTCCGTTCTCCTCTCGGTCGTCGGGGACTGACTGGACAGGGGTCGGCCCCAGTGACACGACCCCCGGAAGCCTCTGAGCGGGTGGGGGTGGGGACTGGTGCTCCTTGGGGCTCCCCCCGGGGCCGGGCCCTACGGGGTCGGGTTCCCCCGTGGTCGGAAGGTCGACTTGGCCACTCCCGTCCCTTCTCCCGTCCCTCCTCCCGTCACCGTCACCCACCCCACGAGGAGTGGCCCACCCACCCCTCCTCCGTCTGAACGGGTGGGAGTCCTCTGACCTAGAGACGAGAGACCCGCCGGGGTGGACAGAGGGACATCTAGATACAGGACAAAAGTACGACGGTAAAGTGAGGTGGAACGGGGGAATTAGAGGTAGGGAAAATAAAGAACTTGACGGGAGAACTAAGACCGAACGGGGAACCAAGGACTGACACGGGAAAGGGAAAAGGGGAATCCTAAGGGGACCACTTAGACACTACAGGGGGTTCCAACCCCGTGGAGGTCCGTCCCCCGGTTCCCGGGCCGTATCGGGGGTAGGACGACTCCCGTGCCGCCGACACCCGCGACGCCGAGACGGACCCGAGTGTGGAACCCTTGTGAGCGACCGGGTGTCCGTTCGGGTCGACGAGTGGGAGGAACTCCACCCCCGGAGTGGATAGACACCGAAGACCGGGGGTGGGGGCAGGGGTGGGACCGTGTGAGTGTACTCGGAACGTGTGAGTGGAGAGGGGAGAGTCCGGTAGCGTGTGAGTGCGAGAACATGTCGGTCAGAGGGGTGGGTGTAGGGGAGAGGCTCCTAGGGAGTACAGGAGGGAAAACAGAGTGTGAAAAGTGAAGGAGCTAAAAGTAAAGGAGAGGAGGGAGCAGGACGCGAGCCGGGTAGTGACCCGCCAGTCACCCACATGGAGAGCACGTAAAGGGCCGGGGAACCACACTACAACATTTACAGCACGAGTGTGAGGTGAAGCACTTGTGGGTGTCCACCTCAAAGACACAGGGGACGTACGACGGGGCCTCCCCCCACCCTCTACTCGACCCCTGAGAAACCCGGGGTAGACAGGGCCAGGGTGGGGTGAGGTGCAGCACCCAAAATGGTACAGGGGGGTGGGGTGAGATTCGTGAGGGGACACCTTTACCCCTCAGTACTCCGGGGGTTTTGAGGAGGGGTCGGGGTGACGATTTAAGACAACAGACCCTCTACCGAAAACCCCTCGGAGGACGACGTGACGTCCTCTTTCCCCGGGGGTAAACGGGAGGGGACGGAGGGTTCAGGACAGAGAAGACAGGACCGACAGACACGCACAGTGAGACCTTGAGTCTCGGGGGAAAGGAGGGGTGGCAGGGGGTGGGTTAGTTCAGGAGGTGAGAGGTCAGGGGGACTCCCGGAGGGATTAAGGTGGATCCGACGGTCCCTGGCCCCGGTCGACCAAATTCCGGTAGCCCTCGAGACGGAGGGTTGGACGGGCAGGGAGGGAGGAACCAAGGAGGTTGAGAGGACGGAAAACAGGGGAGGTGGGGAGTCCAAACAGGGTCGAAGAGTACCGAAAGGGTGGAAGGAAGGAAGAAAGGAGAGAATGGACCGAGGATACGACACTATATATAAAAACATAATAGAGAAAGAAGAACACCACTATTAGAACTTAAGAACACCCTACATTCAAAGTTTTAAAAGTTTATTTCGGAAACGTTCTATGGACTCAGGGGACCAAGACGGAGTACTCGGGGCGTCGCTCCTTTCCTCCTTTCCGTTACCCGTCGGTTTTCCCTCCTTTTCCTCCTACCTCCCCACTGGGAGGTCTGGGCTCACTGGACCGGACGAGACTGGACCTCAACCCCAAACCCCCGAAACTATACCCTACCTCGACTTCCTTCTCTGTCTACCCTCGTCTGGACTGCTCCTCGTCGGCCTCGTTTGACCTTCTCACCGGACGATTAATGGTCGCTTCCAGTTCTCTCTGGTACTCGTTCCTCCGGTTTCGTTTCCCTGTGAAGACATCGTCGAGTCCGCTACCGCGGTCGGTCTTTTCCTTCTCCTCTCGACTATTCCGTCTACCTCCCACTTCCCGTTTTCCTCTTCTTTTTTACCTCGTTACCTTTGTTCTGCTCTCCCTCGTCGTCCTCTCTCCGACCGACGGGACGAACGAAATAAAAGTCGGAACGAGGGATTGAACGGGGGTGGGTGTCGACAGGGGGTCTTCGGGACACCAATTGAGAGTAATCGAAAAGGACAAGACGGGAGAACTTCTCCGTGACGACCCCACACCCCCACCGTAGCTCCCCACATAAACTTCCTCCCTTGTGTCCGACGGGTCGACCCTAGTCAGTGGAGACTCGGGGGTTAAGATCCAAACCGAGAACATTGTCGGGACGTTTTCGGGTGTGTCGTCGGAGAGTCAACAACGATCCGAAACAACGGTACCATTGTAGGTCCAGGGTAAAGAGGGGGGTGGGGGTAGACACGGGGTGAACGAGGGACCTTTACCCCCTCGAGGTCCCTTCTCTCCTTTGTCAGTGTCCATTCACCCCCGACGGGACCGGAGACGACCGGAAACGCATAAATGAAAACGTCGATCTTAGTCCTCACAGATACACCGGTATCCACGTACAAAATCCCCAACCGCTCGAAATGACACATTGTGGTCACTCCACACCGACTCAGATGCGTCGTGTGTTGCCACTCGCGCCACTCGAGCCCCTCCTCCCTCACATAAAGAGTCCTAGTCTCGTCATACACCTAAGTCCCATAGTCTGAGGGATTCTTTTTCTCCGTCGTCCCGGTCCGGTTCCTCACTACTTGGTTGACTTTCGTCTCCGCGTTTCGTTTGTGTGACGACTCCCTCGAGTCTCAGTCAGGTCACCCTGGACTTCTCTGAGGTCGGACGTCGACCACCTACCCTGGAGTTCACGTCCTTCTCCACGACGACCCTACCCAACCCCGTCGTTCCCTCCCTGGGTTCCTTACACCCCCCCACCCCTCTTCCTCCTACCCTCTCTGGAAAGAGAAGGAAGGGAATTCCTTAGATCAGGGACAATCCAGCTCCAACCCCCTTCTCCTCCGTGGTTTCCCCTTGTCGACGTCACGGACCTGTCGTGAACAGAGAATGGTGGAAGGAGAAGTCTCCCTGTCACACTGGGGTTCCGAGTAGGTATACGTCTTCCGTGTTTATTTCCGGGGATTACTTCTCACTTAATTAATGACGGACTAATCTGACGACAAAGAGATTTAAATTTATTTAATTTTGTGTGGTCGTTCTGTGTCCTTTAGGAATTGGACAAGAAAGAGGGATTTACGGGAGGAAGGAATCCCTTACAGTCTACCACCCCCTTCCTGTCTCCTCTGTCTACAGAATTCCTTACAATCACCGAGTCAACACAGACTGAGAAACGTTGGGGTACCTGATATCGGGTGGTCCGAGGAGACAGGTACCTTAAGAGGTCCGTTCTTATGCCTCACCCAACGGTAAGGGAAGAGGTCCCCTAGAAGGGTTGGACTCCTAGGAGGACTGGGTCCCTACCTTGGACCGAGAGGACGTGACGTCCGTCTAAGAAATGGTAGACTCGGTGGTCCCTAAGGACAGAATTCCTTACTAGGGTTCGATGTAGGGTAATAGTTCGATTGGTCCTTCTCCGGGACCTCTTCTTAGGATTGAAAGAACATCTCAACTTTGACTTTGATACCCCGGACCCTTCCAGGACCTCCCGACGTTTACCGGCTCTCAGTGACGAGTCAGTGTCTGGTTCTTATGTTTCTCACCGGTATGATGGGGAAACCAAGAACCTCAGGTGTGTAGTCATGGATGGCCCTGGTCGTAGAGAGTAGAGATACGAAGACTTGACAAGTAATTTACTGATTCGGTCTGAAGAGAATTCGTAAAAAGACCTTACGAATGGTAACACCGAGTCTGGTTTGGTCCCTCACCCCTTCGGGGGTCCTCCTCCCTAGAGGGTCCGTCTCGAGTCCCACACCTTCACTAAGTTCTACCTTTGTCACACGGTCGACCTTTTGGGGTCCGATTTTAATTGTCGGGAGGAGGGGGATGCGGGGTGTAACGAGAGAGATTTCGAAAAGAGATTCCTCAAGTTTCGTGAATTTTGAACGAAGAATATGGTTCCCGTCCTTCTCGTCCCGATTGTCAACCTCTGTATTTCCGGGTTTCCCCATGGTCAATAACATTTGTCCCTTTCTTGTCCTCTTGGTCCTGAATGTCACTGATAACGGTAAAACGAGGGCGAAAAGATAGAGTCGGGGGTTTCAGTTTCAAAGAGTTTAGTAGGTAGAGATTGGGTATCTCGTTGATCCCGTCAAGTATAGACGTGGAAAGTCTGGGAATAAGGCGGTTGACAACGAGGACCCAATTGTGTCCGACTAATGTCTCAGGGTTTTACACTATTTCTCTCGTGAGATTTTTTTTTAAAAGTTAAAAAAATTGTGGTTGTTGTAAAACATAACCCCATACCGACTAATTGCTACAACACTATCAAAGTCCACTTGTCGCTTTCCCTGAGTCGGTATGTATATGTACCTAGGTAAGAGGAAGTTTGGGGGGAGGGTACGTCCGACCGTGTATTGTAACTCGTCTCAAGGTACTCGATATGTCATTCAAAAACAACCAATAGGTAAAATTTATATCGTCACTCATGTACTGGAAGGATTTCAGGGATTGATAGGGAATGGGACCGTTGGTAACTCAAGGCAAAAGGTTCAGACACTCAGAGGGAGACTCTCTCCTCTGTGGAAATTTTTCTATGTCAATGTTCGGTTTTTATGGATAGAAGAGAAATTTACAAATTAACTTTACAAATAAAAATCCACAGAAAACGATGAAGGAACGACACTGGAACCCTTTTTAGTGTTCAGAAATATCAGAATCAAAGTAATAGACATTTTAAACCACAATATCAATAAGGATATATCCAATAAAACTAGAGATCCGTTCCTTGATAATGACGATTATCCTCCGTGAAACTAAGACAAAGTGAGTTTTATCTCGACTCGGGTCTCCCTAAGTCGAGTCTAGACCCCGTCGGACCACCGTCGTAAGTAAATGAGTTTATTGTACATAAATAAATCGTAGATGACACACGAGTCGTTTCATCACCCTCCCATGGTACATACTCTGTCAAAGAGGACTCGACGACTGTTAAAACGACTTTTCAATGTACTTTCTTTATCTTTCACTTTCAGTGAGTCAGGAAAGACTGAGAAACGCTGGGGTACCTTATATGTCAGGTACCTTAAGAGGTCCGGTCTTATGAGTTCACCCATCGTCAAGGGAAGAGGTCTCCTAGAAGGACTGGGTCCCTATCTTGGGTTGGGTCCAGTGACCGTAACGTCCGCCTAAGAAATGGTCGATTCGGTGGTCCCTTCGGGGTATTTAGTGTTATTTTCAGTTGTTTAAAACAAGTACTTACTTACTTTATCGATTCGACTTACTGTTATTCTCCTAACGATTACCCCAAGGGACGAACCTAATTGGAGAAGTGTCGGGTGGTCCCTCGGTCCAGTCGACCATCCCTTAGGTGGACATTACGACCACTGACCCCAAGCTAGAGGTCCAGCCCTTCTAGGGGACATATTCCTTTACCGTTGAGTGAGGTCATAAGAACGGATCTTTTAGGGTACCTGCCTCCTCGGACCGTCCGATGTTAGTTACCTCAGCGTTTCTCAGTCTGTGATGACTCGCTAATTGTGTGTGCGTATATGTATGTTTGTATACACACACATGATTCAGCGAAGTCAGCACAGGCTAAGAAACACTGGGGTACCTGACATCGGAGGGTTCGAGAAGACAGGTACTCTAAGAGGTCCGTTCTTATGACCTTACCCAACGGTCACGGGAAGAGGTCCCCTAATATATATATATTATTAAAATTTTTCGTCCCTGATTTACGACAAGTTTAAACCACTTGCACCCTGGGAATGTCCAACCTTGTTTGTTCCTTCCGAAGGACTCTCTCAAGTGTACTTAACAAGTGACTACGTTGTTTGCAAATGGTTGGCGAATATTTCACGGTCCGAGGCTCCTGTGTCGTCACTTGTTAAGTCTCACGAACGGGAGCACCCCTGCTATAAGGCCACCTTCCTGTTGTCTGTTATTCATAGTCACTCTCCACTGACAACATAAATTTTCATTTCGGCGTATTCATCCTCTATCCTCTACAAGGTGTCCTTGAATCTCTGGTTTCGTTTCCCTCATTCCCCACACCAGTCCGTCCCTATCCTAAGACTGCCAGCCCTCTTCAATAATGAGAAACCGGGACTCCCTAGAGTCTTTTGATGACTGTGTAAGAAAAGGAAAGGACGTATAAGTTTCGTAACTCTGTAGGAACTCACATGTGTTCTTTTTTCTTATTGAGGGATTCAGTCGGATAGCGGGGGACGCCAATCCCTTGGTCCTGGCCAGAAATTTCTTAGGTATGGCGGGGAGGATGGAACTACGTATTAAGTACTTGGACAGCGCAAGGGTGGGAGGGTGAAGGGGTCTTCAGGGAAGGCCTTCGGCTCTGGCGGCAAGACTTCCAAGCCGGGGAAAGGAATCGTCTTGAACGGAAGTGAAGGCGCCACCGCAGTGTAGGGTCTTTCCAGATGGGGCAGGGCGCCCGTCTTCGATGAAGGCGGGGATGATCAGCATTGAAGGAGGGCCCCACACGACCTCGGACCCGGCGCGGCCTACACGAGATCGGCGAGGGCCTTCACTGAGCTGGAAACGTAAAAGGGGGGGAAAGGGGTAACGGCGGGGGGGTGTAACGATAAAGGGAGGGAGGGGGGGAAAAGCAAAGGCCGCGAGGGCGGAAGAGAGGCGGCGCCGAGTTGAGGCTCAGTCACCCCCCTCCCTCCCTCCCCTCCCTCCCCCGCACCTCCTTAGCCCCAAGAGCCCTCGTGCTCGACGTGGTGGTGAAGGCCCACTCACAACCCCCTCCCTCCCTCCCCCGGTGGGTGACGGAGCGCGGGGGCGGGACGCCCACAGAGCGCGCGCTAGGAACGCACACTCACACACCCAGACAGAGCGCGGATTTCACGCACGGGCGCGCGAGCGGACTGCGGGAGGGGGAGGGGAACGGGGGAGGCCCAGGAGGGTGGCGTGAGCCGAGGGAGGAAGGGTCGTTTGTGGCGGGGAGGGCGCGAGACCGAGCCGAGACCGCGGCGGCGTCGGCGGAGACCACTCAGAGCGGCAGCGACGTCGGCCGCGCGCGGCTCGAGAGACGAGGAAGGGGGAGGGGAAAAGGAACCCCCCCCACCCCTTCCCCCCCCAGGTGCTACCCTGACATGCACACAGGCAGGGCCTTGGCCTTCACCAACACCTCCTCGCCCGCTACCCCTCCTTACCCCCCCAAATCCCCCGCCCACAGACAGACCACCCACCGTCTCAAGTCGAGGGTCCTCCCCTTCCTCCCCGCAGGGTTTCTTCCCAGAAACTCCTTGCCCACCACCCGCTGGAGTCCTCTTCCGCGGGTCCCCGACAGAGTCCCGTCTTTTCCACAAATCCCGTGTCGGCCCCTGAGGACATCGATCTGGTGACACGTCCGACTCCCTCCATGAAGAACCGCGTCCCGGAACCCATCCGTCCCCGCTTCAGGAGCGTCTCACCCCCCTCCGGTCTCCTTCACGGACCCGGACTCGACCGTGACACGGACTGTGTTCCGGAACACGTAGGGGGGTCAGGAGTCGAAACGGAAGACTCAGTCAGGAACTCTCCGTCCCTGGGAAGAGAAGTAGGTTGAGAAGAGAAGAGACTGGGAACCAGTGGACCCCCGGGGGACCTTGAATCTTCTTGGTCACAGACTCGGGTCCCCACCTTGGGTGTGTCACCACCATCTCAAGAAGAGTCAACGACCCTTAACCCAAACAAAAGGAACATAGGTGTATCCCCCACCGAGACGGGAGGACAGTGACATAGGAACGTAGAGACCTAGGCATCCAACCCTATCCCACCCCCTAGACGGACGGGAGGTCAGAACTCACGACTGTCAGTTTCTTAAGGACTCGAAGACGTGTAAAGGGACCACCGACGTAGGAGTGGCCGGGGACATTGGGGCTGTTAAACAAATGTCTTTCAAGTCCTCGGGACCTTTCCTGTTCCTTATTCTGCTGTCCTCCTTCTCTCTCTCTCCCATTCTGTTAAACCCCAATTACTGAAAACACTAAACCCCCTTCTTCCCCCAGTGGTAGTTTACCCGGAAAAAACCTGTTGCACTGTCTTAAAAAGTTCATTATCGTTAACATTAGGACCCCAAACGACACCCTCTTTTTAGTCTGAGAAGGACAATAGAGCTCCTATGGGTCCTCTAAGACACGTCTTTCAACGGTGACATTGGGGATAGTGGAAGGTAAGGGTGGTCAGGAGTAGTGCTTACTCAACCCTTTACGAGTTCACTTTAGTGATTCGTCAACGTGATTCGAAACGTGACAAAGATTTCCTCTCTAAATAAGACGAAACCCCCGTGTACTCGGGATCAACGGTCACATCGGAAACACCGTATCGAATACCTTAACAGAAGTACACAAACCTTGTTCGTCTTGACTCAAACCTCACCTCAAACACAGGAATTGTAACGTAGTCACAAACCTCACCTAGACCACTCACTAAGCTCGGACACTGTTCCCCAATAAACTTAAACTATATATCGTCCCACTTCAAAACCCCCCTTTTCTTGACTAAGCACCCGTCAAACTTCATTTTTACCTATTTTGACATACCTTACCTAAGGTCTTCATCCAGACTTTCTTAAGTCTTATCCTCCGAACTATCACTAACCCAAAGTCCACCAGACTTTTACTGTTATATAGTTGGGGTTTCTCGAATATTAGGATCTCCACAGAAGACTCTTGGTCAAGGTCCGACCAAATATTTTACATAAGGGGACATCCAAAGACTCGGTTTAACTACTAATTTATAATCCACGAATAAGAGAGTAGAGGTCGGAAAAAAAAAAGAAAGGACGGAGTACAACAGGTCCGGACAGTCAATGATCACCTTATCCGCTCCGTTCCTCTTGGTGATACCACAGCAAGGACATCCCACGTCCACGTCACTAGGTCACCACGGATCCCATCTTCTAACGGTCGAAACTCCAAGACAACCAGAAAGGGTCATCTCAACCCTATTTGGACAAGACTTAATAAAACATCAACCTTCTCAAGTACCATCCTCCCGGGGTTTAGGACAACCCTACCGGGAAGAACTTCCGGGAATCCTGATCTCTTTTTCTAAACAAAGTATTGACTGCTTTTTACCAGGACCACGAAGAAGTGAAGTTCAAGAATTGATTATAACGTTGGAGAGACGTCAACACGTAGAACCTTGTCAATCACCTCACAGGCTCTGGTACACAGTCCGAGAAAGACATCAACTTAAGTTCAATCAATAAGAAACGTAGAGAGAACAATCACGAAGATCAAACAGTAATCATTCGACCTCCGGTATCAAGACTCTGAAACCCTATCAAGGAAACATTAATACCTTGAAAATACATTGAAGATGATTAACAGTGATGATCAGGAGTAATGCACCTGCATAAAGAGTCGAGAGAAGAAAAATCCTTATGAAGTTCGTAAAATAAGAAAAAACACATCAGAGGTAGAGTAGCGGTATACAGAATACTTAAACAAAATTCCCCCAATATGAGAAGCTAGGAGATGGGTTCATCTTTGAATCAACTCATCATTTAATAAGTCAGTAGGTGACTACACATCCCGGTGTACATCTAAGACCTTCGGAACTAAGGAGCCAGGTAAGAGAGCGATGATTTAAACCAACCACATAAAGTACTAAAGGATTTCCAACCAACCCGCTCTCTTACAACAAAAGTGAAGGAGCCAGAAGGTTCTAAAGAAAACTCTAACCTTCTCCTTATACATCAAAGGACTTGGAGAACTTTTTTTGCACGAGAGGTCGAAGAGTGACCACTTGTCACCTCCGTACCACGTCATCATTTCAAATTTAATTTCAACCGTGTAAAAGTTAGACGGTTGTAGAAGAAGGGTGCATAACAAAAGGAAGAAAGGACGTGAAACCCCGACACTATCTTCAGAAGGGAAAGGAAGGGTCAGATCCCAGTCGACAAGACAAACGAAAACAAAAATTACATAACCGTATTAGTAGTTTTAATCACGAGATACCCCTCAACGGACCATCAGATCACCAATCCTAAGCCGTAACAGTCAAGGTACAGGGTCCAAGATAAGGACCAGACCCTTGACTCTAGGGTGGTCGAAGGATCGTGTCGGTTTTATCTTTTGTTTTTTATTCGTTTTCTCTGTTGTTGTTTTTTTTGGACCGTGAGACATACCTCTACTTCAAAGAGACATTATAGTAATGGCAGAAACCCAAAATTCTGACAACTGTACGCGGACGAACCTACAGTCCTACCAAACCACCGTCAAGAAGACACGTGGTATCTCTCAACTTTCCTCTTCCCCAGTTTGTTGTCAACCGTCCATAAACTCACTGGACCGTGGCCGGCCCCGTGGGACACTGTGTTGGGGTCCCCCGCGGCAACTGTACAGAAGACCGTCGTCAAAAGGAAGAACCGGAGACAGACTAGAGTCCAGTTCCTATGTCTCTATATTCAACCGGAGTAGTCCGGTCACGACTGGGAAGAGTCCATAGTGGGACGGCCGTTCATAATGAAGATCAACCCACTCGTCCCGAGGGGCACACGGGGGAAAAACCCGGTTATACAAATAGTCTTCGGGTGTCAGTTGCAAAATAGTACGACAGGACCCTTGTCGGTACCAAGACTAGACGTCGAGACAAGAAAATTCCTGATCACGTCTCACTCTCTTGTCTCATACTCCATTCCCCAACCTCCCCGGACATAAGGTAAACAGACCAGAAAATTGAGTCTGAGGTAGTAAGATTTTAGGGAATAGAACCACCGGTCCACTTATAGTAGAAAGTGACGTAAAACGCAGTAACTTTTGAAGTAAAACCCCAAACAACAACCGACTCAGTCCCGAAGACCCTAAAATCAAGGGGTTGGTCTTTAATTTGTGTCCGGGTACCGTCATGTCACGTCGCAGGATTGGTGTCCTGACGGTCCCTTAAGGGACTTTTGAAGTAAAAAGTTTCGTAAATAACCCTTGATGGACGTGTTACATATCAGGTAGGGACCTTTACCAGATTTAAAACTCAACACTTAGTGGGTGTCATACTCTCTCGTACATGATCTCGACCAGAGTGGATCCTGGGAAAGGGTCGAACGAGAAACCAGGACCCAAGTCTAAGGACGAGACGAGAAATGACAAATGGAGGTCAAAAAGGTAAACTTTCTACCCATTGTAGTGTAATCTTTATTGATAAAGTCATTTTTAACCATTCTTTTTTTGTCCCTAACGCCATAGGACGAAGTATTTTAACAACACCCTAATTTACCACACTACCAACATTTCACGAGACTTGTCAAGGAACTTGTGTCAGCCGTGAATTAGTTGCGATTACCGCCACCACTATGGCAGGTGGTCTAGTGAACCGTGGGGACACATTCTTGGCTGTCCGGTGCAAACTGGGTCTTTGGTGAAGAGGCCTCGGGGGCCGCTTGTGATACTTACTTACATCAAACCTCCATGTCCCCCGGAGCACGCGTCCTTAGGACAACCTCCTTTTGGAACAAAAGTCCGAGAAGTCAAGGAGGGAGGATGTAAAAGTGTAGGTATACTCAACTGAAGGAACTAAGAAATCCCCCTTTAATATTAATCTGGGAGGAAAGGAATTAAATTTTTGTAAAAAATTTTAAAATACATAAATAATAAACAAACCGACGTCGTAGTATCAACTCCGTGACCCCTAGAAGGAACGTGGTATACCTTAGAAGTCAACGTAACGTCTGTGAGACCAACACCGCACACCCAAGTCATCGACACCACGCTCGAATCAACGAGGTTCTGCACACCATAGAATCAAGGGGCTGGTCCTTAGCTTGGGTGTAGGTCACGTACGTTCCGTTTAAAAATTGGCGACCTGGTGGTCCTTTCAGGGTCTGGGTGGAAAGGAAATGAACGGTCGGATTAAGAGATGAAGTAAAGGTCGTATCAGTGGTATAAAGTGGTCGGAAAGAGAGTCGGTCTTTCTGCCTACCCCCGAATCCAAGTTCAACCTCGGGACCCGTACTGAAAGTTCTAGACCGACGACAGTGCCCTAAGCGATTCATGTCTTAACGAATGATCCTCTACCCGGGACACAATATCTCAGCCCTTTGTTCAAGCTCTACACCGGGGACGGAGAGGGGTTTCGACCCGGTCTAACCTAGGGGACTGCGACACTAGAGTAACAAAGAGTTAAAGGTTACGGACGTCTCCCGGGAGGGCAGTATTTGGTCGTACCCATCCGTTCGCCCATCGTGGACCCACCTCTCACAGGCCAAAATGACATAAATATGGAGTCCCTCGTCCCAAACAGACACGAACTGGAAGCCCCGTAAAGTCCAACTCGGAGAGTACACTTCGACACCAACGGCGTCTAAACCATGTAAGGACAGGAGAGGAAAGACCCCCTGCTTATCCGACTTTAAGTCAAGACAAATGTGAGTGTCCAAAATTCTTTTAACTCTCACAACAAGTTATCTCGTCATTCACACGACTCTGAAGAGTCTCCGACTTCTTGTCCCAATGCAAACTCACTCTAGGAAAGCGAGGTGGAGGGAACAACCTCTTGAAAGGACCAAACGGATCAGTTTGTCAAGAACCATCGGTCAAAGACACGGGTCAGAGGGGAGGTCGATAACCATAGGGACTACAGGTGGAGGTCACACAGGAACCGCCCTGGCACCGATATTCAGTCGTGGAGGACGCTCAGAAAGCGGGGAGGACCTCGAACTAACGAGAACCGGGTCTCGTCCACAAGTACAAACAAGGGTGAAAAGGAGTGCAGGGAAGCATCGCGAGAGAAGAAAAGGGAAGTGGACGAAGACGACCGGACCTGCAGGGGAACCAGGTCCGAAACCCTTCGATGACACCTGGTCGTCGGACGTTAATTCGGAACCGTCCTTCTCACTAGTCTCACACTTTCGTTCACCACCCAGTCGACGTGGCGTTAATTTTGTTATGTAATTTTTTATTTTTGATTGTTCTTTCACTCACCACCCTAGGGAACGGACCCAAAGTCTGGGTAGCCACTGGACGTCACACTATGATTCCCTAAGGAAAAGAAAAAGAATAAGGAGTGAGGGTCCCAAAATCCGAGTGTACAGTAGACGTGTGTCTCTTGAACTCGAGTATCTCCGTGTCACAAAACTCTTGAGGTCTCCCCAGACCATTACACACACACAAGACCGGATGGTTTCAGGGACAAGAGTCAGGGAAATGCACCACTAGGCCCCAGGACGACGATGACGCTCTCGATCGTGGGGAAAATTTTGACGTATGAGGTCCCTGAACGGACCACCGAGTCACCGATTCTGAGGTGTGAGGACACCAACTAGGGGCCAGTCCCTTGATCTAGGGCGTGCGACGGTGATTTCTAAGGAGTACGACGTTGTTTCCAGGGAGCTCGGTGTTGCTTCTGTGTCACATCTGTTTATTTATATATAGATTTCTTGTTTGACCAATGACGTACAAGAGCGACGAGTCAGGTCCCACACACCATGGGTCACGTCGTGACTCAAACAAGAATATGGAACTCCTCTCGACACCCCCGCACCGAGGGTCTATAGTTATACCTCGGGGTTTTATGCCACTATTACTAAGAGTAGTCAAAGTAAGAAATTAAAAGAACCCGTAAAACACAAGACTGGTTCTTGGAAAAGTTCGATATACTGGATATCTGTCCACCTAACCTTGGGAACCTTAAAAAAAATAAAGTTCCTTCTACCTAAACTCCCTACTTCCCTCTCCTTGTTCCCATCTACGGGGTCGAGAAAGGTCGGGCTAGTCACTAGACGAAACACACACGCACCCGGGGACGGAAGGAGAGAGCACCTTTCTGACCTCAAAGAGAAGAAGCAAAGATCATAAATAATAAATAATAATAAGAAGCAAAGAAATAAATAAAAACGGACGCGACCCAGAAACAACGATGTTCCCGAAAAGAGATCAACGCTACTCGCCTCTGATGAGAGACCGACACCACGAACCCGAAGAGTAACACCACCGAAGAGGACGACACCTCGTGTCCGAGACCCCGTGTACCCGAGTCGTCAGCGCCAAGGGTCCGGGATCTCGTGTCCGAGTCATCAACACCACGAGTCCGAATCAACGGGGCACCGTACACCCAAGAAGGAGTCTGACCCTTAGTTTGGGCACAACGGACGGAATAGTCCGTCCAAGAAATGGTGACTCGGTGGTCCCTTCGGGTACTGAAGTCAAAGAGAAGAACAGTCGTTTTCTTTCGTTATGGTCAAGACAAAGAAACCCGATGTCCTTCGTGGCATACCCATTTTCTCGAGAGAGGGGTCGTAGACTAGGACCCTCGGAGCCAACCTACGCCCACATCACGGCTCCCGGGACTGGCGTCCCTGGGCACACGGTTCAGACTCCCGAGTAAGGGTCGGGACACCCTTCTCTGGTCCTCGAGGAGACGAGGAGAGGGGTGACGACTAGACCAAGTTCAACAAGGACGGACACTACACCACAAAGAAAGGTAGAAGTCCATCTTACCTTCTTAGAGTGAAGTTAAGATTGGGTATGAAGACCGGAAGTTAGGGGTGCCAGAGTCCTGTCCATCCACCACCAACCGAGGGAACACATGAAGACAGTCGAGACTCATCGCTCAAGACACTGACCTACGACTTCGTTCTATTTAGGATACGACAGAGGGGTCCTAATATATCGCAAAGGTGAGTCGATTAGAGACCTTCATGTCGATAATTGGTGACAGGAAACCAGAGGTACCTCGTCCCACGGTTCCCTCGTACACCCGACCTGGGAGGGAGTTTCCGGCGGGAGGGGAAGGAAAGGAAAGTCTAACTCTTGTGCTACAAATAGTTGTTCTACTTCCTAGTCGACGACGGTCTTTTCCCGACACCCGACCGAGGCGGGGTGATGGGGTGGAACGACTGTCACGGACGGAGTCACAGGGACGGGAGCCCGTAGTCGTACCTGTGTCTCAGATTCAGTCTGGTCGACTGGGGTGTGTCGGTCCGCAGCCAGTGGGTCTTGTAGTGCCACCAGGGGCACGGCAGTTGTCCTGACTACTGGCGGCCACTCGTGGAGGTGAGAAGAGGTTAGACTCCACAACTAGAAGGCGCTAGTCATGGGGTCCGACCTCCCACGGCCCCTGTACCCCTCACCCTATGCACAAAACTAAGGAGTTAGTTTAGAAATAATTCACGGATGACACACGGATCGTTACGCGATCCGTAACACCCCCTTTGTTTCTTCATCTTCTACGCCAGGGACGGAAACTCCTCCACTGTAAGAAAGGAAGAGACTTAGTTCCTCAGAGGACAAGAGTCTCCACCTCTTCTCTTCCCTCAGTTAGTTCCCCATTTAGAGTGACAATGACCCCGCCCCTCCCCTGTCCCCAATCCTCTGGTAACAAAAAGATGTCCCGAACCCCAAAGGACATATGAGGCCCGCCCCCCTGCCACCACTCCCCGATGTATCTGTTACTAGACCCCTTTTACTTCATCCTGGTCCTACTCCTGGTCCGTTATACTGTGGTAGAGGAAAAAGAGCGTTAGGATCCAGGACCGGACCAATAGTGCAGGGGGAGTCCGAGGGAGCACTGGTGTCGGTGCAGTCGAGTCTGGAAGGGGTAGAGCCGAGGGTACTAACAGAGTCGAGAAGGGGGACCGAGTGTTCGGGACGTCCACCAGGGACTGGAGAGATTCTTCCATCGTAGCTGGGAGTGGCTCCTTCCGCCGCCACCGCCGCCGCCGCCACCACCGCCGTGACACCACCGGTGATTCGGGGGGGCCCCGGCTTTCTTCTTCGCCTACGACCTCAGCCCCGACGGGCTCTACTTACTGGGAATACAGGAGAGGGGACTCCTGCTGCTACTGGTAGTCTTTCTGCCGTTCTGGATGTCCATTCCCACCTCGGCCTCCGACCTCACCCACGGCGTGAGAGTCGAAGGGGCGGGACAACCCGAGTCGCGAGACCGTCGAAGGTGGAGTCTAGACACACGTACAGTCCGCAAGTCAACTCCCCCTCCTTCTGTTCCGACGACCGGGAAGAGACCCCGGAGAAGGGGTCCTCCGTCTGGGTAAAGAGGGGAAGTAAAAACCCCCAGCAGTCGTGACTGAGTAAGCCCCCACTGTATTATCTTAAAAACAGAACAATGCTCCGAAATCTGATCCAAGTTCTGAGAACAGAGGTAGAGGAAAAACGAAAGATGTAAAAGGAAAAAAAAAAAAGGGGTTCTTTGAAAAGACCAATTCGTCGATTGGAATTGGACACAAGGTAGGTGGTCAAACACCCGGGACAAACTCGTAACTCGGACGGACTGGGACGTACCAACCCTACCGCCCTACTACCCTCCCCAGAAATAATTTTCCACCTCGTTTATCCTCGGGAGGGGAGGGGGGACACCTTATAAACGAACAATTTACCGACAAACGAGTGGAAGAGTAAGTACCTTCAAGAAAAGTAGAGGATGAAGGAAATTCAACGGGTAACGGTTTTTCGTAAGATTCCTATAAACGTACACTATGATATGTTTTTACCAATGTAATAGACTTGAGGGATGGGAAACTTTTAACCTTTAGAAAATAAAGGGAACTCTTGGTAGTTCCCGGAATCTCCCAAGCCCTTCAAATCGGGGTCACATGTCTCACCTTATTGGTAACAGCTTCGAAACTACGTCTACCCGTCTGTACGTACCGACCCTCTGACCCAGACAGGAATCGCATGGCTCTACCCGTTACAACAAGGGTAAAATCCTCGCTTCCCTTGACGCCGTGTCCTTTACCTGTCTCGGAACCCGAGTACCTAAGTCAAGGGCCGAGGTGGTGCTTGAACGACACACTGGGACCCGTTCAGGAAAAGGGGAGAGACCCGGAGTCAAAGGAGTAGACATTTTACCCCTCTTAAGACAAATACGGAGGGTCAACCCTCATATATAGTCTATTCTAAACTTTGCAACCCTTGAAGTTTTGTCTATTCTTTACCAGTAGTGCATCGTAAATAAATAAAAAATACACAGCATGTAAAGATAGTACCTCTCAAGTCTCGTAAATTTTCAGTAGAAACACTTAGTCTTACTCCCCTCACAACGACACGAGACGTCTTTCATAACTCGTGACGTCTTAAGGTCGAGTATTGGACTTTCAAGTGACGTCGAAATAATAACGTCCACATGGGATGAAATATGTCATTTTCACAAGGACTTTTTACAAATGTAGTACAGTATAGTATTTCCATGAACTGTTCGAACTAAGTAAATTTCCGTAGCAAAATATATAAAGTATTTTACTTTTAGGGAAAATTTAAATAAAACATGCTTAGACCCAAAAATACATAAACGTATTTCACTCCAGTAGCACTGTACCTCGGTGTCAAGTTACTTAAGTAAGGAACATCTTCGCTACCCTCCCGAGGGACTGTGACCCCCCGGGAAGCGTCCCTAGCCCCAGGGGACTAAGACGACACCAAAGAGTACACGAAAGACCTGGGTGTACTCTCGGTAAAGACCTGAGGAGTGTGACGTACACGTTTCTTTGCGTTCGAATGTTAACCTCCCGTAGGCACTGTCCTGAAGGGTGTGGGAGTCACAAAAACCTTAAGAACTGGTCGGGGTGGAGGTCCACCGATTTCCCTCGAGACTTAAATTCCCCCTGATTTCGGAATCCAACCCTGATAGGGGACCTCTTCCCTTACCGTTGAGTGAGGTCATAAGAACGGACCCTTTAAGGTGCCTGTCTCATCCGACCACCTGAGATCAGGTACCTCAGTGTTTCTCAGTCTGTGTTGACTCTTTGATTTGGCTGTGGTGTCGATACAATATCCATTTACCTTAATGAAGTCTTTGAGTCTTGAGACTCCACGGTCTCCTTAGAAAAATTAGTACTTCTTAGCGCAAACGTTTAGGTACACACCCAGTTGGTGTTGGTAAGGACACCAGGTATCGTAAATTGACCCGCAACTCCCTTAACCCAAGAAAAAGAGACCCGTTCAGTTGAATAAAGAGTGAGAGACAGGGGTAGACATTTTACCCTTCTAAGTAGGACCGGGGGTAGAGAACATCTTTACAAGACTCCTTTTAGACTCATAGGTCTACAAAAAATAGTAGAATCCTCTTTTTTCAGCAATTAAGTTTCGACAAGAACATTGGTTCCGGTACCGGAACGTACGGAGGTGTCCCCGTGGGAACACCGCAGTCAACACGTGTCACCGGAGGCCTCGACACATGGGCCACTGTACCTGTGACCGGAAGGATAGGACGGGTGACGGTGTCGAGAGGATCAACCCAAAGAGGGAGGGGGGGCGGTTGGGGAGTGTGTGTGTGGACCGTGATCTAAACATGAATGAACTGAAGTCTCCTAAAACCTCTACCTTCATGTAATTACCAGTGGATTCGGAGGGACATCAAAATCACAAATTTACAAAGACCGTCTACGACGTCACCAGATCGAGAGGGAGCTAGGGAAGATCTCACTCCTCAGAATCCAGTCCACTCTTACTTAGTACTCAACAGGAGACCGTTCACCGAAGTGGAAAGACTCGTAAACACAAGGACAGACATTTTATCCTGTCACGAACGGTCTAACAACACTCCTCACCTTTGGCACACAAATTTCCCGGATTAAGTTCCTGGAAGGGACCACCAGGTCACTAATTCTGAGACAAGGGTTACGTCCCCGGGTCCAAACTAGGGACAAATCTCTTGATCTAGGGTGTACGGAGTTAATTCTGGGTCACCTCGGTTTATTTAGTTACTTATTATATATATATATATATACATATATATACAAAAAATTTCCGGATTAAGTCTGTGTTGTCGCTTACCGTAGATAATTGAGAACAAATCATAACTCAATAATAGTGTTAGTAGACATACTATGAATGGGGAGACCTCTGCCGTGTAAAACAACGGTCAGGTAAAAGTTACTTAAATTCAAACCGTCTAGAAGGCATCAACTTTTGAGACTACTTCTCTGAACAAAGAGAAAAAATATTAATTAAGGTCTACTTCCCATGTCAATACACAAGTCGTAAGTGTACGTTTGATTGCTCCAAAATAACCTCAATTGTACTCACCCATACAGAAAGGTGGACAGACTCTTTAGAATCACCACCTTCCTTTAATTAGAACGTTGAAATCACGTCAAAGAGGAGGTTCACTGTTCACAGATCAAAAATTGGAGCCAGAATCACTTTATATCTCATCGCACTCGAGCAGGTCGCGACCACGACGGTTGCAATTACGTCAAGATAATGACCTCTTGTGAACCGAATGACAACTGGTAAGACCCAGAAACTCCCCGTCTATAAAGAGAGAGGTAAAATGTCTGGTCTTTTAGCTCCAGATCTAACTGTTCGTCCTGACATTGACTTGGGACGTATCTCGGGTCCACAGGTCTGAAGGCAACCTGGGATGACTGATATTTGTCGTTGGGGGGGGTTGTGTGTGTGTGTGCGTGCGTGCGTGTGTGCCACCTATAGGGTCAATTATCGTTCCCCAACCAGTCGACCATTAACCTAAAGGAAGTCTCAAAAGTCCGTTGAGCTCTTATAAATCGGAATGACTATCCGTAAAATCACCTTCGTAATTATGTCCTTGACATAGGGGTTGGATAATCTCAGAGTAGAAGAGACTCCTCGAGTTCTCAAGAAAAGTCAAGAATACAATTAATAAAAGACTTTTTAAAGGACCCTAGTCTTTTTTTCGTCTTAAGGGGGAAGTGGTAGGGACTCGAGGAAAAGCTCTTCCTCCTGGGTCTCGTCTCCCAGGTCTAACGGGACCGAGGGTCCGACACCGGGAACGACCGTCGGGTGTAGTATACGACGACTCCACAAGTCCTCACTATCCCAAGGTCGAGTGTATCTCTGATGTATCGAAAAGGGGTCGTTTCAGATCTATCGACACCGAATAGAACGGGCGTCCGGAGGAATAAACTATGACCACCCGTTACAGTCATCCTCTTCCTAACGGTCGAGTCCACCGCTCACGTCCAAGTGAGTCTACGACGACTACAGTTGGACTCCACGACCGCAACCACGGTTCGTTTCCAAGTCGTCCTTCGAGCCACAAAACGCTCAGAAGAAGAGGACTTGCAAACTCCCCATGTTGGGTGAGGTCGTTAAAGGAACCGAATAACGTCTTCATCAAGAGTTCACTGACCGCTCCCCGACCCCCACCCCATCACCCACTTTGTAACCTATGTCCCACCTCCGGTCTGTGTCCCAACCCCTTCCGGAGGAGATTCATTAGGACGACAAAAAGGTGGGGCACTTCCTTAGATCTAAGTGACAGTTTGTCCTTCATCCTCTTTTAGACTCCTCTGTCCTCTTTTCAGGAAGACCCCTTGGATCAGTCAAACAGGAGTGACAGGAGATTCCTCGACCTCCCCAAGGGGCTCCCTACAGGAAAGTGGTACCCTGGGACCTCCTTCCCCGCGAATTTTTAGACTTTAGTTCAATGTCCGTCTTCCTTCTACCCGTGCTCCACTTAGGTGCAGTCGGGTCCCGGTCAGTATTCCAAAAGGACAGAGTGTACCCACTTAAGAACATATACATGTGTGACCCCTCAGGTCCGTAATTCGTTTGTGAACTTAATTTATGAGTGTAACACGGCCCGACACAACCTTCGCATCCGACAGTCTCATCTATTTTATCTCGGGGAGGAGACCTCCCGGGTACCACGCCGACCGTGTCCTCTCTAGTCTCCCCAACCGTAGGGACCGTCGCCTCCCCGCCCGAGTCGGTGAGGGCGAGCGACTTACCTCAGGATTGGCGACGGGAGGGAACCGGGTCCACGGCCTACACGAGGGACTGGAAGATGAGCTTCAGCCTCTACGTCTAGGTGAGGTTCAGGGTGTGGCTCTGGTTCGGGGTGTTCACGGGTGTGACGAGGTTCTGGAAGCGGTTGTCGAGGATGGACCGGGTCGTGTAGGCATAGGTGAGTCCCCGGTTCGGGATGTCAACATTGAAGACACTCTTTAGGAAGGCGGTCGAGAGAGTAGAGGTCGTCGTGTGGGCCATTCCGACGAGAGCCATGAGGGGGTGTGGGGTTGGGCGGGACGGTTCGCACCTGGGACTCCGGCGCACCGGTCGTGGAGGAGGAGGAGGAGAGGTGCAAAAAAGGACACAGGGAAAGGTGGAACGGGGCCCTCGGAGCTGAGGGGTAACGACAAACACTTTTGATTACTGTACAGGGACGTCGAGCCCGCCCCACCCCGGACCTCTGAACACGAGAGACCGGGGTCTCTGACCTGGGTAGACACGCCAAAGAGAGACACAGACACAAACCTTTAGAAGACGTCTCGTCCGGGACGAGAATGATATATGAAGTCCAGTCTCGCTTCCACGCGCAAGTCGGAGTCCAGGTACCCGTCGTCCGCCACCACCAGAAACAAGTCTAATGACACACCTTCGTCCCAAAGGCACCACTCACACACTGGAACCGGGTTTCGCCTCCCGACTGCTCGGCCTTAAGAAATTCCAATGACCTCGGTCCCCACGGCGAGAAGTAGTAGAGTGACGGTAAGATCGGTGGCTAAATTCTAGTCGTCGTCGCATCTGCGCCCACAGGAGAAGTGGTCGGAGAGGTCCCCCCTCCCTCCGCCCCACGAGAGCAGGTAGTTCGTCGTAGGAACGTGGGTCGCCTCTCGACTCGGGCACCACAGCTCGGCGAGGGAGGAGGGGGAGGGAGGAGAGGAGAGGCCGTCCTAGGTGAGGTTCCACGTGTGCCTCTAGTAGTTCGGGGTGTTCACGGGCGTGACGAGGTTCTGGAAGCGGTTGTGGAGGATGGACCGGGTCGTGGAGGCATAGGTGAGCCCCCGGTTCGGGATGTTGACAAGGATGACGGTCTTCCGGAAGGCGGTCGAGAGGGTGGAGGTCGTCGTGTGTGCCATTCCCTCTCACCGCCCGATGACGGGGGCGGGGCGACCGTACGGGAGGGGTGGGGGCGGGGCCTGTGTGTGTTGTTGGGCGTACGCCCCCCGCCCCCTCTCTGGGCCGACCTCCTCTCTCGACCGTGGCCCCTTCTTCTGGTGCGTTCTGACCTCTGTGGTCACCTGTAAGTCTCTAGACGGAAACACCCAGTCTTCGTCGCGGCTCCTCTGCGTTACTAATACCCGGTAAGGGACTAGACCTCCTCCTTTGGGCGACCCTCGTCTCGACTGTTTAGGAAGGGAGTAGGAGGACGGATCTCTGTTGGACCGTTCACACGTACAGACCGTTCTAAAAGAGGAGCTCCTGTAAACCACCCTCTTCTGACAGGGAGATCGGGAACCCGTGGTTGATACTTGCCCTCCATCTTACGCTGAAGTCGGTCGATGGTCGGACCGCTGTGGCTGTCGTGGTGCGTTCCGAGGGTCCCTCCGGTCCTCATGTCTTGTCTTGTGTAGCGTTTACACGTGTTGCTTTGTTTTTCCGAGGATGAGGTACTCCTACACGTCAAACAGGACTCATCGGGCCTCCTCCACTCGGACGCAAATCTTCTGGACTACTGGAAGCTACCCTAGAGTTCAACTCGACCTCAGGTCCCAGAACGACCGGTATCCGCCGGAGAGGGCGGATACAAAAACCTCCACCGTTAAGAGGAATTGCACCAGGGTGTCGACCGAAGAGCTTCTCCTCCTTAGTCCGAAAGGAGTGTTCCTCTGAGTAGGACGCTCCAAAAGTCCTAAAAATGTGGGCACCAGAGTTTTTCGTGGGCCAGTGTCTCTACGAAGACTTCAAGAACGGCTCCTCGTCCCCAGACCTCTGGGAGTTCAGGAATCGAGCGGAGTCGTATCCCGGGACATCACAAACTTTTCCAGTCTAAACATGATTGAACCCGTAAAGGACGACACTCCCGTCTTGATCCGTCTTGGGATCCTCAAAGGTCACAGTGCAACGGGAAGTGCCAAACGTATTGAGACACGAGAAGAAACTGTGGTCTTAAAAGAGACCCTCACCACGATTCCACCTTCACTACCAAAGACCGACACACAACCCCTGGTACCCTCTTCACAGGACACAAAGAAGAGTGACAAAACAAATAGAAAGTGGAGACTTGCAAGCACTCCCTACTAATGACACCCTCGACGGAGCCAACGGTCCAACACCGGACTGACAGGGAACCGACGGTCCGGGGGTCGGGAGGGGAGGGGCGTTTCCTCGGGTCGAACTCGGCTCACCGTACCCGTCGTTCGCCTTCAACCCGGGCACCGGACTCGACCGCGGAGGACCTCTGGGCGCGGCACAAGGGGTTCCTCCGGACAACTCCGCGACCAGGGACTCGTCGGAACGACTGTAGAAGAGGGAAAGAGGAGAGTAGGGTACGTCTTAGGTGTGGCCCCTGTCCGGCATGTTTACACGTGTGGGTCCGACGCTCTTTCGGAAGTGTGTCGAGAGGTTGGACGTCCATTGACGAGGTGGGACGTATGCCCCGGACTTCGGACTCCGGACCCCCAACTCCGCGGCACAGTGGTCGGTCCCCAGGAGTTTGAGAAAGTCCTGGGAAATGTGAGAATTGTCAGTAGCTCCTTGGGTTTCTCGAAAACAACTGTACCCACTGGTGTCGATTAATGTCTCGAATAGTTTGACTTTTTGACAAGTCATTAAACGAATATTTTCATTGTTTGTTTTTTATTTATTTATTTTCATTGTTTGTCCCTAAAGGGACCGTCAGGTCCCCAATTCTGACGTGACGGTTTCGCCCCCCACACCCAAACTAGGGACCAGTCCCTTGACTCTAGCGTACACGACACACCGAGTCGATTTTCTAAAAAAAAAATTATTTATTTAAAAATTTTAATTTTTTTAATTTTATTGTTTGGGACAACGTGTAGTCGTATTTATAGAGAATTTAGGAGGGGGGTGACGGGCGGTTTTTATGACTCTTCTTACCGTATCAAAATACGAAGGAAGACATCGTGGACCGAGTGACCTTCTACCTCCCTGAGAGAAACACGACGTACATAAGACAAGGAAGAATCTGTAGTGCAATAGAGACACGTCGGTCCTTTCTTGCTAGTACTTTTCCGTGTGCCACAGAATAATGGTGATAAAACTGTTATGAAAACTGGACCGTCGGGGGACTCTCCAGAACCATAAGAGGTCGTTAGGGGTCTGGAGAGAAACTCTTGGTGACTTACTTACCGGGGCCGTATCGGCGGTCAGACTGTAAACCCTAGGACCACGAACGACGGGATGCCCACGACGAAGGGAATCGACCACGGAGGACTCCAAAGTAGACTTCGTCAAAGATGACAGACACCTGCCTTTGTCTCCGGTTCTCAGGACCTCGGTTTGAGTCCCGGAAGGTAATTCCAACTCCTCCGTCCTCCCGTCTCAGACCGTGTGGGTAGGACTAAGGAGGGTTAAAAGAGTCAGGGTGTCCGCCGTCGTGTTGTTTCTATTTGGAAAGTTCACGGTGTTAACAGTGGCCCGAATGTGTCTGCGCTGGAGCGACCTCCACGTGGACAGGTGCGTGTGTCACTTCGTACGGTTCCACATGTGGACGTGGTAGACATCGGCCCGCATGTGCAGCCACTCGCGAGGGGGGTCGGGGGAGTTCCACGACGTGGAGTGGAAAGACTATCTCTCGACACTGGTGTGGGGGAGGGAACGAGGTGGAACGTTCCTAGTCCTTTCTCTTGGCTTCACTTTTCTGCGTCTCGACTCCTTACATCTCCTACGGACCAGGAAATTCGGATCTAACTGACGAGTCGTCACTAAGAGGTAAAAGGAATCTGTATTCTGTTTTCTTTCGTGGAACTTTGACACTCTTTACTCTAAAGTCAATCTGGAGAAGTAATCTGAGGTCCCGAAGGGTCCACCACGATCACCATTTCTTGGACGGACGGTCGCGTCCTTTACATCCTGTACACCCAAGATAGGGACCCAACCCTTCGAGGGGAACTCCTCCTTTACTGTTGGATGAGGTCATAAGAACAGACCTCTTAGGGTACCTGTCTCCTCAGATCACCCGATGTCAGGTTCCCCAACGTCTCAGTTCTGTGACTTCGTTGAATTGTGTGTGTGTGTAATCTAAGGTCTTTTTACACAAGTTCAACAAGGTAATTCTCTAAAACCTCTTTTACTGTCGTAAGGGACGCGGTCAACTTACGGGCATCACTTAGATATTTCCAGGGGGAGAGAACAGGTGGGTCATCACTCGGGACTTTCACCGAAATCCCCTCTTGGACGCTCCAAAGTCTTGTGGAGACATAGGTACAACAAGGTAAATTTCGTTTCATTGTCGGGAAGAAAGGAGGGGAGTTGAGGAAAAGGTAGAGGGGGTCCTTTGCATGGACTACTTTGTGTACGCGTTTGTGTTGGGAGGACTAGAGGTCGTCGTCCACGTCCGTCGCCGCCGTCGTCGTCGCCACCGGGTCCGGGTCCGGGTCCGGGTTCGAGTTCGAGTTCGGGTTCGGGTCCGGGTCCGGGTTCGGGTCCGGAGAGTCCGAAGCGTCGTCGGTGTCGTTGTCGTCGGTGTCGGTGGTGTGAAGGTCAGGGGACCCCGTCGGGGGGTCCCACCCCCACCACCCCTGTCGTTGGGCTTGGGAGGTGGGGTCACAAGGAAACTGGACTGGGGGATATTCTGCCGCCTCGTAGTGTTCCTGTAGACGGAGTGGCAGTGGTGGTCGTGGTAGGTCCACCTCGTGGACCGGTCGAGCATCTCTGGACACGACGGTCGGTGACCCTTCTCCCCCTCCTTCTCGGCCAGGGAGGAAAGAGGTCGAGGAGGGCCACCCTTTTCAGGAGAAGAAGAAACTGTCCGGTGTCGAGGTGGAGGAACCCGGAGTCCGCGCCGGAAGGAAGGGTCCTATGGTAGGAATAAGAGTCGAGGAGAAGTCTTCCTTGCAGTCGGGAGGGCTACCCGTCTCCTCATGACTCGACCATCGCATTAGGCCGTCGGAGGGACGGATTCGTATCGAAAATTTTAACCCCCAACCACGAGTCCCCTCCCCAAACGATACTGGAGTATCTCTGATAAGGTCGCCCCGTGAATGAGAGGAGTGGGAGCACTAGGAGGTTCGAGCCCGACTATTCTCCTGATCTCCAACCGGGAGGGCCTACAGTCTCTCCTCCCTCGGGATTTACGCTGGTCGGAGGACAAGATGAGAACGGACGTTTTCTTGTCTCCAAGGAGGACACGGGGACAGGGACCCTCGGTAAAAGAAAGGGAGTACTGGAGTGAAGTGAAGATGGATTATGGTCTTCCTCCAGAACCCCCACCCCCTAGTTCCCGACTCTACACCAGGGGTTCCCCGGTCTCTAGGGGTTTACCAGTTCCACCGAATCTTTACACCCAATACCAAAAGGAACCTCAGAGAGGAGAGGAGACGGTCGGCTCCGGGACACGAGACAGAGGGTTAGGGGTCGGATTCCTCGACACCCAAGGAATACTTTGGGGTGTTCCCTCACGACGTCTCTTCCCTCTCAAGTCCCGTTTGCATTTCTGACCTGAATCGAGGGCTCCACGGTGCCAGTCAACGGCCTGTGCCTAAATATATATTTATATATATATATTTATATATATATAGGTGAGTAGTGCCGGTAGAAACAACATTGGTAAAGACACAAATATTTACGTAATAGAGTCTTAAAAGTATAAACTACAAAACAAATAAAAACAGGGGAAAAACAAAAAGAGGTGGGACAGAGGACCGGTCGTCGTAAAAATAAAAAGAAACAGAAAAAAAAAAAAATTTAGTACCGTCTAAAGGCTCTTTTCTCTTTTACTTTTTTTTTTTTTTAGTCCTTTGTTCAACAATATTTCGTTAAATTTTACTTCTGTTTTTTTTTTTCTTTTTGAATACATGTTTTGGTTCCCCACAAAAATCTTGGAACATATCTTTATTTAAGCACATTTTCCTAGTCTCCGTCACCTCGATGACTACACTCATATTTGTACCCCCTTTATCGATAGACCTCTCCGTAAGTTCTGCCTCCTAACTGTCATCACACACACACCATTCTTACTTACGACACGTTACCCCGACACACACACACACACACACACACACACACACACACACACACAGGGATCGGTGTCTTCCGGTGTGTCGGAACTTTAAAGACTTCACCCTGAAACCAAATGCTCCCAAGAATGCCTGTTTAGGACACCACTCCTGATTCACGGGTTCATACACTCTCGTCCCACAGTCAGTACGTAAGTTGTCTTGTGGTACTTCGAGGTATAGGTTTTTCACCTTCGTGTCAGAGGACCTTTCTGGACACCTAGGTTCCCGAGTTACGATTGAAGTCGACACAGTGGATTGTGGTCTCCAGAGGTCACCACCTGTGGTAGTGGTCCTGACTTCTTGTCGTCCTACCAACACGACTCCTCATCACGTACCAACCCCTTGGAACTGAAATCGGGGCCGAGAGAGGATAGTCGGTCATAACCACCACTACGACGATATCCACAATTTACTTCCCTAACCCGGTTTAGTGGAAAATTCTAAAGAAAAACTTTTAATTTCCAGAAATTCGTGACTTTTCCGACACTGTTTCGAGGGCGTAGGTTGTTACACCGGTAGCAGAGACCCTGACAACCCGTGGGTACGATAAAGGGACCACCCACACCTATTAGTTACTTCATTCCGGAGAACCAAATCCCGCGTCCTAGAACACACCCGTAGTCTCTCTCAGAGTCAGTCAGACATCACACTGTCCTTACTTCCATGGTGTATACTGGTCCATCCACCACAGAATCAAAGGACTTATAAATGACGAAAAAGGGGAACCAGAGTGATTGAACTGTGATAGTCGGGATGGAAGTAGTGTCCATAATGTTAGTCTTAAATGCGAGAACTTCCTATATGAGTGTGAGTATCATTGTTGGGGCATACCAGTAAAACATCTCTTCCTGGACCCCCACCTCTAATTTACTAGGTTCCCGGACGACGAACACTCCATCCTGTAGTAGGTCTAAGACACCGGTCTACCATGGTGGACGAGTCATCATATAGACCCCAAAGTGGCACGGGAAAAAATTTGTAAAATACACCGACTTTTACAGTATTTTTGGACGGTACACTGTAACTATTAATAGTTCTTACACACCAAATCCCCACTGTTACTAGAGGTTGTAAGAAGGTAAGACCAGGGACTGTAGACGCAGGGATCACACCACCGGACGGACGTAAACCACCGAAAGATAGGACGACTCTGCACATAAACAGTAACACGAACAGCGCCCAGTCCCACTATCGACCGTAGGTAGACCGGGTCAACACTGTCGAGACACGGTCAATTGTAGTATGTATTTGCTCATTTCTACCTCTGCTTGTGCCCTCCTGTTCCGGTCGTCATGAGAACAGTGAAACGTTCGCCCTTGCAGGACCTCACCGTCTTTGGGAATGTTTTGCACTCTTAGTGTCGAAATAACACTCCTCATGAAACATGGATATTTGTCTCAAATATTTATTACTAGACAAAGGTGTAGTTTTGTAAGGACCTCTCGACCGCAAGCGCACTCACTTGTCTTTGCCCCTCCTAAATGTGGAGCGTGGCATTGACCTCTTCCGTGGACGGGACCAGCGCTCGAAGTGTAAAAGGCCGACGACTTCTGTCAAGAAACACCTGATTTTCGGGGTTTTCTGTCCAGAGAAGCGGGCGTGCAGGGGGAGGACCTCCCTTGCCTTCAAACTCCTGCGTTTTACCGCGGGAGTCGGTTGCGGCGGCGGCCGAGGCGCGAGCTGGCGGGGCGGTCCCTGCTCACAGAAGCGGCCGTTCTCCGCTAAGCTGCCCACGACATGAGTCTGGCCTTTAACTGGAGCACTCCCGCCTTCAATGGGAACTCCCGCCTTCCCGAGGTCCTCGCCCGACCTCCTGGCGACGCCGCGGGCAACGCAAGTCAGTGAAGGCCCCGCCTCGCCTTCAACGAAACAAAACGAAGTTCTACCGACGCCCCTACATAAACCTTGTAATAGACCTGTCATTCTCGTCCGACCTCCTCGCCCAGTCCCCAGTGTCTTCCCACCCCCACCCCCAAGACCGACTCCTCGAGATACCGGGACTTCTGGGCTACCAGTCTTTCAGTGTTAGCACTTCCCAACGCACTCTCTTTTATGACCTCACACACTTCTTTATCCCCCGCCCCGTCGCCCCAGCTCCGGAGCGAGACTCCACTCCTTCTCCCTCCCCAACGCGCCGACCCGACCCCCTGCCGAGAACTTCACGACCATCCGTATCGGCTCTTCTATAAACGACGGGGACAGAAGTCCCAGAGGCCGGAGTCCTATTAGAAAAAGAATTTCAGCAAGACTTAGCCAATAAAATCATACAGTAGGTGACGGTAACCTCGTCGCTGTTTCTAGACGAGCGCTAAGAGGCGGGTCAAGAAAGCTTCTACGTAAAAGAGTACCCCTATCCCCCAATGCTCACTGGTGACAGTCTACTACCTGACCTTCCGAAGAGGAGAACCTCATTTCTGGGTTAAGGGTAGTCTACCTTTAAACCACAAGACAAATACGGTAAACACACTGGGGGAAGTGTCTCGGACAGTGGGATAAGAGAATGGAAACGGAATCGCAACCCTCAGTAAGTAAGCAAATAACTCCAGGACGACACCCAGTCTGTATTACCGTCCATGACCCCCATATGTTCTTACTTATGGTGTGCCTGGAAGAGGAGTTCCACGAGTATCTGATCATCCTCTGTCTAAGATTATTTATTAATATTTTTACACCGTTTATTGTCTTTATGTAATTTGTCTGTCAACCATTGTGACCTCTTTCTCTCTGATCAAATGGACCTCCACATCCATTTCGAAATGTTTCCTACATGGCTTAGAACTTCCAACTCACAAATAAACGGCCACATCTCTCCGTCTCCCCTAACTTCCAACCCCCTTCGTAGTCGTTTCCACAAGACTACCCAAACACCGTTCTAGTCCCTTTCTACTCCGGTCTCACAAACTACATATCCTGAGACTCCACTTTCTCACCTTTTACTGTGACCTCTTACATCGACTCCGACCCAACACGTACCAGAAATTTCGGTCCGATTCTTCGAACGTGAGATTTATCACTCCTTGGTTGCCTAAAAGATTTACCTCACTAAAAAAAAATTTATTTCCTTTCATTAACTACAGACCATTTAACCTCGTACTACTGGGACCATTATGTTCTAATTAATCATTATTGTCAAGATCAGTCTCTACTCCTGGACTGGAGTTGTCTCATAAATCCTCCATTTATATTGGCTTAACTGACTGACTCACCAACTCTCTCCTCCTCCTTAGATTCCACTGAAGAACTAAAGGACAAACCCTTCACTCCATCTGTATGTAGTAGTTCTTCTATCCTTTAAGTCTTCAGACATTCTCATTTACTCTACCTCTAGTAAGTCTCTTTCATACTCTTTTATTATCCTAATTGAATTCACATTCGAGTTCTTTTATCACTGTAAATTCCCTGTCCGATTCCCTTACAGTCACTACTTTAATGAACTTTCACACACTCCTCTAAACCTTAGTATTATCTTTCAATGTGTATCCGTTCTTCTACCACTCTTATGACGTTTGTAAAAAAAATCCTACCTTGATCATTAATCTAATAAACTAAACCATTGAGTCACCACTGAATTAGAATCATTTGACTACCACCTGGGCTCAGACATCCAATTTCGTAACCTACGTAAAATTTTCAAAGTTTCACCTCAGTACCTTTCTCTTAAAAAAAAATACTCTCTTTACATAGGTACGGAATTATAAGTTAATAAATAACTCCTAGGAGACATACGTACAGTATCAAGACTTGTGATCCCTTTATCCTCTCTTCTTCTGTCTGTATAGATTGGGAAGACCTCTCGACCCCTCTGTATGGCATATTGATTAATATATTAATGAATAAATTAATGTAACCTATTCACGGGGGTCTCATAGACGGGACGGTTTCCCGTCGGTATCTTATCGTACTGTCGTATTGGGTCCCGTGAACCTCAGGCCCCGTCTTGAAACTTCTTACTTGTCTTCAAGTCATCCGGTTCTCCCTACCATCTTCACCCCACTTTCTCTGCCCCGTCCCGCAGGACCCGTCTCTCTCGTCACACGCCTTTCGGTTCACAGACCTTCTCGTGGCCTTTGAAGTTCCGTGAGTTTCTTCCGGTCACACTGTCTCGTCTCGCGCGTGTCTGCCCCTGACTGGACTCGATCCAGACCACACGTCGTGCCCGGTCTTTCACGTCTCATCCTGAACCCTTATAACGTCACCTTCACTGACCTCCAAATATTTGCCCTCTCACTGAACTAGTCTAAACGTAAAATTTTTTCTTGTAAGACCGATGACAAACCTCTCGTCTAACCTTCACACACACACTAGTCACCTCCCATGGTTCTCCCATAAACATTCAACTCCCGTTTTTCTAGAAAAACATTTTTTTTTTTTTTCATAAATAAACCGACACGGTCCAGAATCAACGTCGTACACCCTAGAAACTAACGTCGTACACCATAGATCAAGGGACTCGTCCCTAACTTGGGCTCGGGGGACGTAATCCTCGTACTTCAGAATCGGTGACATGGTCGTCCCTTGAGGGTTCCCGTACCTCTCCCTTCCCGACTAAACATTTCAATGACTTCTCCCCTCCCACCCTTTCGACACGTCTCTACCCCTCGAGCGACACCTCTGGCCACCTGTACCGAGGAGGACTCTTTCCTTACTACTCACGACAGTGTCTATCAGATTACCAAACTTCCTCCCTATTGGTTCACGAGAAACCTGGATAAAAAATTTTCGTCGATCACACACACACACACACACACACACACACACACACACACACAATCAACGGACTGAGAGACGTCCCAAATACGCACACACACACAATCAGTGAGTCAGCACAGACTGAGAAATGTTGGGGTACCTGACATCGGACGGTCCGAGGAGACAGGTACTTCAAGAGGTCCGTTCTTAGGACGGTAAGAGAAGATGTCCCCTAGAAGGGCTGGGCCCTTAACTTGGGCCCGTAGGGTGTAAGGTCTCCTACACCCTATGGTCCCCAACACAGAGTCTAAGAAATGGTAGACTCGGTGGTCCCTTCGGGGGGTTTCGTCGGTATCCCGAATCCTTCACGTCCCTCAGAATTAAAGAGGAGAAGAGGGGTCCATAACTTTTGGACGGGAAACTTGACGTCTCTTTGAAGGTCGAGTACTCCCTGGACCTGGTTTCTTGTCTCCCATACACGTCTCATTCCTCGGGCCACGGCTCACTCACACACACTAGCAGAGGGGAGGACAAACCACAATGGTATAGTGGACCAGACTAGATCTAACGAAACAGAAGAGAAAGTGAGAGAACGTTAAGAATTTTCCTCTCATTACTACTGGACACAAAGACACAGTCGAAAAAGTATTGAGCACCTCATAACATTGTTACGGTGTTCTTAAATCTCTACGACACGAGAAATATAGAGGGAGTCCTTTTCACTCTTTTGGTCAGTTAGGACCTTAGTAAAGACAAGAGGTACAAGCTATACAAACATCCTTCTGATTGATCTTACGAAGATGAGGTGACCCGACAATTGTAACAACAGTGTTTTAAGTCACACCGAAATCTGATGTCAAGTGTAACATGTGTCGTCGAAACGACGTACTCCTCTACAATCTTTCTTTCCCCTTTTTTTTTTCCTTTTCGTCGTTAATTGTAGTCTTAGAGATGTGATATAAGAAGTTGGAATGTCTTCGTAATCCACGGTAGACACCGGCAGGAACCTGTAACTAATTCAAACCGACGTAACTCTGTAAATGAACCTCGGACTCCGATGTGACGCCACCCGCTCAAACAGAGAGTATCAGCTTCTAGAGACAACCACGATAGCTGGTACGAACGACTTCCTATACATCCACATAGGAATACATAGGGACGGGTCCCCACAATCTTACGGATTTCGACACTAAACTCAATGAGACCCAGTCAAACGAGTACCTGTTTACTTATAATAGATTCTAGGACCTGTGTCCGGGGACTCTTGAGGGACTACTTACGGTCGGTGGTCGAGGAACGAAACATTATATCAAGACCGAGAACTCAAGTACGTGTCTTTCTGGGTAACCCTCTACTGACTTGGTGTATGTACAAAAAGGTTGAAGGAAGTTCCCGGACCTTATTTCGTCTCGTATTTGGATCATACGAGTGTGCGGGAGCGACACCAATGAATAACGATTTGGCACAACCCTCAGTACGAAAACAGAGGTAGGTGTAAAAGAGACTCACGATATTATAATCCGTCATCCGTAGATACCAGAGCCACAAACCCCCGTAGTGGTCGGAAGAGGATCATTTTACAAACCTCGTTATCGATTTTACTTGTGTGTCCTCTTTTTTCACTACCTCTTATAAACGTTCAACGTTTACTACTTGGTTTGTCCCACCTGTCATTCGTCTTCTTGACAAGGTAATCACTTGAGCCCGGATTAAAAGTTATGACTCTACATCTACATGTCTGGGACCTTCAGTTCTCGTCGTCGTCTACTGAGTCGGACCAGACGTCGAGAGTCTCGATAGCGTCTTACAAAGACTCTACTCTTTAGTCTACCGAAAACTCTGTCTTCGTCGTTCGGCACGTTTCTTCGTAGAAGTCTGTAACTGTCTTTACAAAAAGTATAATCACGTCGTACGTCTCTTAGGAAGGAACACAAAGGTATTCAGGTCAAAGTTGATACGATCGTTGCAGAGGTCGTTGGTTTCCACGGAAGTGTTGTGTACAACACCGGTACAACGTAGCGAACTCATACACCGTGTCATGGATCCTTACAACTCACACAAAATTAAGTTTCCAACACTACCAGTCACGTTTTCCAGGTTCCTCGTTCTCCTTCTTCATACAAATTAGAACGGTGAGCCCCCGGTAATACTGGTCGGGACAGAGACAACATCTGGACTTCCGACTTTAACTGTTCAACCGGTCACTTATATACTCATCGCGGGCGTCGGCCTCGAGACTCCTTTTTAACCGGGAAGACTCTGTCTAGGTCCTTCGGATACCGTTCACGTTCCTCAAACCACTACTGTTCCACGTCGAACGGTACGTCTGGATACTCTACCATACCGGGATGGGTACCGAGGGGTGATGGAGGGCAGATAAGGAGCCCCAGGAGGTGGGGAGGAAATCGCACGACCCTAGACAAACCCCAGACCCTCTATGTACCTAAGACGGAATCGGACAAACGAAAATGACCTTGGTCGGACCATCGAGAAGGAAGAGGAAGGAAGGAAGGGTGGGTCCACCTGTTTGTGTAAGCCGCTGACCTGTGTCTGGACCGGGCGAAACTCCGACTAGACTTCCTCTTCGTCTAACTCAGTTCACTGATACTGTCGAGAAGGTCGTTTCCGTTTTTCTCACTCCTCCCCCCACCCGGCACTCTCAACCTCGCTTCTAAGGTTCTCCCGTCGGTCGGGTAGGGAGTCGAGGTTCCCTCCTGGGGGTGCAACCTCCTCTCCTCCCCAGGAATTGGGTAGAAAGACAGGGAGACGGAAGACCGACGGGGAGGGGAGAAGGGACCTTCCAGCCTGAGTTTTCCTCTTCTTTCGACGGGCACGAGCAAGGTTTCCCTTTTTGAGGCTGCTTCTTCGGGGGTTCCGGCGGGTCTTCTTCAATTTTGAACACGCGTGCACTCACTCAGTCCCTCGTGGGACGGTTCACTGTCCGAGGAGAAACGGGGACGGGGCGGGGAGCGGGGGAAGAGATAGTGAGACCATAGACGACCTATGTCTCCCCTTCGGTGTCTGGTGATCGGAGTGTCCCTAGAGGAGCACGGTGAGACTCGCAGTTCGACATCGCAGGGAAGGACGTCCACTATGAGAGAGAGGGAGAACCGTGCGTCTTCGGGACTCATACCCTACGGGAGTCACTGGAAACCGTCACAGGTGGGGAGACTACACAACCTATACGGACACCTAGGGTTGCTTGGGTGGATAACGGAAACAGTGGTCCAGAGGATGCCCCTCTACTAACCGACACTGTTGGGACTGCATTCTTGGCCAAACGGAGTCCCGCCCCCCGAGACCCCCTGTCCTTCCCTCAACCCATGGTCTTCTCCCATTCCCGACTTCTCACCCTGGAGTCCTGTCCTCCTTCCCTCAACCTCCACCAACCGGAACCTGGGAAGTTCTTAGGAGGGTGTCCTACCTTATTCCCTTACGAGGACTCCTGAGAGTCCACCCCCCCAAGAAAAGAAAGGAACCGGGGTGGGACGAGGGACGGGAGACGAGGAGGTGGCAGAAGGAAAAGGTCACGAGGTAACTCACCAAGGTGAAACGGACACACCCCGACTGGTGGTTCGGAGCCCCCTTTACCACTCACTCGCGACACCAGCCTCGACCTCATGGGACTCGACTCACTGTCTCCCGTAGGAGGGGAAACGAGTGGTGGAGGGGGTGGAAGGAAACATCCAAAACGGGTGCGACGAGGGTTCTTGCTTTTTTCTTTATCTGTTCCCGGAACCTAAGGTTGTGTCAAAGAAGGTGTAGGGGACTGGACCGATCACCCCTCACCCTACGGACCGACCCGGCCCCCAGTCCCTCTCCACCCACCGTGTGCAACAGTAGAGGAGAGGAGGGGAGGGGTGAAGGCCACGACTCCGACGTGGGTCTGGGACCAGGTCCCCAAGACGCCGGCGATTGCCATACACGAGAGTAAGTCGGGCGGGGGAAGTCTCCCTTCACCAGAACGGGTGACAGGAAAACGGAGGTGCGGCTCCAACCACGACACAAAAACTCCCTACCAGGAGAAAAGAGGGCAACGAAACATAAATTCCTGACCCCGTCATCGTACCCCGGGAGGAGGTCGAAGGACTAAGGGAGGGGAGCAAAACCCCCCCCGGTACGCACTATTTAAAGGAAGTGAGAGGTACGAAAAAGGTCGCCCCCCGAGGAGGCCCAGGAGACCCGGTGCCGGGACCGACTTCCCCGTGGGGAAGGAGACACGGCTCTCCTAAACAGGTCGGAACACTCACCCTCCCCGTCCCGTCTCACAGTCATAGAGTGAACATTTCCTTAGCTCAACCACTTATTTTCGACATGCACAACCGGACGACACAAATAACATCTCTGTGATAAAATCGTGTACACGACTCGTATCAAACGTAGGAGACTCAACCGATTCTCCGTCCTCCTACAGTACGACTTTCATCCTGGTCTGTACCTTGGACTTCACCATGGCGACGGGGTCCTGGGTGGTGGAGAGTCGTACCCTTCCTGTCTCGACCGACCTTGACCCGGAGTCTGTCCCCCAAAGGTTTTGGAAGTTCTACACGTAGAAAAGGGATATAGAAAGTAAATTAAAGGTTATTTACATATGAACACAAAATATGTACTTGACAATATGATTCATAATCGGACTGAATAAACTTTGTGTTTCGTTTTTGAATAGTGGTTACTTAACAGATACGGGTGGACCTTGGTGAAGGTATCTAATTCGGGAGGAATACGTCCCAGAGGAGTGGTCTTGGGGGTAGAATGAGGGACGAGACCGAGTGAATGGACCTCGACAGGAGACATCAAGGATGGGAGGTCCGGGGTTGAAACACAACGTACAAGGTAGAGACGGGGTCAGGAGTGTACCCTAAACAAGTCAGTCAGTGAGTACAGGCTAAGAAACGGTGGGGTACCTGACGTCGTGTGGTCCGAAGGCACAGGAAGTGGTAGAGGGTCTCGAAGGAGTTTGAGCACGGGTAACTCAGCTACTACGGTAGGTTGGTAGAGTAGGAGACAGCGGGGGAAGAGGAGGACGGGAGTTAGGAAGGGTCGTAGTCCTAGAAAAGACCACTCGACCGAGACTTAGTCAACCGGTTTCATAACCTCGAAGTCGTAGTCAGGAAGGTTACTTATAAGTCCTGACTAAAGGAAATCCTAACTGACCAAACTAGAACGTCAGGTTCTCTGAGAATTCTCAGAAAAGGTTGTGGTGTCAAACTCTCGTAGTTAAGGAGTCACGAGTCAGAAGAAATACCAGGTTGAGAGTGTAAGGGTACACTGATGACCTTCCGGTCTAACATTTCATCCCTCTTTTTCACAGGTTACACGCCCCGGTATTATTCCATTTCTTGTCTGCCCTCGATGCGGTAGGTCGAGGCCGGTCTCAGGCTCTAGTGAGGACGGCAGGAACAGGAGCTCGACCCTACACTGTGTGCCCCTGGGCGGGGGTGGAAAGCCGGCTCACGTCGGAGCGTAGCCAAAGGGGCGGGGGTGAAACACTGCAGCCGACCAGAGCGGGGAGGATGGGGGGCGCCGGGGCGGGAGGGCGGATAGACGAGCGGGACCGAACCGGCCAATCTCCGCGAGCCAGGACCCTTGCGCCCGCTGGCAGACCCCGGTACTCCGTAGAGCGGCGTCCCAGGAAAGAGAGTGAGGACTCCCCACTCGCGCGGAGGCGGGGGCCTCGAGAGGTGTCAGAGGGTCGGCGGAAGGGGACCCCTACGGACGTCGGAGAGGGGTATCGGGGAGGGGCGGCGCGGTCGTGGGGACGTGTGAGTGGGGTCGAACCGCCGGTCCGCGAGTCAGGGGCTCACGTGCGGGGCGAGAGCCCCACCCACAAGGGCCGGCCGCCCACGCCTCTCCCCAGGTAGCACCAGACAGGGGCTGGGCGTCACGACGAGGACGGAGACCGTGGCCGGGGTCGGGTCCTGAGGCGGAGCTGGAGGTGCGGCCCGTCGGGGGACAGGGGGTGCCTCATACTCGCGAAGAAGCGTGACGACTGGGGATGGACCTTCCGCCTCTGGTGGACGTCCGAGGCACGGTGGGTGCCGACGGCCTTGGGGTGGGAGCAGGTCGATCTGGTCATACTTTTGGTGCCGGACCACGGCCTGCCACTCCCGGTCGGGACACGAGGAAGCTGGGTCCCGTTCCCCTGTCCACCAGGACCCGGGACTCGGGCCCACGGGGCGAGAGGCCTGGGGTCCTCGGGTAGCGTGGGAGGGAGGTCCTCCCTAATGTGGGCACAAGTGGACACGGGGTGGGAAGGGATCCGCGTCAGACGAGGCTGGAGGGAATGCGGAGGACCAAACTCAGGAAGACGGTCAAGTGGGTCATGGCAACAAGGTTGGTACAGATGATGCGGTTCCACTCCAGTTCTGTCTCGAACTTGGACCACAGTGGTTCCTTCCCGAGGTCCGGTAGGAATCCAGGAGAGAGAGTCAGTGACCGACCGGCTGTGAGCGGGTCACAGAGTGGAACCCGTAAGTCTGAGACTTGTTAGGGGAATAACGGTCTTTTCATTCCCTCTCTCTACCCTCCTCCGTCTCTCTTCGGGAACAAGGAGGGTTGTCTCTACATTAAGGTCAGTTTACATTTTCGGACGTCCGTCCTTACACCCGGTCGTCCCGCAGACTAAAACGTCCCCTGGGACAGAGTCTAGATCTCCTAAGCTGAGTCCCGGTACAGGCGACTAAAGGAGGGTCCTTGACACTCTCTCCTCTGGACCCCTGTCTCCTATTCCACCTCACCTTTACACGGGAAACACTTTCCGCAAGGGTGAGACGAAGAGCGGAACGTCTCCCAGGCCACGAGGGTCGGTCAGAGGTAGGAGAGTGGGTTGTGTGAGTTCCTCCACCTATCAAGTGGGCTTCACGACGGTGGGTGGTGCCGATGGAGGGGGTACAGGAGGGCGTAGTGTCCACTCTGGGACGGTCGGAGAGTAGGGTCTCAGGGGTTTGGGTCCCGAATTCCGTAGTTGTCCTCCCTTGATTTCTCCACTCGACGACCTTCATCGGAACCCGTTTACAAACGTATTCCCCTTTCGGATGAAAAAACTTATGTTCAATCCCTAAAGGACATAGTCCCACAAAAGACTGTTATGTAGATAAAGACGGGACTTGACTAAAAAGGAACGAGGGGTTTTGTGATAACGTAACTCTTCAGGAGACCGTGTAAAGAGTCGAGTGTAGAAGTGAGGTTTTTCCTAACCAACGATCTATAAGTTTTATGAACCACGAACGATTCACTCTCCCTGTTTTCCACCATAAACTTCACCCAATCCTTTCTCCTAGGAAACACTCCCTCCACCCTTCCCCTGGACATTGTGACGGTGGTGGCAGTGGTATCATGATAACAAAACTATAAACATAAGAACGGACACAAAAAATACTAACCAACACACTTATTGAAAGGAGACGGAAACACAAATACACACACACACAAATACACACACACACACGAATACACACACACACGAATACACACACACGAATACACAAACACTCACACAAACACACACGAATATACAAATACACACACGAATACACAAATACTCACACACGAATACACACGAACACACAAACACATACGCATACACACACACGCAAAACATACACGAATACACAAACACACATAAATACACACAGACACACGAAAACACAAATACACACACGAATACACAAATACACATACACACGAATACACAAATACACACACACAAATACACACAGACACACGAATACACAAACACACAGCCAAACACACACGAATACACAAACACACAAAACTCACACGAATACACAAAGACACACACAAACACACGCAAATACACAAACACACACAGGGAGACGTTTCTGCCTTACGGTCTTCGGACTGATAAGGAAAGGGAAGAGAGAGAACCAGGGAGTGTTTGGGACAACGTCGGTGGCTTGCTGTCCAGAAGGTCGGGACCGGACTCGCCGACTTGTCGTTACACCTCCTCGACGAGGTCAGGAGGAACAGGAACCCGCCGGTCCTCGTTCCCGTCCTCGTGTTTGTCGTCGTCCCCGTCCTCGTGTTCGTCCTCGTCCCCGTCCTCGTGTTCGTCCTCCTTCCCGTCCTCGTTCTCCTCGTCCTCCTCCTCGTCCTCCTCCTCTTCGTCCTCCTCTTCGTCCTCCTCTTCGTCCTCCTCTTCGTCCTCCTTCCGGTCCCGTGTCTCCTCCGAGACCTAAGTCGCAGATCCGATGTCCGTCTGGGTCTCGGGTTCAAAGCCAGACTTGAACACAGGAGGTTGGGAAAGAGGAAGTGAGGGGCCCACGCCCTTCACCTCAGATGAGGGTACAACTACCTCTTGGAGGTCCTCGAATAGGCTAGCCGCGTCCTCTACCTACTTTACTTACTGTACATACTGCCCCTCTGGTAGACCTCTAGGGTCTCGGGACCGTCCATGACCTGCAAGACAGAGGAGGTGGACGGGGTGGGAAGGAAGACGGAAACCCCTACTCTCCGGGTAAACCGGTCGGAACCGGAGTCTGGGTGGGTCTAGACGAACCCGAAACCCATGTGGGTCGCCGACGGGCGGAGTGGAGGAGGCACCGAATTCGTCACAGGATCTACGGGTAGAGATGGACCGTACCCCACTCGGGACTTCGAGCTCGATGGTCTGAACCCAAGACCCAAAGAGAGACGGAGACTACTCGTGACGTTTAAAGTAAAGGGGAAAGACCCAGAGTCAAGGAGTAGACATTTTCCTCCGTCAACTAGACCTCCGGACATTCCGGTGGAGGTCGTACGACTTACGTACACTGATTCTGACCTACCATTCCCGTCCCCCCTCGCTCACCCGTACCGACAGACGGGACCGGGAGACCGGGTAGGGGACGTCACCACGGTAAAACCAGAAAAACGTCGGACGATGTCGACGGGGTACACCTCCGGAACGACTGGGACACGATGAGCTAACACCTCTTGTGGACGCAGTATTGGGGCTGTCGGTTCCGGACCGTCATGAACCTTTTACTCTAGGAACCAAAACCCTATAGCCATACGGGTGGCTCGACAAGTGACCGAGGTTCAAGTACCCGGATCCCTCATGTCCTACCCGCCCCGGTGTCTTTCGGACTCTTTGAGAGGTTCACTCTTGGGGAAGAACCTTTCTGCAAAGGTTGAGGGAATTTTCCTCCCTCCGAGTTCTGTCTCAGACCTTAGGTAAGGACCGGTCTTAAGGAAGACACCGAGTCAACGATTCGAACTCAGTACAGGTCTCGGTCAAATGGTTGGCGTCCTACACCGACATGGAATCTACGTCGAGCAGAAGGCCCTCCCCAGGATCTTGGGCAAGGTCCCGAGACATCTCTCTAGGGTTAGAGCTATACAGGAGTCTTGGGTCGTTTAATATAAAGGTTCTTCACATCCTGAAAGATTTTCGTGTTCAATCGTTTACACACGATGCTCGACCGTACGGTAGGTACGTAGACAGATAAGTTGTCTATAACGATCCATAAACTCTGTGATCGTTAAGACAGGATCCATTAAATCACTGCTCACGTTGTTCTAGGCTAGGAGACAGGAGGACCTCAGGTGACCCTCTCTCTCTGTTTTGCCTCTGGTCGCACTGTCCCTAGCTGCGTACTGCCTATTCAGGTTTCAAGTCTCTCGTCTACCGCTCGTGTTTTCAGTACGACCCCGTCCTGACCTGTTACGGAGAATCTCCTTGACTACAAATTTGACTCTGGACCTCTATTTTCTTCAATTGGTCCGTCTTCTTCCCAAACCATCTTCCAAGGACGATGTCTCTGATCACACACGTTTCCGAGTCTCCGTTCTCTCTTCTTTAAGGTACTCCCTGGTTCTTACTCGTGTGACAATGAGAAGGAGGACGAGCGTCCCTCGACTCTAACTCATCGTAATATGTTTTCCTCACACCCAACCATCCACTACCTTTCTCTCAATAAAAAACCACCTCTACCTGACGCGAATCCTTCAAGTCCTGATTACCTCTCGAGTGACCTAAAATCCCGAACCGACTTTCTTGTCATTCCTCGGGTAAAATGGACCTTTGTCTTAGTTTCTTCGGTACTACACTTATTAGGGCTTACCGTCAGGCTTCGTCGACATAAAGTAAACCATCCTTTCCCCTTAAGTCAATACTAAGTCCCAATCCCTGGACTACTACGGAGGGGGCACTCGACAATACTCCTCACTCGTTCTCTAAGACACTGAGACTACGCGACTACCCTGCCGGACTTCTACGACGGCTCGCTCTAGCAGGACTCCTCTGAGTGAGTCCCACCTCTCGGGGCGTCCTTCTACCCGCCGAGGTGTAGATTCTTCCAGGAGGTTCTTGAACCTCCGAGACTTGGGTCCACGAGGTCGTCTCCTGGACCCAAAAACTCAACCTTCGTCGGCCTGGCCACAGGGTCCAGGTAGTACGTAAGCTACAGACAAACTCGTTCACTGAGTCCGAACCCCTCGGAGTCAAAGGACCGTCCGTTTACCTCGGTACGAATCATCGATAAGATAAGGATCCTTCTGGTTTATTCTACTTCCGTAAATAGTCGGTACCGCGCGTCGTGACACGGTCGAGAAACATTTATAATCGTAATAGTAATCGTCTCTCCTTCCCTCCTGACACTCGGAAAAAGTCAATCCGTCTCAATCTGTAGACAGTCCGTGAACCGGTACCCCTAAGTTTCGAGTCCTTTCTCTAGTCTTGCCTACTATCTCCGAACCCACAGTGGACGTCCTTCTACTTCTAACAAACACTCCTTTATTTGGTAGGAGTCTCTTCCGTTACCGTTGGGTGAGGTCATGAGAACGGCCCTTCCAGGGTACCTACCTCCTCGGACCATCCGACGTCAGGTACCCTAGCGATCCTCAGCCTGTGCTGAAGTGAAAGTGAAAGTACGTAACCTTTTCCTTTACCGTTGGGTGAGGTCATAAGAACGGACCTCTTAGGGCCCCTGCCCTCTCGGTCCACCCGACGACAGTTACCCAGCGTGTCTCAGCCTATGCTGACTTCGCTGAATCGTCATCGTCTCCTCCCCCTTCTTTATCTCTCGACTACCCTCCAGAAACTCCCCTCCTGGAACCCCTCCCCCAAACCCTTTTCGGTCTCCTCGAAGACCTTTTCCGAATTACTCCCCTGTAAGACACCCCCGCACCCTGAAGTCGGAGTCCGGGAGTCGGTGTGGGGAGACGTCCAGACACTGTCGGACCCCGCCGCTGTGCATCGGCGCACATGGGAGACACTGAAGACGAGCGACTTCGACCTCGTCACGGTGAGCCTCCGGTTGGACGTCGCTGTCGTCACGCTGTCGAGGGTGTTTTGTGGGAAACAGTCGGGGGACGAACGGAGGGTCTCGTACTGGTAGCCGTGGGTCCATGACTGGGTCGGCCCACCCAACGTCACCACCACCACCACCACCCCCACCCCATCCCGAAGTCCGTCCCGGCCTGTTGGCCCTCGACCTCCCCCACTCGTCCCACGGGTGAAGAGAGGACACGGGGCACGATGTCTATCCCTCGGCCTTTAGCCCGGCGAAAATGCCCGACCTGAACATGCCGCCCGACGCGTACCTGAAGACCACACGGGCCGACCGGTGATTCCCGACGCTTCTGTTGGCTCACCGGTCGACCGAGGTCTGACTCAAGGACTCGAAGGTCCTACCTCTGAAGGGGTGGTCCCAGTCAGGGTGGGGGGAGTGGTGCGAAGAAGGACCAGGGAGCGAGACCCCTTGGGATCCTACATCCCGCCCCCCTCAGAACCCCGGGACCGAAGACTCTCGACGAGGAGTGACTCGGAGGACGGAGAAAGGTCGTCTGAGGGGAGAGGTGAGGAGTTGTGGGAGGGGCGATGGAGACGGTGGAGACGGAGGGAACCCGGGGGTCCTCTGGTCCTAACACAAATCGTTTCCTGATCGTTAGGCCCTCCGGTCTCCCATGTCCTGAACCCCCGTGTTTTGTCCAGACCAGGGTCGAGACGGTCAATGGGAGCCACCAACCCCCACCCTCCGGAGTAAGGATTCTGTTTGAAGACCCACTACGGACTTCACGGCGACTGCCACTAGGTCACGAAGGGACGGAATCAGACATCCGAGGAAGGGCTTAGAAGGTCACGAAAGGGAGAGTTACCCTAGTCAAAATGGGGAAGGGCGTTTCAGTGGAGGGGACACCCAGTTGGACAACATCGATTCTCGGTCGTGACGGGGGGAGTGGGGGCCGGGGACGGGCGGAAGACACACCAAATTGTCTTTTTTTAGTTCTGGTCCTGTTCACCTCCGATGAATTCTTTCCCGAAAATCGACTCATCTTCCCGGAGGAGGATCGAGAGGAGGGACTCGGGGATCTAGACCTGCCCGGAAATCTGGTAAAGTCGACAAGGGGACCCAAATACCCACCCCACCACTCCCGGTGTCTCCTTTTACCGAGGTGGGTCCCAGTGTGTAATCTTTGTGAAGGCGGAGAAGGCAGGATTCGGTAGGGGTCCTCCAAGGGACTCTACTCTGACGGTGAATCCTGGGACGGTGATAGACCTCGGAACCATGAGTGAAGGGGCCAGGAGAGGAGTCGACGAAAGCGTCGAACGACTGGTCGTTTCGTCGGGGAAGGATCAAAGTCGAGGGTCGAAGAAGGGTCTGTGACTCCCACTGTGACTCCCCTATGGGACCACGTCTCCCAGACCAAGAGACGGGACCAAAGACGGCACCCCCCGCGAGACTTCCCGAGACTCCGAAGACTTCAGAAGGTGGAGGGTAGGGGGTGAGGACGGAATCTAGACACTGTGCCTTATACACGTCATGGGGTTGATGACGCGGAAGTTTTCGGTCGTCACATACTACTCTTTGTCCCTGGCCTTCCACTCGGGGAGGGCGACGGGGGGTGGGTAGTTGGGAAGGTACCCAGTCACGTGCGACTGGACAAGACCGGTGGAAAGGTGGAGGGGGCGCGTGGGATCGGCACCGTAGGTAGACTCGTACCCCCACCCCCACACTTCTCGTCCACACAGAGGGCCTCGAGACAGGGATGAGGAGGTCGGAACTCCACTCGTCGAGAGGGTCCCGGGGTCCGGTTCTCAAGGTCCTACCCCCACCTTTCCCCTCCGACGGTAGTCTTCGGGACCCCTGTGTGACCCTCCCTTCTTGGGGGTCGGTCCAACCAGTCTCTCCAGATCCACAGTCAGGATGGAGGACGAGAATGAGTGACTCAGCAGACTCGGTTCAGTGAAGGAGAGGTCGGGGCCCGAGGAGTAAAGATTTTCCTCCCCAAACCCGATACACCACACAGACCGACGAAAAAGTTTTTCGGTGTAGACTCGAAGGCCGAAGAGACTGAAAAGGACGTGAGGGACGTTGGTGCGGGCGGGGGCGGGGGCGGGGGTGGGGCCCCAGACCTGAAGACTGTGGAGACCGAAGACCGAGAGGATGAACCTGGAACGTGTCCACAGGGCGTACTCTACAGACGTCTTACTCTGCATGTGACAGGACTGAGGCCTGTTCTCGCTCCTGGAGCACGAAGCTACCTCGGTCCTCAAATCGTGGAACTGAGAACCGGTTCGACCTACTCGACCTGAGACAGGAGAGGGGTGGGCGATGTGGAAGGGTGTGACAGATAACGAAAGTCTGGGATCCAACAGAGAATGAACCGGGCTTAGTACACAGGAAACCCAACCCCGTGGCCAGGGTCTCTCCAGCCACTACCCTTGAGACGGGTGGAATTTCCTACAGACATGTATTTTACAAAGAAAAATTGAACACACCGGACCAAACCAACACTAGGGGAGGACCCGGACGGGTGGGGGACGGGGGTCCCTCAGTCAGGAGGTTGGGGACCGTGAATACCTCGGTAGACAGTCGTTCCCTTGGGACCCCCACCAAGAGTCCCTTCGTTAGGACACGGTCCTCTTCTGACTCTTCAGTCTTCTTCAGTACCGGGCACAGAACCCCTGGCACACCCGGTGCTCCCGTACACACAGAGGTAAAGACTTCGAGACTAGGGTACTAGAGTCTACACTCGCATCCTGACAGGGAGACCTCCCAGTAGACTTACTCTGATACAGGCCCCCCCGGTCGGGGTCCGTCATGCCGTCTTAAACGGTAAATATCCTCCCTCCTCCGTTGACCCGACCTTCGGGAACGAGACTGTAGGTCAGTACCCGGGTTACCAGGTTTACACCCCCTCGGTGCAGTACTGTCGAACGTACCTCTACACTGAGGTCGTAGTCGGAAATTATTGTACCCTAGTCCTGAATCGCCACCAGCTCATCAATTCTGAGGTACGAAGGTTACATCCCCCCGCGTCCAAACTAGGGACCAGCCTCTTTGCTCTAGGGTGTACGGTACACCGGTTTTTTTTTCCTTTTTCTTTTAAAGAACTTGACTTATTTTTACTTTTGTGTTGTATAGTTGAAAAAAATTTTCAAAATTTTTTATTGTACCCCCTGAAGGGAGCGACAAGTCACTAATTCTGAAACGGAAGGTCACCGTACCCCATACCTAAACTCGGGACAAGTCCTTCGATTCTAGAGTTGTACGGTCTTTTTTGTTTTTGTATTTTTTGTCTTTGTTATAACATTTTTTAAGTTATTTTGAAATATTTTTACTAGGTACAATGTTTTAGAAAGTTTTTTTTTTAATATTGTCTAGAGGGTTTTGTATAAGACCTCTGTGTGTGCACACCCATTGATATATCGTAAATTGTCTTTTACAATACCTTTTCGAGTTCGTACGTGTTTATATCTTATTACGTTGGGACCACTGAGTCTGCTACTTCTTAGACGGACGTCACGTCCTCTGGGTCAAAACTGGGGACCCGACCCTTCTGGGAGACCTCTTCCCTTACCAATGGGTGAGGTCATAAGAACGGACCTCTCAGGGTACCTTCCTCCTCGGACCACCCGATGTCAGGTACCCTAACGTTTCTCAGTCTGTTCTGACTCGTTGATTGTGAGAGCGTTACATGGGAGTTAAGGGGGCAGTGGGTCGAAAATAATAGTTGTACACCAGTTCGAAAATCCTCTTTGGGACATTATCTCTTTGGACAAACTGAATCACAAAGGGTATGAGTAAGTTAGTGTTACAGGAAAAAGTGGATCCCGAGTTTCGAAAAAAAAAAAAAAAACGTGACTCACGTCTGTTGTATGGACCGAGATGACTAGACCTTCTGTCACCCGAGTCGGGTCCGATGCTTCTGATCCCCAACAGTAGACTCAGGACGAGGGGGAGGGGGTGTTTGTGTGTCTCCCTCCATATTCGGTGGACGCTGTTCTCGTTTTGGTAGACGACCTTGGGTCTTCTCTGTCTGTCGGTCCCCCTTGGCCGTCCTGTCGTTCTCCGACCCCCAATCATTAAACCTTAGACGTCATGACCCACACTGTCGATCCGAAGGGCCTTTGATGTTTCCCACACTCTCCCTACCCACCACTCTCCCGTAATCACCCACTCCCAACCCCGACGTAATTCACTGTAATAGACGACCCCAAAGAAGAGACAGGTTTGACACTTCCGTGACTCCAGTGCCGAAGGAGGAGACAGAGAGAGGGACGGGCGACAGAACCCCAACCCACGCCCACACACGTCTCACGGCCCTAGACGACTCTAGACGACTCCACCCACACAGGGTGGCGGCCCTCGTCCGGGATGGTCGGGCCGGACCGGGTCTCGTCCGTCTTCGGTCGAGTCCTCTCGCCACTCGGTGTGGCTGCTCGTGTCCATTCCCCTGGAGTGTCTACCCTGACTTGGAGTGTCCCCGTGTTCCTTTCGTGGGGAGGAAGTCTTAACTCCCTCCACCCACCCTCACCTCCACTCTCCCCCGGGACCCGGACCTCTTTAGAAAAACTTATTGCTCGAGTTTCCCTGCTGGAGTCCGTCCGTCTGGGTTTGTCTCCTGCACGGGATCTCGTACTTCGGTCGGGGATCCGGACAGACAGACCTCCGACCCAGAAGGGAAAGTGGATGAGAGTACGACTTGAGACCCAGGGTCCCGGTGACTCCTTTCTCCCGGGAGACTCCTACCAAAGGTTGGGAGAGGGTAAGAGTCTATTCTGTTACAGGTTGCGGGTGAGTTCTCGGTCCGGAGACGACCACTGTCACTGGACTGGACTAATTTGAGGTCTCACCCAAGTTCCGTGTCTGGACGGAAGTATCCCTGGAAGGGTCGGTTTAGGTTACAGAATCTCCACGGACTCTCTGTGACGGAAGTGGGTCCCGCAAATGAAATATTCTGCAAACCCGGTCTGCAGAGGTCACAGGACGGTCCAGACCATCTTACACCAGGTCCTCACAGTACGTCACCTATTTTAAAGTCTATGACCCGTGTCCCAGTCCCACCCCCACTATAAACTCCCACACGTCCCGGAAGAAAACAAAAACAAAATTATACATAAATAAATATATAAAAACAAACACGACTCGAAAGAAACGATGTGTGCCCGAAAAGAGATCAAGGTCTCTCACCCCCGATGAAAGATCAACACCGCGTACCCGAAGAGTAACACCACCGAAAAGAACAAAGTCTCGTGCCCGAGATCCACACACCTCGAAGTCATCAACGCCGAATCCCCGAATCAACGGTACTCCGTGTACCCTAGAAGGGTCTAGTCCTTAGTTTCGCCTCAGGGACTGTGGACACACAGTGTAGTGACTCCCGCCGACAAGGGACAAACACCCCCGGAGGGACTACCCTTCCCCGGGAGGGTAGTCCAACGTAGAGACCAGGGAAGTCCCACTAGACTCCAACAGCGGCTTCCCCTGGACTCCGTTCACAACACAACTCTGTCTTCGTCTTTGAAAGTTGGGAACTCGAAGTGGAGGACCGGTGGGTCTCTGGTATCTCGGGCCGACACAGGGACAGACCACGGGAGTCGTACGTGGGGTCGTCGAGTCTTCGGAGGGTTCGGGTCCGGGGTCCCCTCCCTGGTGTCTCCGAACTGTCGAGGTGTGGCGTGTGTGAGTCACGACGGGTTCCCGTCCCGGTCCAGGTACTTAGGTTTCCGAAGGACTCCAAAGATACTCAGACACCCTGGGTCGGTTCAGGGTTTCGTTCCTGGTGGTTCTCGTGTCCCGACGGCTCTCAACTAGGGGAAACTCAGCTAGGGGAAACTCAGGACTCACTAGCCCTGAAACAAAGGACAAAAAGGCCGAGAACTGTCGTCCCACCTCTTTACATACGTCCACCCCTCCACTGTCGGTGAGTGGACCGTTGATTAGAAACTTGAAAACCGGAAAAGGATCTTTCCTCTCTACCCCACTCTTATCTCTTTCCCTTTTCTACGTCCTACTACAACCTTCTCGACTTTCTCTCCGGTTCTCCCCTTCCCACCCCTCTCCGACCTCGTCCTAGTCCCGATGTCTTTTGTCTCGTCCGGACCTGGTCTCTCCTTCCTCCTACCTCCAATCTGTCCTGTGCACCTCCCCTTCTGGTACTGGGGACCCAGTCCTCCTCCGGTAGGTGAGTTGGTCCACTGGACCATGATAGAGGTGGAATGTCTGACGGGGTTAGTCGGACGTTACGCCCTCTGGGTCCAAGCTAGGGACTTAGTCCTTCTAGGGGACCTCTTCCCTTGTCGATGGGTGAGGTCATAAGAACAGACATCTGAAGGTACCTGACTCCTCGGACCGGCCGATGTCAGGGACCCCAGCGTTTCTCAGTCTGTTCTGACTGTCTGATAATCAGTGAAAGTGTCTGAGGGGTCTGGGTCCTGTTCGACTACCCGTCCTAAGTAGACACAAGGTCTCGTAGGGACCCTGTCTCTGAAAGGATTTCGGAAATCTGAAGTATTAGGAAGACGACCTGCGAGTCATATCAAAGGTAGGCAGACCCCTTAGACTTGTATATCCGGAAGTCTCAGACGTATTAGTGTGCACAGACACCCATCTCTAACGTAGAAGAGTACCGATGGTCCCACGTCGTCCTCTCCTTCACCCAAGTCAATCGATGGGTCCAGACCGCCGTGTCACACACACCACCCCCACCCCTCTGTGCGACTACCCGAAAACTGACGGGTTTAGATTTTCATCCGGTCTCGATAAATCTCGACCAGGAGACCCCTTTCTTCCTACTTCTCTGACCTCTAAGGTGAAAGGTTTAAAGACTTCCCACATCTAAGGTTTCCTCTTCTCCACTACTCTCGTTCCGGAAACCACCTACAAACCTCTCCATCCCTCTCGTCCCCCCTTCCTCCTGTCCTTCGGTACCCCTCCCATCGTCTGTCCTCCTTCGACCTCCTGAGACAGAAGGCAGGGACGGGGGTAGTCACAGGGTTTAGTGGGTGGAGGGAAGACAAGTCGAGGGGAGACGTAGGGACCAGTCCGCGGTCTTCCCACCTGCGGTGCCCGGTCAACACACCTCCTCTCCTTCCCTTTCTAGTACTAGATCGGAAGACAGGTGAAAATAGGAGGTAAGAGTGAAGGACGGTCTCGTCTTTTATCGGGACGGGACGACTGAATAGAGTCGTTTCGGACCACGGGTCGGGTCGAGTCTCCCGTCACCCCGGCCAGGGTCTCCGGGGTCTCTGTGTCCCTAGACCCAGGACCCACACGAGTACCGTTCGACTCTGCCTCTTCCACTCCTCCTCTTACCGACGTGTATAAGACCAGACACGTACCCCACCTCCCCCGGTCCTACGGCCTCCCCGTCAGGGGTCCGGAGAGAAACGGAGAGTCACAGAACCCCCGGCCCTAGACGAACACCGGTAGACGTGCGCACACACACGTGGGGACTTCGACGGGCAGACAGACAGGTAGATTCCTACGACAGGGTTTCAGACGGGAGGAGGGGACCGGACCGACAGACTCCGAGACACGTGTGTGTGTGCACAATGTGTGACTAGACATACAATGATCATTAGAACACACGGGTAGGGAACCACGTGGGAATGGACGGACACCGGAACGTGCACTCACGTCGACACACGAGTGCACTGGAGACCCGTACGACTCCAACGACTCAGACACACCCGGAGGTCCAAGGGGAAGAGGGACCACTTTACTTCAGGGTCACAAAGACGAGAAGACCCCGACGACGACAAAGAAACGGGGGGTGGGGAGTGGACTGGAGAACGACTACCGTCCTGTCTCTTCTCCCGGAACGACAGGGAAGGGGTATGGATCTCGGGAGGAAGGTAAAGGACAAACGGAGGAAAAACCGACAAAAAGGGTAGAGACGGTAGACCGGACCGTGGCATGGGTAAGTTAAGGAGACTGTCCCTCGGGGTCCCTTCGTTCGTCTACCCCACCCCCTGGTCCCGTCCCTGGACCGTCGAGAGTCACGAGTCGAATCCGGTAAGACACACTCAGACAACCTCTCCCCACCCAAAAACTCTGTAGTTGGGTTCCCGAAGAGCCGAAACCTTACCTCCTTCCTCTCTCGTAGAGACTTCTTAAGGATTGAGGTGGACAATCACGACGACGACGTCGATTCAGTGAAGTCAGCACAGGCTGAGACACGGTGGGGTATCTGCCGTCGGGTGGTAGAGGGGGCAGGGACCCTAAGAGGTTCGTTCTTGTGACTTCACCCAACGGTAAAGGAAGAGGTCACGTACTTTCACTTTCACTTCAACGAGTCAGCACAGGCTTAGAATCGCTGGAGTACCTGACGTCGGATGGTCCGAGGAGGCAGGTACCCTAAGAGGTCCGTTCTCATAACCTCACCCCACGGTAGCGGAAGAGGCTGGAAAATCACGTCGATTTGTAAGACCAGAGTGATTGTACCGTCACAACAACTACTCTCGGAACACACGTAACACGAATCAGTGAGTTAGGACGAGTTGAGAGACGGTGGGGTACCTGACATCGGGTCGTCCGAGGAGACAGGTACTCTAAGAGGTCCGTTCTTATGACCTCGACGGTAAATGAAGAGGTCCCCTAGAAGGACTGGATCCCTAGCTTGGGTCCAGAGGTCACAGAGGACACAAAACGTCCGACTGAGAAATGGTGACTCGGTACTCCCTTCACGATTCTCTAAACCCTAAGAACCTTTTCTTAATAGGTAAGTGAGTAAGTAAGTAGGATCAACATTCCTCGATAACTAAGAGGTTTCTTACCAATTCTTACTATTTTACAATAATATTAACATCGATACTCGAAGGGTCCACCGAGTCGCCATTTCTTAGACGGACGTTATGTCCTCTATGACCTCGAGACCCAAACTAGGGACACAGCCCTTCTAGGGGAGGGATCTACTCCTTTACCGTTGGGTGAGGTCGTAAGAACGGACCCTTTAGGGTACCTGTCTCCTCGGACCACCCGATGTCAGGAACCCTAGCGTTTCTCGGTCTGTGCTGAATCCCTGATTTGTCGTTGTTTTTAACGTCGGCATTTGACAATGTCTTCAAAATAATGTTCGTCAAAGGTTCGTTTCGAGAGGTTTCCCTCTACGAAAAGTGACTCAACATGTACGCCTTCTCTATCAGTCCTTACACTATTCTTCTCCGACCTTACTATGTACTTTATAATATTGTCCTAATGTCCGACCTACCTGTACCCCCATCTCCCTTCTAAAGGACGGTCCGTCGGTCACTGATAGTGTTCCCGGACGATTCACCTTTCTGACTTCACACTCACTCGAACCCTTCTTTCGACATTTTCCAAATTAGGGGTGGGATCCTGGTGCTAAGAACGGACCTCTTAGGGTACCTGTCTCTTCGGACCACCCGATGTCAGGTACCCCAGCGTTTCTCAGCCTGTGCTGACTCGCTGACTCACACTCGCTGATCCTGGAATAGTAGACCAACCCCTTTACCCTGCTTATGTGTCCTGTACTGGACTCCTCGACTTTCGTCTTATGGCAAATCCATCCATTCCCCTCTAGTAGTCCTCCGTATAGACACTCACTCTACTCAGGCACGACGGTCACAAACTTCGTCCTCTTTCTTCCTTCACCCAATAATTTGTCATGTATAAAGATAACCTGTTTCCTCCTTCATTTTCGTAAGTGGATACCCGTGTCTAAAGTAGATCCGTCGTTATTTTCAATCCACGTCGTAGGTCGAGTATGGGTGGGTGGGTAAGAATAACCTCCGTCGAACCTGAAACCTCCACTCTGCAGGACCCAAACCCAGGACTAAAGTGACGAGTGACTGATGAAAACTCATTTTTAGTTCTCTTTGTAACTGGAGGTTCCCGACGATCCTCCTAATCTCGAACGTGAATCTTCCGTCGGTCCCTCTACCACTCGCTAGTCACTCCGTCGATAATAAAAACTGAGTTGTAAATATCTCCCTCCCCGACCCCGATGTTTCTACTCATTCAGTGTCAGGTGACCGGGAGGGAGTTCCTCAAGTGCCCACTCATCCTCCTCGTCTGGTTCTCGTCGAGTACTGTCGGACTCATCCTTCTCGACTGGACGTAGGTTTCACGACCCCTCTGTGGTTTCTCCCCTGATACGGACAAACCACCCTCCCGCCCTCAGTCCTTTCCGTAGTACCCCGGGACTCTTCACTGACTCAAATGGTCAGTCTCTTCCCCTCTTTCCCGTTAGGTCCAACTTCTCTGTCGTGCGCTCTACAGTTCATAAACGTCTCAATAGTGATCAAACCGTACTGACCTCGTTTCCTAGTACCCTCCACCCGTGTGAAATCCTTCTCTTGACCACAATGAACGAAAAGGTGTGCAAATTCTGGGTAGGTCGTAATAAAAGCAACTACTTTAACCATAAAGCATCCCCTTTACAAATAAGAACACGACACAAAGAATGTTCAGAATTTGACGACCTCAGATGTTGGCGACCAACCTCCCTCTTGTTTGTTCGCTTTTTGTGTGATCTTTTGTATACTGTTAATCCAAATGTTGAAACAAGGTACATTCCTAAATTCACCAAGAATGACTTTCCTCATCCAAGTCATAAAACCCTATTACCGAGTCCCAGAAGTCTATTGAAGAAAGGAAATCTAGGGATTCAGCCGTGCACCGGTGTGTACAAGTAATGTAATGGGTGTTATAGGTTTTCTACCCTTTTGGGTTCAGTGGTAGTTGTTTACTTACCTACTTGTTTCACACCACAAATATACCCTTTTATAAACAAAAACAACAAATCAACAAATTAACACAGGCTGAGAAACTCTGGGGTACCTAATATCGGGTGGTCCGAGGGACCAGGTACCCTAAAAGGTCCGTTCTTATGACCTCACCCAACGGTAAAGGAGTAGGTCCCTCCCGTAGAAGGGCTGAGTCCTCAGTTTGGACGTAGAGGACGTAACCGTCCGTCCAAGACATGGTGACTGGGTGGACCCTTCGAGTCCTTTTATAATAAGTCGGTATTTTCTGAATTGAGACTATGTCAGATATTGTACCTCCCTGGAACCTTTGAAATTCGATTCACTTTATTGGGTCTGTGTTTTCCTGCCTTTAAGATGCAAAGGTGAGTCTCCTCCCCAGACCTTATCCGTTTAAATGTGCCTGTCTTTCATCTTATCTCCAACGGTCCTCTCCCTCCCTTTCCCCTACTCATCAAATAACGAATTCAACAACAAACCCTACTATTTTTTCAAAGTCTTTATCACCGTTACCAATGTATCACGACGCTAACATGAATTACAGTGACTTAACATGAGAATTTCTACCAATGTTACCATTTAAAAATTTCAAGACATATAAAATGTTATCTGTGTTTTATCTGTCGTACACCCCTAGTGTTACCTCCCCAGCGAAGACACCGGAAGACCGTAATTCCTTCCTGAACTCTGGTTCAGAACAGAAGACTGAGGCGATGGAGACCGGTATGGGAAGTAGACGGTCGAAAACGGACTCCTACCGTCGTCGACATCAGACGGGAAAGACCGTCAGAATAGTCTCGGGTGTCATGAAGGACCGGAGTGACGGTGGAAGAGACCCGATTCGCGGGGGAAGTTCGGGAATCATTGTTTGGTGGTAGAGGGGGGTAGTATCTTGCGAATGATCCTTTGTAGGCTCAGTCTGAGACGTCCCTTCGTGGGTCTCTTCAAGTTGGGTGTTCCGGAAGGGGGTGGACCGTCGTGACACGACTCCACACGGTAGTCGGATACCCTGGGGGTAAGATAATGACAGGGGTAAAATGTTTACTTCTTTGACTCTCACTCGTTCCGGCTTGGTAGGTCGACCTGGCCCAGTGAGACTGGTGTTTCGGTCGGGTGTGTCCTCGTTGTCGTCTCTACTCCGACCCTAAAGTAGGACATGAACCCTCAAACTTGAAATAAGAAATCTATCACCCCTCGTTCGTCTTGTCCGACCACGGTCCCCTCCCCGAGGTGTCAAGAAGAGTGGTGAACGGTATTCTCGATAACCACACGCACACACACACGATTCAGTAAATCAGTACAGGTTGAAACGCTACGACACCTGACATCGGACGGTCCGAGGAGACAGGTACCCTAAAGGGTCCGTTCTTATGACCTCACCCAACGGTAATGGAAGAGGTCCCCTAGAAGACCTGGGTCATTAACTTGGTATAGACGACACCAAGGACGTAACGTCCAGCTAAGAAATGGGAACTCGGTAGGTGGGTTCCTCCGGTTATAGATAAATGGTTATGAAATAGTAGACAGAGGAAAGTCACCTAACCTTTTATCCACCCCCGTTCCGGAAACAAAACAAGTGACGACACTTGTACGGATTTTGGAAGATTTCAGGGTCCTTCGTAAACATCTTCTTTCCTTCTTTCCCTCTCTATAATCGTCTATTGTCATTGGTTTCGTAAAGTATATATAGCTGAGCAACTCAGATTACTGGAACACTTCATCCTTGGGAAGAGGAAAGAAAGAACAAAAGGTCCATTCCTTTTACTCCCCATCTCTATAATTCAGTCAAAAGAAAGGAAATTTTTTTTATAAATAAATAAACCGACGCGTCCCAGAATCAACGCCGTACGTGAGAACCAACGTCGTACATCCGAGATCAAGGGAGTGGTCCCTAACTTGGGACGCAACCCTCGAGACTCAGAATCGGTGACCTGGTGGTCCCTTTACCGATTCCGTGTGCTCCTGTTTCCGTGTCTAAATAAGCATCCGTTCAGACTGAGGTCTCGGACACGTAAATTGTGACACGGTACCTCGGCCCACGTCTTTCGACAAGGCCTGTGTCTTCCTTCCATCCCCTTTCTAGACTCCGACTTTTTCCAGAGTTCTCCGATCCCTCAAGTCGAGGTATTGTAAACACAGAAGTCGGGAAGGAACGTCATAGAACTGAAGACCGAAGGGAGGACAAAGTCCAGAGGTGACGGCTACTCCGACACTGGTTTCCGTAAGGTGACGAGGGGTGGAAGGGGGTTCGGCCGACGGAACGTTGGTGTTGGGTGTGCGGGTACGACTTGGAGGCAAACGAGACCCCGAGAAACACGTCGGGGGTCCGGGGCCGGGGCCTCTGACCTCTACGATCCTGCACCCACGCGGGGGACTACGGGGGTCGAATCGAGGAGCCGCGTGCCATCATGCTACGTTCGGTTGAGGAGGCGGTTGCTCACGGGCCTGATGGTCGGGTGGGTAGTAAACGTAGACCACCAGATGTCGCACCACGACCGCCGGCCCGAGGGGGAGTTGCGCGACCGGGAGACCCATAAGGACGCGCGCGACGCGCACGTGAGCCACCACTCGCATATGTACACGTTGGACCGCCGGTCGCTGGACGAGAAGTGGGAGAGCGACGGGAACGCGGACAGGATGATGCGCGCCGTGATGACCGGGAAGGGCCTGAAAGACACGGTCGACCGCCCGCGGCAAAAGGTCTACTTGTACATGCCGTCGACGTAGAAGGACTGCGAGTAGTTGCACCTGGCGATGCGGCGGTAGCACGTGGGCGACGCCGACGCGGTGGACGCCGCCGGGGCGCACCGCGCCGACGAGACGAACCCGCACACCCGTGAGTAGGACCACAAGCGGCACGGGTGGTAGGACCGCGTGGTCGGGAGCAGGACGAGGTCTCTGCCGGCGCTGCACAAGGACACGAAGCTCTCGAAGTCGCTGTTCGACACCTTCCCGTCGGATGACGGCGAGAACGACGACCGGCTCCGCAACCCGAAGGACGACGGGGACCGCCGGCACCAGATGAGCAGCCCGGCGCAGAAGACCTGGGACCGCGCCGGGCTGCGGTGCGCCTCGGTCGCCGCCGCCTTCTGCCACGCGGAGGACGACCGCTCGGACCAGTAGAAGGACGACACGAAGCACGGGATGTTGCGGTGCGACCGGCACATGCCCGACGATGCGCCACTCCACCACGGGCGGTCGGGGCTTCGCGCGTTCTTCCACGCGGCCCACGACTACCAGTACCACGACGACCGGCCACGGTTGACGCACGAGCTGGGCGAGCACATGATGAAGTCGCGGCTCCCGAAGGCGTTGTGGGACGCACCGGAGTCGCGGGGCGAGGCCCCGTTCTGGAACCGGCGGTTTCCCCGAGTCCTCCGCGAGCGGCTTGGCGAATGGCTCTGACGGGTGCGGAGACGAGACTGGTGTCGGTCGGTCCCCGTCGAGGTCAGGAGGCTAGGGGCCAGTAGGAAGTGGGGCAGGGTGCTCCTAAGCAGGAAGACTTGGGTGTCATCAAGCACGGTCTCGTGCCAGGCGCGAGAGGGGGGGGAGCGGGGGTAGGGCGCGGAGATCGTGAGAGTCTGTGCGACCCCACACGTGGCCCCCGGCCTTCCCACCCGCGACCCTAAATCCTCACCGTCGAGGGCGAGCGCCTACGTCTTCTTTTGATTCACACCGCGGGTCCCCTCGCGTCTTCCTTCTCGCGGCGACTTTTACAGAAATTGACCCCCACTACCACTCGGCCCCTCCTGGGGAAGAGGTCGGGGATCTTTCACAACGACACTTGGACGGGTACATCTCCGTTCTCTGACCTACTTTACGGGAACCGGCCGTCCTTTGCGCCGGGTGTCGACCATCTACCTCGTCTTCTAGCCACAGGACGGAAATCTGGCTGGTGTCGTCTGAATCCCTTAGTCCTCCGACGCGGACGGGTCGTGACTCCGTATTATAATTATTGTGTTTTCGGATAACCTACGAGTGACTTAACCAAAGGAAGAACAGATCACTGAACTTTGTTAAATCTGGACTGTGGGTCGTACCTATCAACCCCCGTCCCGTTTTAACTCAATCTCCTCAAAAGGGAGGTCCAAGAACCAGGGATAAGGGGAAAGATCCAGGACGAAAGGGGGAAGTTCTAGAGAAGGTAAGATCCAGGAGTCAAGAAGGGTGAGGTGAACCGAGGGGCAGACGACGAAGTGGATATTATGTTATTCCTCTTGTAAGAACAAGATTTCATTGTCAAGAGTCTGAACAACCAGAGTCTGGTAAAATGTAAGAATTTGTACCTCGTAAGGTTTCTTGAAAACGAATATGACACAAAAAAAACTATGAATTGGTATGATCTTTATTTTTACTTATTGAAATTTTCGTCTTTAAACGTTCGTGTGTAAGGTTATCGGTCGGCACTCTCGTTGTCACAATGCTTCGGAGACCCTTTAAAGTAGAGGAACACTCTCTTACTCACTTTTCCTGTTTATTGTCGAATCATCATCATAATACTTTTATCAAATCAAGTCAAGTCAAGTCAGCGAGTCAGCACAGACTGAGACGTTGAGGTACTTGACGTCGTGCGGTCCGGAGGAACAGGTAGTGGTAGAGGGCCTCAAGTGAGTCTGAGTGCAGGTAGCTTAGGCACTACGGTAGGTTGGTAGAGTAGGAGCCAGCAGGGGAAGAGGACGGGGGTTAGGGAGGGTCGTAGTCTCAGAAAAGGTTACTCAGTTGAGAAGCGTACTCCACCGGTTTCATGACCTCGAAGTCGAAATCGTAGTAAGGAAGGTTTCTTTAGGGTCCCAACTAGAGGAAGTCTTACCTGACCAACCTAGAGGAACGTCAGGTTCCCTGGGAGTTCTCAGAAGAGGTCGTGGTGTCTGAAAGAGTTTCTTAGGTAGGGGTCTAGTACGAAATCTTCGTATGGACATGACTTCATAATCTCAAACACATTAAAGAAGGGTCCGATAATATATGTAACAAAAATAATTACGGTCCCTTTCTCGTCACAAGTTCAGTTAACGGTCAACATCAGACATTCCGAACGTCGAGGACCCCCACTCCAACCCCCGTTCCGCTCATCCACGAGATGGGGTCACCTCGTGATAGACCCCTAGGACCTCGACGTCGCCCTCCACCCCCGCCTTCATCGACGTGTTTATGACTCCTCCTCCGCCCCCACCCTAAAAGAGACCCGTCCCTTTTCCCTTGTCTTGTTCCCGGTCCGTTCTTCAAATGTACCTTCATTTAGGCTACTTACTACCTGTCCTCCCGTCCTTGTCCCACTGACGAGAATCGTTCGACCTTCATTCCTTTATCTTCAGACTAAATGGCCGGTGGATGACAAACGAAGGAAGAACTTACCTCAGACCCGACCGTGATACAGTAGGATCCACTTCAGCGAGTCAACACAGGTTGAGAAACCCTGGGGACACCTGACATCGGGTGGTCCGAGGAGGTAGGTACCCTAAGAGGTTCGTTCTTATGACCTCACTCAACGATAAAGGAAGCGGTCCCCAAGAAGGGCTGGGTCCCTAGTTTGGGTCCAGAGGACGTGACGTCCGTCTGCGAAATTGGAGACTCGGTGGTCCCTTCGGGGTACAGTAGGATTCTGGGACTGTAATAATCACTTTAATCGTTCCCTCAACCACTGTACGAGTACAGGACGTACGTAAAGACAGAGAGTTACGACATACAAAGACACACACACACACACACACACACACACACACACACACACAGACACGCACTGACAGTCTCAAAGGGTCCGACACAGTGACCCACAAAATCAAGCATGATTCGGAAAACACAGCAATGGACTCAGGAGGTCTATCACTAAATGTTCCCATTTTACTGGGGACCACCGGTTTGGCCTCTTGACTGGTTCGTAGGAGGGACTCTCGGCACTTCGACTCGAAAGGAAGCAGACCAGACTCCAATCGTCGTAAGACGACGAGATCTGCTCCGGACCACCAATCGTCCAATCGTGGACGAGGTAGGTAACGAGGGAGGAATCCCAAGTCGGGAAGGTCGGGACCCCCGTGGTTTACAGTAGTAGTAGGTTTCAGAGTCGTAAAACGGGATAGGTTTGACTTTGGTTGTCAAAATTTTTTAATAAACTCAAACAAAGGAAACCGGTGTAACGTACCGAATGTCCTAGAATCAAGGGGCTGGTCCCTGACTTGGGTACAGGAGCCATCGCTTTCGTACCTCTTGATTGGTGACGTGACGATCCCTCAAGAGATAAACTCATAAAAATATACGTCTATTCACCTTCTTAAGGTTTCGTTAATTTCGAGTGTATCGTTCATAGAAGATTGAATGATATGTTAAATGAATAAATAATTAATATTGAAAATATCAAATAACAGACAGAGGGGAAGTGACGGGGGGGGGCCGGGTTCATCTTACATTCGAGGGGCTCCCCTTCTTAGAAACCAAGAGACCACATAGGGGTCGTATGTCTTGTCACAGAACGTGGTTTCTTCAAGGATTATTTATAAACAACTTTACTACTTGTCAACTTAGTAAAAGGAAAAAAATTTAAATAAAAAATAACTTCATATCAACTTAATGTTACAACACAATTAATGACGACATCACTTATTAACCCGAAAGGGTACCGAGTCACCATTTCTTAGGGGGACTGGTTATGTCTTCTATATTCAAACTAGGGGCCCAGTCCTTCTAGGGGACTTCCTCCTTTACCGTTGGGTGAGGTCATAAGAAAAAAAAAAATAAGCTAGGGTACCTGACATCGGACGGTCCGAGGAGACAGGTACCCTAAGAGGTCCGCTCTTATGACCTTACCCAACGGTAAAGGAAGAGGTGTGAGGTCATAAGAACGGACCTCTTAGGGTACTTGTCTTCTCGGACTGCCCGATGTGCCCAGTGTTTCTCAACCTGCACTGAATCACTGGGTTGTTGTTTTACTTGTCAACTTGGAACGACATTTCATCAAATGATAGATCGTGCCTGGTTTCTTGTTCAGTTCCTATCAATAATAAGTTCTACCTTCTACCTTCTTACGTCCCCTTCCGTGACCGGTAATTAAATAACCCGTGATCTGTCAGGGACCTCCAAGAACTCCCTCCAAGAACTCCCTCCGAGTCGGGTGGGACTGTGTGACACACCCTATTTGATGTCCCTTTACTCCACTCCTCCTCAGATTCCTCTTTCTGTCCACTCCCCCAACTAGGTCCTCCACACTCAACGCCTCCGTCTACCTTCACTCAAAAGAGGTCACACCTGAGAGGTAGTAAATTCGAGGTCACCTGACAAAGGGGTGTGAGCTACATAGGTGTCCCAAAGGTACTCTTGTCTCTCCGTGGTTATCTAAGTCCTCCTGAAGGGACCGCCGGGTCACCAATTCTGAGGCGCGAAGGTTGTGTCCCCCGAGACCAAACTAGGGATCAACCCCTTGATTCTAGGGTATACGACGTGTCACGTCTCTAATCTAAGTCCTCGACAACGTCCGTCTCCTCCTTAGTCGTCTTCGACTATGTTTGTCCTTCAAATTCCTTCAGACGTCGGTGACGATAAAAGTGTCCTAGGGGGTTACTGACCCACCGGTTGTATTACCGTCGATGTACACCCTTTAGGTCTCTGGTGGGACACAGGTCTTCAAATAGAAAACCCCCCAATCCTTTTGGGTTTCCTCCTTTTACTCTTTTAGAGTCTGTGTCCCTCTTCACACACTTGTGTAACATTTTATGAAAGGTACGTTAACCCAAAGGGGTACCGAGTCGACCATTCTTAAGCGGGTGTTACGCGCTCTGGACGCAAGCTAGGGACCCAGACCTTCCAGGGGACCTCTTCCCTTTTAGATGGGTGAGGTCATAAGACCGGACCTCTTAAGGTACCTGAGATCATATCAGGTACCCCAGTGTTTTTCAGTCTGTGCTGACTCACTGAAAGTGAAGTACGGTTCTGGAATCAAAACACGAGTTTTACGTAACAAAATAAATTAATAATGTTATTGGGAGACTTAATCCTTATTGCTAATGGGGGTGAAATGTCTACTTTGTAGGACCTCCTCGACTCCAGGATTCCAGTGTGTTGGTCCTTCACCCTGCCACAGAGACTCTGAGGATTCGAGGAGATGAGAAGTGTCTTGTGGGATGAAATAGAGGGGAAGGAAATGTCGGGTGACAGAGTAGGGACCAAGGGAAGGTGGGTGGTGAGGAACCGCAGGAAAGGAGAGGAAGGGAGGAGTACATCCGGAGGTGAGAGAGTGGAACTCAGGTGACACAGTAGACAGGGAGGTGAGTCACCTCAAGGAGGAGACCCCCGATTGAGTGGGATGTTGTGTGGTCGGGGAAGGGAGAGGTGCACGGAGGCGGGGTCACGTCTTGGGTGACACCGACTCACTCGCGACTCTTGTCTCGAGTAAGAACCAAGGTTACCACAACCCGGGATTTTGTATGGTGTAGCTCCCAAACCTTCCCGCACCGAGTTCCTGTCGTGGGTTTCGACCTGTGGAGTCGGAAGTACATGAGGGGAGGGGGTGGACCCTACACGGGTTGTAGAGGTTCTATCGTGAGGACTAACAGGTGGTTGATTTGGTTTCTCCTGTAGTGAGGAACCAAGAGGAGTTCCAGGTATAAGAGACATCTTACCAGGCATGTACACCACTCTCTTCGACCTCCTTCTCCTTGTTAGTGACCAGGACTCTATTTAAGTCCTCTTGTTCCTCTGTACGAACAATCGGCACCTCGTAGAACTCCCTTTAGGGACATCCCAACGGTGGACCTCAGGGGACTTCTTTTCACCTCCCCCTCCAATTGGAGGGTGTCTCGGAAGGAAGAGGGAAGAAAGTCCTCTGGGACCTGGGGCCCCTCCGACCCCTTGACAGTGGTACGACAGAGAAGGTGTCCTCTTGACTTTTGTGACTTCCCCCTTCAAAGAGGGTCCCCGAACCTCTTAGGGTTTCCGAGAGTCTTGAAATGGTAGTTTGTTTGGACCCATGATTAAAACCGACAGTGAAGAACCATCACACTGGAACCTTCAACAAATTGGAGAGACTTGGAGACAAAGGGGGTACTTTACCCCTAGTATCGTAGATGAATAACCCAAGATCACTCCCAATTACTCCAGTGGAAACTTTCCGTGGACTCTCTGTAGGTAGGGAATTCCCCCTCGAGAGAAAGGTTGGTCCCAGACCCCTCTTGTCCGGCAACCACTTCAGCCGAACACTACGGGTTCCCCTCTCAAAGACCTTCTGTCGTTCCCAAGGTCCACTTAGGAGCGGGTCTACCTCGAGACGGTCGTTAGTCTTGGTCCCGGTCCCTACCCACTCGTTCCGTCCGCCCCGGTCGAAAGTGCCACGAACCAGTTCCTCCTCCGTCCCCGTCACTGACCGGACAGCGGGAGACCCCCGTGAGAGAGGAGTGACCGGGGAACAGGTAGGGTGTCTGTCTGTTCACCCACCCTTTCACGGGCTTATCTCTCCTCTCCCCCGTACCCTACTTCTTGGTTCGTCTCTTCTTTCCCGTTTTCTCCTCCGACCTCCCCTTCACTCCCGGGCCCGTCCGGGCCCACCCCGGCCCTCTCCCCGGGTCCCGTCCTCCCGCCTTCCCTCTGTCAGACCCTCCCTCTCGCGGCTCCGCCCTCCTCCCTCCCTGTCCCTCCCTCTGGCCGCCGCGACTGTGTCGGAGCTACACACCTTGCCCGACCCCAAACCGGGTGTCCAGTCCGCAGACCGTCATAATACCCTACCTCTCCGGAATCCTCTGTCCCTCTCATAATACCCGACCTCGTCGGAATCCTCTGACCCCTTATAATACCCGACCACTCCGGGCCGAGGTTGACCTCCGCCCTCCTTCCCCACGCCCCGCCCTTCCCCCCCCACCACCACCTTCCCTTATAATACCCGACCTCCGGAGGACGCTGGTCTCCGTTCTCATAATACCCGACCGTTCCGGAAGCCACCGGTCTCCCCCCTCGTCGCCCCCTACCGTGGCCGACGTACACTGACTCCCCCCCCGGTTCAACACCCCCCACCCCTCACCCCCACCCCCTCGTATAATACCCTATCGAGAAACATGGATGACGCCCCTGACGAAGAGGTCTTCTATAATACCCTACAGCACACACCCTCCCCCTCACCCCGGCCCCCTAATAATACCCTACCACCACGTCTTACCCCTCCCGGACTCCTCTCGAAGAGGCTGGGGGGGTGGGAAATGAAAGAACGGTAGGAGTGATTTCAGACGGAAGAAGGCGTGTACCGGGTTCCTCTTGTGGACTTCAGGTGGGGGGTGTGAGACCGACAAACTCGTGGAGTTGGGTAGGATCCGTAGAAGGAATTGATCGTCGGTGGAGGCCCACGACTCCCCCTTTGCTTGGGGGACTCCTACGCCTCTTCTAGGGTTTCGTCCCAACACCACCGGTCACCCGGTGTGGAGGGTGGACAGGTACAGGGGAACCGAGGGGTAGGGGAACCCAGTGAGAGGAAGGGGAACAGTGAGGGAAGGTGTTTCACCCCCGGGAACTAGGAGGAGAGGAAGGGAGAGGGGAGGTAAAGGAGAGGTCGAGGGAGGTGTCGGCATTGGTCATTTTGTCCGCCGGTCGATAATACCCTACCGACGAGGGCCGTCGAGACGTCCCTCCCCCGCCAGTGGCGCCTTACAGAGAACACCCACCGATAATACCCTACCGGCGGAGAGAGAGAAAAAAACCCCCCCACCCCCGATCGTTCTTCCTAATAATACCCTACACGGGTCGTGTCGACCCACCCCGACAGGACTCATCCACTTCGAGACCCCTCCCCCCCTCCCCCTTCCTTTCCTTCCTTCTCCCTCCCTTCCTCGACCCCTCCCACCCCACTCGGGACCTCGGTCTGGACTCCGGACCGTTCTCACTGACCGACCTCTCCAAGTAGGCACTGTCGACAAACTTCTCCGGGGCCCCCGTCTGATCTCGATCGACCTAGACTTCGGACCTGTGGACCCAGGGATTTGTCGAACACTCGATGTTCCCACCGACTCAGGTCCGGACGTCACTCCTCCGGACTCAAGACCGACCTGACATCGAGTCCATCCCCAGGCTGGTCCCCTCGACACGGTGGAACGTCGGTGTGGCCTCCTCGTTCTGACTCAACCGAGGAGTCCTGTGTACACGTCACCACGGGGGGTCGGGACATGGTGGAGGTAGGACGGATCGGCAGCCGGACGTGACAGGGACACCGAAAAGACAGGACACAACGAAAGGGTTTGGGGGAAAAGACTGTCTCGTCCTTGTGAGAATTTACAGATCGCTTGTCTCAAAGACCCTGAGTGTCTTGTCTCTACCTCTCTCTTGATGTCTCATACACGACTTTTGAGGTACCTGTTGGGTGACACAATAAGATCCAAGAAGACATGGTGTCCCTCCCTTCGTCTTGTGATTCCATTGTCCGATCTCTCCGACAGGGGAACCCACGTAATTAGTCCTCTAATAGGGTGGGAATCAGAGACACCCGGTTAGAGCGATCACCAAATAAATATTAAATAGACCCTCCCCTCGGACCCCGGTCCCATCCCTCCCCCTCGTGTCTCCGCCTTCCTGGTGTTGTCACAGCACTTGTAAGATCGGGGGACCTTCAGTTCCTCTCTTCTTCTCGGAAACTGGATGGGAACACCACCATAGTTCTTCTCCACCCCTCATTCTCCTCGGTTCCCCATTCACCCATGTTGGCCGTCCTACCCCATTTCCCGACACCACCCGTTTTCCTTGGTACACACAGAGGTGTCTGTTCTTCGACACTGATAGGTCAATGTTTTGAGAAGAGGACCAAATACTTAGAAACACCATTGAACCACATATAAACCCTTCGTCTCCCATACCCCTTCTACATCTGTAATGTCTTGCTTTAAACTCCGGGTCTCCGTCCGACCTAGGGGATTTCTTTACCCCCCTCTCCTCCCGTATTATTACGAAACCGTCGAGACATCCAATCATTCTTGAAGGACTTTCCTCCATCTACCATGGAATTACTTTCTCGACGGAGGACAGGGGGTTCACTCCTCCCGTCCCAAACGAGAACCAGGAGTCTTATTCGTACCCCCTCCTAAACGTGTTTACTTACCCCGGGTTGGAACTTCTGTTCTATTAACTTACCCTTCTGATCCGTCGGAACGTCTTACCCCCTTTATCGGACACACGGTCTCACCTACACGACTTTCCCACCAGATCCCTCACTTCAGTCCGTCCTCGACCCCCTCTCTCGACAGTGACCACAAGACGAACCTTCGGAAACAACAACAAGTCGGCGAATCAACACAGACTGGGAAGTGCTGGGACACCTACCGTCGTGGTCCTAAGGAACAGGAAGTGACAGAGGACCTCAAACGCGTTTGAGTACAGGTAACTCAGCCACTACAATAGGTTGGTAGAGTAGGAGACGACGGGGGAAGAGGAGGACGGAAGTCAGAAAGGGTCTTAGTCTCAGAGAGGGACAGTCAGTCAAAAAACGTAGTCCACCGGTTTCATAACCTCAAAGTCGAAGTCGTAGTCAGGAAGGTCACTTATAAGTCCCAACTAAAGGAAATCCTAACTGACCAAACTAGAGGAACGTCAGGTTGTCTAAAAGTTCTCAGAAGAGGTCGTAGTGTTAAACTTTCGTAGTTAAGAAGGCACGAGTCGAAAGAAATACAAGGTCGAGAGTATAGGTATGTACTGATGACCTTTTTGGTATCAAAGCTGATCTACCTGGAAACAGGAAATAGCCGTTTCACTACGAACCTTCGTATCCCTACGACTAAAGGGATTCGTTCACAGACGGAGAGGACTTAAGTAGAGAGGAACGGTCGAGAGGTCAGGACTCCAAGGGTCTCCTCCCTCCCAGTAGACCGGTCCGGGAAAGAGATCCCTTCACTCTAATCTTCCCGTTGTGTGAGTGAAGACCAGTCCTTCCCGGAGAGGATCCTCCTTCAAGGCCAACGAGAAATTGGACAACATGGGCGTTCCCGGAACCTGAACACACTTTTTCCGTGTCCTCTCATCTCCTTCTACAATAGACTGAGATCCCAGACCTCACTCCCGTGATTCCTTCACCACGACTCTATGACCAAGAGTGGGTCCAAGAGACCCCGAGTCCTTCTCCTTTTTCACTATCCGATATCCGAGTCCAAGAGATTCCCGGTTTCCTAAAATTCTAACCCAAGAGACTGAAAGAATCCAATCCAGGGGTCCCATCGACGTCCCATCCATGTCCATTCCTTCCCTTATCATATAAAGACCTCCGAAGGAACACCGTAATATTTACTTTTTCCGTAAGACCCTACAACTGAAAATGTGCCCTCCCCTTCTACCACTCATAATATGTCACTACTCCCAAAAAAACCACCCCCCCTTCTTACCCTGAAGTTGTTCTCCTCCTACCTCCGTCAACCTTCACAATACTCTGAAGTCCTATGCTTACTCTTGTATATTTACTCTTTGTACCCAGTAACCAGTCGGCCTAAACCACAAGTTCGTACGACACGAATCAGAGAGTCAACACAGGTTGAGAAATTCTGGGGTACCTGACATCGGGAGGTCCGAGGAGATAGAAACCCCTAAGAGTCCGTTCTTATGACCTCACCCAACAGTACGAGAAGAGGTCCCCTAGAAGGGTTGGGTCCCTAACTTGGGTCCAGAGGGTGTAACGGGTGCCTAAGAAATGACAGACTCGGTGGTCCCTTCGGGAATCACAAGTATATATTTCTATTATTAAGACCGTACAACTCCTCAGAGAGTCCTTCCTTCGTGTACTACTGGAATATCCCAAAGACATAATCTTTACGAAACGACCTACCTACCTGTCATAAAAGGTTAGTTTTAGGGAATCATGTATGTATCCCTCGTCTCTCCTCTAATAGAATTGGTAGGCAGATGCAACATTTAGGAGATGTTCATGGAGGGTGGAGATCTTCCTGGTGACTCTTAGAGATGACCCTAGACTACAGAGGACTCTGGTCAACCCTAAACAAAATAAGGGACACTGTCCTTTAATCCTTGATCGTGACACAAAGTAACTGTGGTCTGTAAGACAGATCGGAGTCGTAAACTAATAAATCCGAAGAACTTCCCTCCGTAATACCACGGGTCGAGACACGGAAAGATCCATGAGGGAGTTGTAAACAACGTATTTGTACTCATGTTCCTCTCGTTTAGGACCCAGAAGCACTCGTCTATCGTTCTAGAAGTCAAGTGTGGTACCACCCTACAGGTAAGTATCCTTACTCTTACCTGACGAACTGGACCCCTCCACCATACCCTATTCCTGACGACCTTACAACTCTTTATCAGAAATCCACCCCCCAACAGTAACAATACCCTACGAAACCCCACTCGATTTGAAGTACGCTTCTCAACTGCGACTAGGACCCTCCCCAACCCCCGTCCTCCTCTTCCCCTGCTGTCTACTCTACCGACCTACCGTAGTCCCTGAGTTACCTCCACTCAGACTCACTTGAGGCCCTCAACCACTACCTGTCCCTCCGGACCGTACCACGTTAAGTACCCCAGTGTTTCTCAGCCTGTGCTGACTCGCTGACTTGACTTTGAAATACACTTACCGAGTAGACCAGTCGTGTGATAAACCAACCAGAATGACTTTTGAATGGACTTCCATTCACAGACCTCTTGTGGACCCAAAACCACCCTGACCCACCCCAGGATCCAACTGACAGTGAAAGACCCACAGACCTTTACTACCTACTCCTTTCGCTCCCAGACAGAGTCTGTAGTTCTCCGAAACACGGTCCTGTGACGAAACCGAGTAATTCCCTACTTCCACACATGTCCAACCCCGCCCCTGTCCCATTACACCCATCGGGCGAAGTGGGAGAGACCACACCCACAATCTTATCTGACTGTCGGAACCTCTACCTCCTCCATACTCATACTTATAATACCCTACAGACCGACTTTTCCATATCCCCATCACATCACCTCCACTTCGTAATACCCTACACTGAGACCCAACACGACCCTCATAATACCATACAGACCAACTGGTGCTCAAGAAACGTTAATAATACCCGACAGTCACACACCCACCCCCTCACTTTACTACCCTATAGAAAGGTCACAATCTCCTTTCCTCTAATCAACAGGTAGACACCCCACTGCCATACCGACAACTAGTAATACCCTATAGAGAGACTACCCCTCCTCACCAATAATTCCCGACACCTTGATCTTACTTACACACTTCAGACCCCCAGCTCAACACTCCTAGATCGGACGTCCCCGACTCCCGTCGCGGTCCCCAACCCAATAATACCCTACAGTCATGACTTTCACCCTCTGACTAATAATGCCCTACACACACCCTCCTCCGGCTTCACAGGCAACTACCCCCCCCCCACTCAAAGACTGATAATACCCTATAGTTTGACCCCCACCTACTTCTCACCAATAATACCCTACAGACACCCCCTACCCCTACTCATAATACCCTACACTCCGACTTCCCGACCCTGCCCACGAATAATACCCTACCGGTACCCTTCCCTCTCCACTGCTTAATAATACCCTACAATCGCAATCCCGGTTCTCACTTCTTCAACCGTTTCCTATCGATAATACCCTACAGCCCCCCACCCCTATTTCCCAATCAACGTTTTCCAGACGTTATAGTACTCTACAGTTGTTGGGACCGTACATACACATACCACACACACACGCACCCCACCATCACCACCACCCCCCCACCACAGGCACACATAATACCCTACCGGTCCTCCACCCACCAACGGGCCCACTGTGCGCGCGCGCGAGAGCTTCCCCCGCACCGGTTACCAACGGCCTCGCTGCTCCCCCGCCCCCAACGGGCCCTCTGGATTCCTCCTCCCACCGCCATCACCTCCCCCCCCAACCTCAACCAACTCCAATAATACCCGACAGGCACCCCCCCGCCCCGGACACGCCACCCTAAAGGGCCGGCCACAAAGCCCGGGAAATTCTCCGCTGCGGCCTCGGCCTCGGTAAAAGGGGGGAAGCCGGCGCCGCTCCTCCTCGGCCTCGCCCTCACTGTGGCCCGGCCTGGGTCGCGCTGGACGCCGCCGAGGCCCCACTCCTCTCGAGTCCCAAGGATCTCTCTGCGGGGAGAGTCGGGCTGGTCGGGGCTCCCAGAAAGGAAGTGGGTCAACGAGGAGCCCGCAGGGGCCCGGGCGCCTGGCGGGGGACGGGGCCCTCGGCTGGGACGGAGAGGGACGGGCCGTCACGCGGGTCGGGGGCGGGCTGGGCTCAGAGCGAGAGTCGCTGAGGGTAGAGCATGAGCCGGAGGGTGTTACGGGCCGCGGGGGGAGCGGGAGTCGAGTGAACGGGGGGCCCTGTGCACCGAGCCGGGGGACGGGCCACCCTCACGGCCGGGGCGTGCGGGGACGGAGGTCGGGGGGCCTCGCGGCTCGGAGGTGCGGGGGAGCAGGGGCGGCGAGGACACCTCTCGGGCCCAACAGGGTCTCCTGTCGGAAACCTCTCGACGGGACAGACCCCTGACCGGGGAGGGGTCCGCGTCCCTCCGCGGGGGGGGTGGGGGTTCACTGGAACACAGGGGCTCGCGGAGCGGCGGTCGGCGGAGGGGGCCGGGGGNACGCCGGTGAGCCTGGGGTAGAGGGCAGTGCGGGCCGAGGCAGGTCGCCGGAGAGGGGAGGGGTGCGGCCGTGGCCGGACGGGAGCCCCCGCGGCGAGAGAGACCCCCCGAGGTCAGCCCCTCGGTCGAAGGCCCGGCGGGGGCCCTCACACCTTGATTCAAGTCGGACTCACCAAGCCCACGGGACGAGCCCACCGACTCCCCCCCGGCCCCACCCGCCTTTCGCGCCGCCCCACCCCCTCCCCCGGCACGCGCAGTGACTGACAAGAGAAAGAGAGGGGGGAGGGGGCGTGTCACTGAGCCCGGTCACAGCTCCCGGGGCCCGGCGTCCGTCCTCGTCGACCCGGTTAAGGGACCGGCCCTCGCCTTCCCCTACCGCAGCCCGGACCCGAGGGGCAGGGGGACGAGGCGCCCGTCGCTCCTCCTGCTGTACCTACGTGAAAACTTGTTGTCAGACGGGGGTGGGGTGGGTCCATTGTGGAAGGGGGTCCCGGGGGCCCGTCCTTCCTCGGTAGACCCGGGAGGGATCACTGAGACCTCTCCGTCCCAACTCAAAGACCCGAGGGTGGTACGTCGGACTCCATCTCCCGTAGGCGTCCCTCACCAAGGGAAGACGCCTCGAGGCCGCGCTCCCCCCACCTTCGGTACACGGAGGACCCGAGGCGCCTGGCGCCACGTTCGAACGACGTGACAGAAACCCTTGCGAGACGCCTAGGGCCAGCTCCCTCGAGAGCCCCGACCATCAGAAACGCACCACACCCAAGGGCTTCCTGACGTCCACGGACCCTGGGGACCTCCGACCCGCGCCGCCGTCGCCGCCACTCCCCCAACTCCTAACGAGAACCTCTTCTGGCAGTCTCGTAGAGACAATCGTCCTAGAACACCAACGACGACACCTTTTCTTTCTCCCTCACGCCCAATGAGAGACTAATAAAAATCGAAGACTAGTCAATGGCCGAAAGACACGTCAAAGTTGACACACTTCAAACTTAACGCGAGGAGTCAACCCTAGATCTCGCGAAAATCAGTCCGTCTAACGACCTTACAATTCTCACCCCGACCCCATCTTACAGTATCGGACGTCCTATGTAACCCTCCCCGTCTTTCTTCCCTCCACTATTGGACCCGTGGGGAGAAAGAGACCGTTCAGCCAAATTAGGACCGAAAAAAGGGTCTTCCGAGACGGGACGAGTCCATCGGATCCTAAACCCGACCACCACACTTCACAAACACATCCACACAACCCCCAACACGACAGACACTAAACCCCACCGAGGAACCTGACCGGTTTGGGCTTAACAAAATTGGTGGGAAGGACCAACCTTACTGAGAACAGATAAGAGTCTACTACTAACAACAATACAAAGATTTCACCTAGAGACAGAAGAGACAGAAAAGAAGTCTCGTGGATCGATTCAGTGGATAAACACAAGAAGTAGAAAAATGAACGGTAAAAAAGTAAAGGAAACATATATAATTCAACCCTAGGACGACCGAGACAAAAACAAAGGGTCGTTTGTAGAAAGGGAAAACGGAAGAGAGAGGAATCGAGGTCGACGTTCAACTCCACCAGACCCTTTCTACCAAGGTGTAAACCGCGAAAGAATCAACCTTCAGAGGGGAAGGTGGGCCCATGTGAATCCTCTCTCCCAGTCACAAGAACAACTCAAAAGTCGACGACCCTAGTCTTTGACTCCGAACTTAGGACAGTGGCACCTCCCGTGTCACCGTCTAAAGACACGACACCGGGTCCTACGCCCCCTCCCACTATCACGACTCTCCTAGGACAGGAAAGACACCCCCCGTACTCTTCGTCGTCACAGCAGGGCGGTCACGACCGAGGTGTAGACCCAAAGGGTAACCGGGGAGTCCGACCCCGACGGGGACACAACTGACCCTTGACACGCCCGAGGGTCCCACTTGAGACGGGGTTCGACATCACACTGGGTCAAAAAGGTGAACGGTGTGGGGTAAGGACGGGGAGAGGGTTTAGAAGGAGATATAGTCGGTCAAACGGAGAACGGTCTCGTCGTGTAGACGGACTCTTCAACCTCCCAGAAGACACCACCTTCCCCCAGGGGAAACGGATACACTTAACAGGGTCAGAGGTGAAGGTCGAAACTACCACTGAGAATCTCTACATCAACTGACCCCTGTCCCTGTCATGTCCCTACTAAACCCTCTTCCCGAATCTTTTACCAAGAAAGACGACTCTAGGTTCGACCACAAGGTAAGGGTCCCCTTACCCTCCCCGACAGAACACGGACCGGACTAGGGCCGACTCTCCCTTTCCCCCTCCGACTACGGCGAAACAGGTCACACAGAACGAGGGGTCATAGACGGGGAGTGTCCTTCCCACCTCGGTCTCCGCAAAAGCCCGGTCAAGACCCCCGGTCCTCGATTCTTGGACACAGCCTCTGACAACAGGTGATAAGATCCACGACGAGGGAAAAAGAGTCGACCAACCTATCTACCGTCGGACATTGGAACAATCTCCACGAAATCCTAGACACCGGACGTGAGACCCATCTCCACTACTCCTTCGACTCAAAGTCTCTGAACGACACCCGAAGGTAGGGCGTTCCTTCCGGTTGGAAAACCCACAGTCTTTCTTCCAACACATGAGACTGTGTCATGGCGGTTTGAAAACAATTTGGAATCGAGACTACTAACTTTAGGATTGCTAACTCCCTCATTGAGTCCGGGAGTACACCCCAGTGGGAAGTTCCACAGAACCCATAGGAACAGATCCTGTAATCTTACCGCAGAACGCTTGACACAGTAGGGTCCCATCACAATCCTCTCCACCGCAAACCTGCACCACGGTCCACTAGTAAACCCTTTAGATACTCTCCCATCAGAAAAGGGGAGGCCGATGGAGAGAGGTGGGTTGGGGGGAGGGGACGATGAAGGACAGACAGGAGACAACCGTCGACCCACGGGACCCGACCGAAGACACCAGTCCTCGGTAAAAGGGAGAGAAGTCACCTACTCCGTAAGGGAGGAGGAGGTGAGGGAAGAGGTGGGGGGGGAGGAACCCGCCCCCACCGAACCCTTCCTCCCTCCTCCCTCGACCACGCGACCATACTTACAGACAATGTTTCCTTCGACGGAGGACCGGAAGAGGGGGTGGGAACCACGGGGAAGGGTGGATACGGACGGGACCTCGAGAGTCGTAATGGGGTCCGAAACACACACGAGGATCGGCCATCCTCCGCCTCGGTCTACCCTCCTCCTTCCCCCCCCTCTACCACTGTCGACCCGACTAAACCCGGGGACCCCTCTTCTCCGATGACTGGGTCCTCTTCGATCCTTCCTTGTCATCTCGACCTCTACCCCTTCCCTTCAGGCTAAACCCCCACCCGTGCTATGATCCGACTGTCGACTTGGACCCCGAATCTCAAAGACCACCAAAACTCGTCACTACTCGGTTTCCCCCAATCACTTCCTACACCAAAGGCCCTGGTGACTCGTCCATGACAAGACCCTTACACGACTCCCACAACAGAAACCAACAACAAAAGACCCATCCTAAAAAGTAAGAGTAAGTACCAAAGACCTTATATCCTCCCGACCCGGACAAAGAAAGGGAACCAATTGACATACGTCGAACTAAGCCGACAGGACCACTTGCATACCTCCTGAAGACGAGTCCCAGACCCCTCGACGGACTCCACCCGGGTGAAACCGGGACGTCCGGACAAAGTTCCTAGAGGTCGAGAGACAGACAAAGACAGGGCTCATAGTCGAAGGTGACCACCGCACACATCGTCGAGAGAGGTCACCTTAGACCCTGTTCTCCACCCCCTTAGTTCTGATTTCGGAGACCTAATCCGCGATTGGAAAACGATAACTAGAGAAGGGACGTATGGCAAGAAACGATTTATTTACATCTTTTGCTTCTCCTGGGTCTTCTCCTGAACAGTCTTCGTCTCTGAGGTTTCGAGTTCTTCTTCTTTTTCGGATTCTTTGGAGCTCTGGGATTTTAAGGATTCTCGTTCGCGGTTTTTTTCCTCCACTCACCCACTGACTACGGTACCCCTCATCCTCCTTCCGTCCTCCTCGGGACTTCCCGACCTCCCGACGCCGGAAGCGAGCGACCGGGACCTCACCCAACGGTCCAGGGTCCGTAGCGGAGCCGCGACAGGACTCCGGTCGTACACACATCGTACACACACAGACAGAGGGAGAGGGGGGAAGGGACGAGGTCGCAAACGAGAATACGGCCGTCGACCCCCTGTCGAGACCCCTCCCCGGGCTCAAACACCTCCTCCTCCTTCTCCAACGGGACGCGAGTCTGTCGCTTCCGTCGCTGATGTGGGGACCATTCTTCTTCTTCTTCTTCGACCCGGGATTCTTCCTCTTCTTCTCATTTAGGTTCGCCTTTCTCCTCCTCCTCCTCCTGCTCCTACTGCTGCTGAGCTTCCACGGACGCAAAGGTGGAAGAAGAGACAAGAAACGAAGGGTCTGTGAGACGACGGGGACTCTAACTCAAGAGAGGAGGACAAAGATTACTAAAGGAGAATGGGGGCTGAACGGTCGGAATCAACACCGAGTGTAGGAGACCACTCACACCCGTGAGCCTCAGTTCGGAACTGGGACGAGAAAGATGTCCTCGGATTCAGTAGGCGAGTCGAGAACCTTCTGACCCCGTACCTTCTGTAACTGGTACACAAGAGACTCCTCCTAATAGCGTGGGAGTGGTTGATGTTCCGGAAGTCGGTCAAACAAGCCATTTGTCCTCCCAGAACCCCTACCGTACCTCACGTGAAGGTAATAGAGAACAACGAAGGTAGCGGTAGAAAATAAAAATTTGAAAAGGAGAAAAGACAAGGACGACAAAGAGGGGGTCTGGGGAGTAACGACGGTTTTTGGGGTTCTAACGGCAGAGGTTCTACTACTACCAAAACCCACGCTTCACCGCCCTCAAGTCGTGGTTGTTGGGGAAGTTTCCGTCAAGACCCCGAAGACACCGTCGCCGACGTCGCCGCCGTCACCGACACCAACTCTCGTACCACTGCCGGTGACTTCACCGTGGCGGAGGTGGGGGACACCTCCACGGATAGGCGTTCCGGTTCTGGTTTCTCCCGTTTCCACTTTTACCCCGGGTCACCTTCACCCCCGATCACACCAACCGTCTGCACACCTACACGACAAGACAGTCGGGTTTCTATCTTCGGTCCTCCCTCCTTACTTAGAACCCAGTCCTCCCTTTAAACCCTTCGAGTCACATCTTTACAAAATCCACCCCGCATAAAACAACCGAACCGGTTTTTCAAGGAAGCTAACAAAAGGTATACTACCGAGATCAGAGCGAATCAACAGGAAAAAAAAAAGTAAACTTTGTCAAAACAATCCAGCATAACCACTACCAACAGTATAGTCACACATAAATTTTTTTTTGATGGTTTTAACCTAAAAACACATCAGTAAAATCATAACTTCTGTTTTCTTCTTTCCGTTGTAAAACCGTATAATGCGAAATAATAAAGTTCTTTCCACTTTTTCGTTGACTTTACGTTTTTTTCTAAACACGTCATACACCTCTTCCACGACACTGACTAGCTTACACAGTTTTCAGTATACGTTTCCAAGCCCGACCTCCAAAGAGTGACCTGCTACGAGGTACCAACCCATCTGGTTAACTTCAACTATCACTAGTTTAGTTCTGTAATTAACTCTTGTCAGTTGTGTCATTACACCTTGTCTTCTCTAGCACTCCGTTCACTTTACTTGGTGGTGGTTGATGTAGTTTCTGACCAGAGGTAGGATTGTTTCCACTACAACACAAACACCACCCTAACCTTTCCTCAGGAAATAATCGAGGTAGTCCCATTCCGTTCTAACGTACAAAGAAACTACTGTTCCGTTTTTGACAATGTCGGACCGACCCTTCAAGCTAAGTAGGTGGGACAAGTAGTCTGTAACGTGGAAGTCTAAAGGTAAATAAAAATAGAAATATTTTAAGACAATTACATTTTTTCAAGTCAAAGGACGTTCTGACATTTTCCGTGGACCTTATCAAGAAACGAGTTTTTCTTTTTAAAACCCTTGTGTCCTAATACTTCAACGGTCTTTTTACCGTCTTCCATCACCTTGTTTTACTACCTATGTAACACATTATTTCAAGAGGTTGCACTTTTTACACAGAATTTAAATGAATTTTTCCGTGAAAAACCGGTTGGGTCACCCTTATGAAACCCACCACTTATAAAAGAAAAGGGGTGCAAGACGAGACAATACCTACAAACCTGACGTACTAGAGTGAACGAAAGAGGATTAAATCCAGGGTTACGAGCCTCCTTCGGATTCCCATCGGGAGCACAGGGGCTGCGGTTCTTCGGATTTGGGTTCTTTCATCGAGGGGACTTTTAGTTCGACCCTCCAAAACCAAGATTCTCCTTTTCTAGGAGCCACTCTCGGGTCGGACAGGGACAGGGGACCACTACCACGGAATCGGGCACCTCTCCTACCACAGAATCAAGTCCTAAGTGGAAAGTGCCACCAACGACTTCATACACCCCTCAACCAGTATCTTGTCCCGAGATCCGAGTGACACATTCAGGAACGGTACTAACGTCACGGGGTTCACTTCTTGTTAAGGGAACAGAGGGAAGGGAACGGAGGGAAGAGGTGGTGAGAGAAGGGGAACCGGACTTAGAACTCAGCATAAAGAAGAGCGGGGTAATCTCACTCCTGCTACTGAATCTACACCTCAGACTGAAGCTGCTGCGGTCATAGTTATCGATAAGACAAAGACTACCAAGATGATCGGCGTCATCGGCGTCAGCGTTCTTTGACGCCTGGTGCTTTTTCTTTTTCTTTCCACACGACGAAAAGACATAGTTATACACTGCCCGACTCCCCTTACTGACCCCTCCGTAGAGGGATTCCTCTACCCCGGACCCGAAGTCCCCACCCCCCTCCACCAGCAAAAGATTATTGACCCGAAAGGGAGAAGGAACGGGTCCGCTCCTCCTCCACTGACGATACCTACCAATACTCTGTCTGGTGGTCCTGATAACACTCCACACGGTCGTTCCGCCTCTCTAGTAGGACACACTGTGCACAGGGGCGCGTATGGTGTACCAGACGAACCTGGGCCTGTACCTCTTCCGTGGGCTCCCGTTCACCTCGACGGGTGTGACACACTCACGGACCGAAACTCCCGTCCCCGAACCCGCCCCCCTCTGTGCGACCACGACGACCGACACCCGAAACCCTACGAGAACCTCCTTACGACCCGCACCAGGTTGACCCACCCACCCCCCACCAACATTGGACTGAGACACCAGGAGTTGAAGTCCTCTTCCTTCCGTAGGTCACCCTCCGTTTCCTCCTGTTAAGCCTCCCGCTCCTCTAGGACCTCCTCCAACCCCCTCTGGGGCTCCTTCTCCTACTAGTGGTGTACCTCAAGACAGCCCAGACGTTCCTACCGCCCCTCGACGAGACGACACTGTGGACAGGAAGGAGGATGGTGTAGGTGACGGATTTGGGGGGGGAGGGTCTCTAAGGGTTACCGCTTACCGACACAGGGGCGACGTGCCACTCACGGACCGGGGTTGACCCGGTTCCCAAGTGGGGAGAAGGTACACCCGTAGAGGTCCGACTCCACGTCCTCTCTGACGACCTCTCGACCTCCGGAAACTCGGGGCCTTGGCCTCAAAAGGAAGGAAACACCAGGACCCTACGGAAAGAGAACCCTTTGATATCCTGACTGAAGGTTGTCTCGACTACGAAACGGACAACAGGGTTCACCCTACAGTGGGTCCTGTAGGAAAGAACAGAACTGTGGTTGGAACTCCAGAACATCGAGTCAGTATATTGCCGGTGAATGACGACAATGATCCAACCACGTTTTCATTTACTCCAAATCGTGACAACTTGAAACGGTAAACTATTAACCTTATGTAAGGATTTACACCAACACAATATGTAGTAAAATTACCTATAAAGAACCAAATACAGAAAAGATTGTTGATCAATAAAATACACATAAAATTTGACACCTTTACTACAATCTGTTTTTCGTTTAAGTTAGTTAAAAAAATAAACTCAAGTTTTACCCAGTATTTCGTCACCTCTTTTGAGTCATAGTTGTCGTGTAAACCGGGTCCTTGACGATTACTTACATGTCAAGTTATCACCAAATTCTTCAGACCGTTTCCTCTACTCTTGAAACTTCTACTCGCATCACCGGTTAGTACCCTGCAACTGTCACTGGTTGACTCTCATTAGTAGCTTCGAGTAGGAGAATTTTGATGCATTCTTAAACGACTTCTTGAGTTGTAGTTGGTAAGATACCAACAAGCCGTAAACTTCGTTTAACCTTTCCAAAACTTCACAGCAGTAGAGAATAAGATACGTTGTTACTGTTTGGTAAAGAGTTAGTCTGACACTATACGTTGTTTTTCACATAAAATACGTTATTGACCGTTGTTGGTCGAGTCACCAACCCGACTCTTTTGCGAGGTTTCGTAGACGGTTCGGTTTAAACGTGGTTTTTTTCCAGCACCAGTGACCACCAGACGACGGCCAGACTAGGTGATGTCGAAAGATATAGGGTCACTTTGGTAGTGTAAAACCTTCACACGAGACGTTTAGCTACTCTACGTGACTTTCGATATCACGGACGTCGGTCGTAACCAGTTACTTTCACACAATCAACGAGTCATCATAGGCTGAGAAACGTTGGGGTACTTGATATCGGGTGGTCCGAGCAGACAGGCACCCTAAAGGGCCCGTTCTTACGACCTCACCCACCGGTAAAGGAAGAGGACCTCTACAAGGGCTGGGTCCCTAGCTTCGGGTCAGAGGACGTAACGTCCCTCTAAGAAATAACAGACTCAATGGTCTGGATGTCGTCACTTTCCCAAGCTAAGAAGAGGTACTGTCGTGAGTTGGTATGTACTGTGTTAGTTGCGAAGTTAGTCTTTCAACTACAGGTTAGTTACAACTTGTAGCACACCACAAGTGTGTTACAAGTTAGTTTTTCAACCTGTTTAACCCGATGTTTTAAAACGAAGTAGACGGTATAAGTGGACTGGAGATACAGACAAAGAGGGCTGATGACGATGAAGTTCGTCGAATTGTTGAAAAACGTCCCTCTTACGAAGGTGTTGGTCGTACTACACCTTTTACGAAAGGTTCTTAAGTAACTTAGCGCTTCGGACCTAAAAATGCGGTGTCCTTATTTGAATGAAGAGTAACCGTTTTTACACAAATAACACAATCAGGGATAAAACCAACTATTTTGACACAAACTCAGATCAATTTTACTAATTGACAATTTAAAGTGTCAGGTTTTGACGTCAATACAAACGTGGTTAGATTATCTAATTTGCTCCTTTAGACCCGACGTCCGGACACTGAAGAGACACGGATGAACGAGATCGACGATCGAGACAATCCGTCTATCCTCACTACAGTGTGGTCAGGACCTGATTCAGGTCTTTGTGACCTAAGACAAGAGAGTTTCCCAAAACCTTAACTTTCACTCAAAGTTAAAACTTAACTTTACTCTGAGATGTTTGATACTCCAAGTTCGACGAGAGTCCATATGTAGAAGAGCGATACCATTACGAAACCATAACTGAGTAGAGAAAAAGAGAATCACAGGTCGAGAATTCCCATTTCAAGTCTTCTAGGATTAGACCTTCACCCCAGTCGGTGGTAGAGGGTGCGGTCACGGAGCCGGGGGTCTACGACTAGGGTTGTGAGGCAGGGGGTTCGGGAACCTCCCCGCCGGTCTCGCCGTCAAGAAGCAGTTCACCGTTCCCTACAGCATGACCGTGACGAGCACCCACAGACTCGACGTCCACTCGGACCCTCTCTGACCTACCCCGCCGTAACTCTCATGTCGGACACCTCTCTGCCCGCCGACAGTGAGACCCACTACAGAAAGAGCTGGACGAACGTCAACCTCGATGTGACAGTTCACTACAAGGCTTTGATAGTCGCCTTCTTACTGTACCTACTTGGTGGGAGACCCCTGAAGCCACCACTGCTCCTCTTCTCAGCCTTCGCCTTCTTGTTCCTGGGATTTAAACGACTCTACCTCCTCGCGAAGATAGCGATACCCTATTTCGGGCTCACCTACTACTAGGTGGCTTAAGAGTTGGTGTCCATGGCCACCTCGGCCGGCCCGTAGGACCTCCACCCAACGCATAGGAGTCCTCTAAGTCTTTTACCTGGAGTGGTCATTGAGTGTCAGCCTGTTCTGTGAGTCACACAATACATAATTGACTGACTTAGGACCGGAAACTCGGTATCTAACATCTAATCTCTAGTAAAAACCACGTTTCTGACCATCTGGTCTACATAACCAAGACTTAGGCACACCGTAGACCGGAGGAGTCTCCGGACCAAACCTTGTAGATAACAACCGCCAAAGCCTCTCGTTCTGACTGACCCCTCGACTCGTCCCCCCGGAAGACCGAGTCGCGAAAGAGGAGAACTGGAACGTCGCACCTGTTCTTCCCGGTGCAGGTGATGAACTAGTTCACCGCCCTGGAGGGGATACTGGTCCGTAGGACCCTCTCGCTCCTACACCTCTAAGTCCTGATGCTGGACAAGTTCGTCTCGATGACCTTAGTGTCCACTCGCTGGAGTCACTAGTCTCGACGACGAACAACTCTTCCTGGGGACCGTCACGACACTGCAGAGACAGGAGAAGTCCCTCAACTACTCCCCACTCCTCCCTGCTGGTCCGTTCTTCGAGTTCTTCCACTTCGACTCCTTCAACCTCTCCGGGGGACTTTGGGGTTGCCAACTACACTCAACCGTCTTTTCCCGCCCGTCCTGCTGCACAGAAGACACGAGGAGACTGTCACCACCAGATTCTGTAAGTTCAACCACATCGATTTTACGAAGTGTGTCTACCGAAGGACCATAGCGGTGTAAAGACCTTTGGTCCCCTTTTCATAACCCTTATGAAATAAAAGAAAAGGGAGTAGTCTTTTCGTTTTTGTATCCGTAATCACATACTGACTCCTTTTCAATTCATACCTCCTCAGTGTGTTGGTTCGAAAATACTTTGAACAAAACCTTGGACACAGAAAAATGGGAATTAAGTACCGAGTCAAGGAACCCCAAAACACATTATATACTCATTCCAATTCCAATTTTCATTTAAATACCTCTTGTATCTTGATAAGTGGACCATCTAGGACTGACAATCTTAATAACACGACGGTCCCTCTGACACTGTACAGACAGAATACTACAGAACGTCCTGGGATTCATTTTGTGTTTGAATATTATTGGCAATTCGTGGAAAAGGGGGGTGGTCAGAAGACACCGAAGGAACTCATCCGAGATCACTCGTACACACTCCTCCTCGTCGATCCCTTCCTTCCCTTAAGGAGTCGTCGAGTACTGAAGGAGAAACGGAGGAAGTCGGTTGTCACTTCATACTCGCGGTCGGTCTCATGGATCTACGATGCCCACCTTGGGACGTGGGGATAGTCTACCTCCCGGACTTGACCGACGCGAAGAGGACCCGAGTCCCGTGACTGTGGTAGAACCGACTGCTCTACCCGGAGCCCTTCTGCCACGTCTGACGTCAGAAGGACATGAGGGAGATGTTCCTCCACGCTCTCGACCCCGACGACCGAAACACAGACCCCCCCACAAGACACAAGTCCCAGAAGAGAATGTGAGGTTCCTCTGTCTCTTTCCTTCTTTTTTGATCAGAGACTGGCCCTCTTGTCACAACTCACTGTCATTCTCTCTGGATTCATGGGTCTCTGTCTACCCTCCCTTACCTCGGAACCCCTCCAATCATCACCCACGGGCCTCGCAGTCATGACCCTTGGCCGACCCGTGACTCTACTCGTCTTGACACCTACCTCGGTCACACCTCTCTGGTCACACACTCGAGGGACCTCCGTCCGGGCCTCGACACCCTTCCTCCGCCGACCCGCACAAACATAGGACCCCTCCCTCCACCCCGTCGTCGTCACGTGTTCGGTCAGGAGACGGGCGACCTCCCCGCCCCATGACCCGGCATCTGTGACCCCAACACACACCCCAGGACTCACGAGTGAGAGGGAGACGGGAAGAAGGAGTGTCCCAGTAAGGTTTCCGGGGAAGGATCACTCGCGGGGAGAAAGGTGGTAGTAGTTGACCCTCGCCCTCAAACTTTACACCCGAGGTCTATACATGCACCACTGGATACACCCACTGTTTCTGTCGGCACGATAGTAGGCTCTCTTACTCAAGAGGAAACTCCTGTTACGGTAAGCACCGCCGTTCTTCCGAAGGGCGTACTTCCATGGACTCCCTCCGTCCCCATCCCATCTTAACAACGATACCGCAGGAACTCAGACCAGGGACCCCACTCCACTCTCCTCCCTTAAGGGGGTGAGGGTGGGGGTCTAGGGGTCGGTCAGGGAACTGAACCGGACATGTGCTCACTGGTTCAGTGGAAGAACACGTCTTTCTCCGTAGACACTTCAAAGTACACGACGACTGTAGGATACTCAACTAGTGGTAACTGTACCGGTAAAACCCGAGATAACTGACCCGGACGGAGTAACACCTACTTCGGGTAGCCGAGTTCTTGTTAGTCAGATTCCACTCCCCGGCCCCTCGACACCGGAGGTCAAAATCCCAAGACCATGGTGGATGGGTCCTTCCCCTCTGGATCCTCGTGTCCTTTGTCTTTTTCCTAGAGACGGAAGGAATAAGTGAGTACTATCTATTCGGAACCTCCGGTCCGGAATCTTCTCTCTACCTCCTGTAACGACCACCAGGTCACCAATCCTGAGACGTGAACCCCACCCCCCCACCCCGTGTCCAAGTAATCGATCAACCCCTCGATTCTAACGCTTCACACCGACTTTCTTTTTCATTGACACCTTTCTTCCATTTCCTATTATTTTTTTTAAAAAAATTCTCTCTACCTCCGTCCCCGCCCCAGAATTGACGACCCGTCATTTTGTCCGGAAATGTTTCTTCATGACCTCAGGACAAAAGTAACGTGAGATGAAGAGAAGTAGACGAAGTGGTCAAAAAGGCCCAAGATTTACCGATGAGTGAGGTCGTGTTCGACAACGACTGTCCCTGAGGTGACGTCTTGTTAGATCTTCTCAACAAGGTGGACGAGTTGAAGGAGTGGGGACTCTCCAAGGTCATTCACACACGAACAGGTGTCAGCCGAGGAGTAGGAAGGACGAGGAAGACAGAGGACGCAAAAGACAAAGGACGCAGTACAGGGAAGGGAAGGGGAGAGGTTGTCGAAGAAAGGAAAAGGAAGACTTCGTTAAACCTTCCGAAGGACCTCCTCAAACGCCTGTAACGGTTCCTCCTGGTCTAATTTTTCGACGTGCTGTACGACCCGGGAGTGTACAACGCCGCCGAATTCCGACTACATAAGTTCTTGTACGGCAGGTTCTGTCTCGACTATCACGCACACCTCGACTCGGGGTACGTCTTCACTCACACCTCCTTACCCCGCGACCGAGGTAAACCGTCTGTGTCAATCTGTGCGGCCGGGCAGAAGCACCACAAACGGTCAAGAGGGGCATGAGACTACACTCTACCCACCACTGGTTCGGTCACTCCGAGTTTCCTTGGACACCGGCCCCACGACCCAGGTCTCACGAGTCGCGAAGGAAGGGAACAAATTTGCCTACCGTTACCGCGAATCCAAAGGAGTCAGGGTTTCACTCTCCACAACCTTCCTTCCGGGGTCTGGGACCCTGGTGTATCACTCGGTCCACTGTTGAGAACTCCCACTATAGAGAATGGACAGTAGATATGTCCTTTATGATGTTCATGTAGGAGTGAGCCTTAAAACTTCGTGAGTTACGAGCTCCCCCGCCGTTGGTCCAGAGAGACGATTTGCACCACTACCTAGAATTCTTCACGACGTTGGTGGGTATAGAGAAGGGGCACCGGCGGTACCATGTGAGACGACAGAGAACAGGCAGCGACCCACCCCTGACGAGACACACCCCGAAGAAAGGAATAAAAAAAGAAAAAACGAGGAGAGATCCTTCGGGGATTCTACGGATTACCGTACATACTGCCGTCACGGGAGTAGTCTCGTAGGCCCTTTAATAACGACGAAGTCTTCTACGAGTTCTTAGAGTTCCTCCCACCCGTGGCACAGGAGTAGAAGAGGGTCCATTGAAGACCTATCGTCACCTGTCGAGTCTCTGCATACCCTCCTGACAGTAGATTAATTAGGACATTAAGTTGAGACGAGAAGTCTACTGGTTCTACGACCTGGACGATCTCCTGAAGAACCTTGTGCTTCCAATATTTATACTTGCATAGCTACCCCCTTAGTGACCCTTGTACGCCGTCCTCCGGTAACTGGCGAAGTTACCATTCTCCCCTCCTCACCGAAACTAAGACCTCAGGAATGAGTGAGTCCCGAGAACTGGGTAGGAACAAGAGAGCGTAGACAAAAAGACCCATCACCACATCCCAGAAGACAGCTGTACCTTCTCATGAAGACTTAAAGAACTAACCTTCTTTCATAGTGTAATAAGGACCCTCTGTCAAATAAGGGATACCTCAGAAACAAGAGAGACGACTTTTCTTCCCGTGAGTAAATTAGTAAGAATAACGTACGACTCCGGACCCTCCCTGGGCCTAAATAGGTCTAAGTGGTTCGGGTCTATCGTTCGATGACCGTCCGATGGTGGAGGAGGAAAAAAAAAAGAAAAAATTGAAATATTGAACTCTATCAAAACTTGTGTTTTCGAGTTTTTTTAGTGTATCGCTCAAGTATATATGGAAAGTGAACCGAAAAGAACTATTGAATCTACTGGTGTCAGGTTGTCAGTTTAGGTCCCTTAATTGTAACCACAGATCATATGATGATTGGTCCAGTATCTGAACTTGCAGTGGTGACTGGTACACAGTCCTAGGTGAGTGCCTAGGGTGTAGTGAGTATCAACAACAGAGAAGGTGAAAAAGTAAGAAAAAATAAGTACTATAACTATAGAAACTACCACTGACCAGTCGAAGCAATATCTTACAAATCGAAAAGATTATAGTCAGATCAACTACAAAAGAGTACTAAGCTAGCTGCAATCTGTAAAGCCCGTCCTCAGACGTTCTCACCACGACACAGGAAAAGTCACGTAGTAAGGGTCCCTGTTACACTGTGACTATTACAAGGGGACGACCACAACCGGAACTAATGAACCAAGTCCACCACAGACGACTTAAAGAGGGGACATTCCAAAAGAAGTAACGCCAACTATTTTAAGGAAATCCTCTGTGAACTCTGGGACCACTGTAGGATAAAGAAGAATTTGAAAGTGTGAATAGAGTCATAGACAACAAGGAGAAACGAATACTACTTATGACAATAACTATGAATCCACAAACGGATTTCTCCAAAAAAAAAAAAAATTAAGTTCATATCAACCAAATGTCACAACCCAATTAAAGACGACATGTCGTCTCACAGTCAATATGTATATATGTACAGAAAAATTTTATATATAGAAGAAAAAGTATAAGAAAAAGTAACATCACATAGTGTTCTATGACTTATGTCAAGAAACACGATATGTGTCATCCCGGACAACAAATAGGCAGGATATACATCGTAAAACGTAGACGATTACTCCAAAACATCAAGACTACGAGGAATATGTAAACAAGTAACCTTAACACCAAGGAGAGAATCGTGGCCCACGAGTCGTCAAAACGAAGGACGAAAGGTGAGCTCGACCCCCGGAACCTTAGTTAGACCGGTGACGACTGTGTCAATAATAGATGCTGAGACTAACCTTGGGGGTATTACTGTAGGTCCACTCGTCTCCATCGTCGGAACCATATGTCATTGAATGACCTTTACGTGTTACAAGAGACGCTCCCGAGGTGGTAGACCTTAATCGACAAAGTCCCCTTTTGTTATCTAAGAAAAATTTACGGAAAATGGAATAACATTCGACCTCTCAAACCCAATCGAGACCAGGATAAAACCCATTGTACCATCTCCTACCACAGACCCTCGTCCCCACGTTTTCCTTCAACACACTCCACTCGACATCGAGTTCGGAATACGACCCCACACCGAATGATACACTTTCAGTCCCGTTTTTTTGTCCCAAGGAAATCAAAAACAGAAGCAAAACATGGGGCGAGGTCCGGAAATCGTCTCGAGTGGCATAACCCGTTTTATTCTTCCACTACTAAATAGCCAAACACTGGGCACGCAGACACCTTCTCGCGTAATGCGTCCACCGGTTCTTTTTCTACTACGACTGCGTAGATCAACAAGCCGGACCCGACCCGAGGTTCTGACCTAGGTACAGGTTTGTCCTCGAACTACTATAGGAGTTCAAACCGTGGCTCCTCGACAAGTTTCTACTCCGGTGTCTACCTCCACTCGACCAGTCCTTGAACACACCACATCCCATACCGACGAAATTTCCCGTAGTAGAAACTAGGGCTCCTAGAACCCTGAGTCTGGAGCCCAGACACCTTGATCGAAAGAGGTGACGTCGACGACTACGATTGACCCCCACACCTGGGGACTAAGACATGTCCTCCTCTGTTGTTTCTCCCTCTTCTGTCGTCACAGTAGGTGATACTGCTATTTCGGTAACTTGCTGACGATCTGGCCTTGGTCCTACTCTGACTTCTGTGCCTCGATGTCCCGTACTTACTTATAAACTCGAGTAAGTTTCACCGGGTCATACACCACGCTCTTCTTCTTTACCCCCACTCATACTCAGGTTACACCACGAACCACTAACCAAGTTTTCAACCTCAACTCTGGTACTACCACAAACTCTACTCCTTTTATAGATATCCGTTTAATCATGTCACTAATAAAAAAGTGGAGAAACTTTTCTTTAAGACATTCATACTCGTTTAGTGTAAGTGAAGAACCTGTTGACCGGTGTAAAGTGTGAGTTTTGTAAATATAATTGACGAAATAGTCTGAGAGTGAAATAAAAGAGAATACATAAAATAATCGAGATATTTATCTGAAACCTAACGATTGGGTCGAGAGAGGTCTCTTTTCCATCCTATACACTATACATGAATCGGACAGAAGGACATGAAGACCTTTGTTAACAAAAAGGAAAAAGGGAAGACAAAGGGCCCAGAAAATTTTGTCTTTTGTTTCTTATGAGTCAATACTGACACACCTGAGATTATAAAAAGGGGGGTTATATTATTATCCCATATCTTAATTTCTTTTTTTTAAGAAAGGGAAGACCAGGAGAAACTCGGTGGGTCCAGTTCCAAGAAACTTAACTGTAGTCAAAGACTACTAGAAACGGTAGATAAGAGTAGGAAGATTGAGACTTAGTAAGGAGAACGACAAAAAGACCATACATAGAATTGGAGTCACAACACACGAACACCGACTTTTCAGACTGACCAGACGTCGGACCATCAGAAACCAGTTTTGACGGGAGGACAGTCCCACCAGGCGTAAACCCTCCCTGAGTCCCGTCTTCCACGACTCACCGACGTTCCCTCCCGACCATGAGAGGGAGGGTGACAATTGGAAAGGACTGTTACCGGGAGATCCACCGACGTATTTCAAAATAAAAAAATTATAATGTCGGGAAGTATACACATCGAGGATGTAGACGTCTAAGTTAACACCTGACACACCATGACATCATAAATGACAACTCTTTATAGAAACACATTCACCTGAATACATCAAGTTTGGACACAACAAGTCTCCAGTCGACATTCAGAGGACTAAGTTTTAAGTCTTCGATATCTTCATAGAGAAGGGGTGGGGTCAGGAAACCGATGGATCGTGGGAGCGACCCCTATTCACTATAAATAGAATCTTGATAAAATATACATATATTTAGTGTATATACACACATACGTATATATATCTGGACATATATGTATCTTTGTGGAAAAAGGGAAAAGGAAAATTCCTTTCATCAAAAAAGATTTCAACTTCATAACAAGGTGTCCCTTCAGGGGTCCAACAGAAGATTCACTCCATATCGTCATCTGTTCCTCTGTACCCCAACCTACGATCAGTTGTCATTCTTCCCTCAAAGGACCGCTAGGTCGCCAATCCTGAGGTACGAAAGTGATGACTCCCGGGTCCAAGTCAGAAACTAGTCCCTTGACCCTAGGACATTCGGTGTACCGTGTCGGTTCTTTTCTTCCCTCACCAATAAAAAAGACGAGGAACACCAATCTGTCCCAGGACTCTGTCAAAACTCGTCACCCAACAACGTCTTCGGAGTGAACCACCGACTTCGTAAATAAACAACCACATCCTGAGAGATCACGACAGAAAGAGGAGACAGCACACTCGTGTAGGTCTCTCTCCCCATACTCTAGTCTCGTCAGACCTTGCGACTCCGGGGGTGTGACCTCTCTCCATAGACAAGACCTCTCAGGGGGTCTAGACATTACCTGTAACATCCTTGTTCTTTATTTGAAGACAACATAATTCAGTGTGGTGTGTTTGTGTTTTTACCCTTCTTGTCAACTAAATGTTACGACACACATAAAGACGACCCGTTGTTTCACTAAGTCAATATGGAAATATATATACATATATATGTGTGAAAGAAGTATAAAAACAGGCAATACAATATCCTATAATGTATATCAAGGAACACGATATGTCATTCTGGAACAACAAATAGACAAGATATATACTTTCGAATTGTAGACGATTAGGGTTGGAGGGTGACGTCAGGGAAGGGGAACCGTTGAGGGGCAGACAAGAGATCCAGGGACTAAGACAAAGTATCTATCCAAACAAACACAGTATGAAAGTCTAAGGTACATATTCACTATCCCATAAACACAGATACTAGTAGAGATCAACATAGGTACAACGACACATTCCTTTCACCGAAGAAGAGGTACTACAAGACATGGAGTGAAAACAGATGGACTAGAACCTTCTAAATAAAGTAGGTCTAGTCATGTCTTTCTTGAAGACGGAGTGGGGAGAAAAAACGACGTATTACACAGTGACAAACTTTCATGGTATTAAATAAATGAATTTTTTAACTCTATATTTTGTGATAATATAATTTCCACATACTACAAAACTATATAACATAGTTTAGTATTACCAAACATATATAACGTTTTACAGTAGGGTCATTTAAATCAAGACAGTGGTATACATATCATAATTAAAAAAAAAGAACATTACTCTCGAAAATTCTTAACGAGAAAGTGATATTTTCGTTGAAAGTCTATACGTCATACCATAATTGATCTCAAAGGTACGATACATATTTTAGTAGCACCGAATTTAAATATAGAAAACTGAGAGAAGTAGCTAAAGTGGGGGGGCATTAAATAAGTCCAAGGGATTACTATCTATACATCCAACAAAGAATATAGTAACGACAATTGTCAAATTTAGATTTCATTTCCTAAACCTTGACCACCAGGATTTCATAGACTTTTTTTTTTCACTTCTGAAAGTCTCCTCGTATTTGTAATACCCCTACATTCTCCTATACATTAAAAAAAAAGTGTCAACCATTTGAAGATACTTCAAATAAATCTTGTGTTTCCCGAATACCGGGAAGATGAAATAACGAACCTTCTTAGAAAACGTCATAAAGTCTTCGTAGAGGTAAGACGGAACGATTCCGAGATTAGAGAAAGGATGTAAAATGACAGAGGGTTAACAAACACACAATCATTTTCCCCAATTTTCCTATGTATGACAGAGAAGTAGGAAAACAGAACACTATTGTCGAACAGGACAGTTAATTTAAAGAAAGTTCAAGAATCCAAGTTCGTCCATGTGGTACATAAAGTCTCAGTTCAGTACTTGTCGTCGATTGTCACCCTTGACACTCCTGGCCCCATCGACCCCCACGTCGTCGGGACTCAGGACCGGGAGGGAGACGGGGTCCTCCTTCTCCTCCACCTTGCCCTCTAGTATTTTGTCCTTCTTTCACACCTAGGGCTGATGACCCTCTTTAACGACGCTGTGGTAATACTCGTCGTCGTTCTTCTAGACCGGGCTTTGGACCCGTTTCCTTTTTCTTAAGCATTTGTCCAGTTGATGTTACTACCGAGCGTCCTCCTGGCTCCACACACACCGGCCGGGGCGGGGGGTGGGTACCCGGCAAGGTGATCTCGTCACCCGGGGCGAGTAGACGGGAGAGAGGGAGGTCTAACCGTCCTGCTGGTCAGGCTGTTGGTCAGGCTAATAAGCCACCGGAGTCTCCTTCCACTACTTCTGAAACTACTTGCAAGTCTTCCACTCCGGGCACGGAAAGACAACCTAAAAATGGACAACGAAACAGATTGTAGGGCTAACCGCAGCGAGTGTGCAGGAAAAGAAAAACATCGAGGGGCATCCGGGTCAGCATTCCCGGACGCCTTACTATTTCTATTCGGTAACGGAGGAGACAACCGGGCACAACCACCCTTATAACTTCACTCATGGCGAGCCAAGGATCTCGTCCCACCCACGCTCGTCGAAAGCCCAGAACCCCCTCAACCCAACGGAGGGAGAGTGGACCGAGGAAGACGGGGGTCCAAGAACCAAAATTACGAGCAGTCGCTTTTCGGAAAGAATTACGTTAATACGCGATACCCTACGGGGGAGTCCTACGAAAGTGGTGGGTCACCGAGCACTCCCTAGACGCTCCGTTTAGCCTCTTCCTTAAGTTCATTCAACTCACGAACCCACTCGTGACATTTCGTTCCGGAGACTCAGACCCAAAAAGACGTGTGACCTCGGACGACACGGTCCTCCGTCAGACACAGAGGACGACTTCGACCTTCACGTCGACGATCCTTATCCAGACAGACAAGGGACGAAGGGGTCTTCTCCTGGACCTCGTGCCCTGTCCCAGACCTCTGGTCGAGAGTCGTGGCGCCGCCCGAAATGGAGTGTACCTCGGTGTCAGTGGAGGTCGTACTCCGGACTGACGGGACGCCCACCCTTCCTCAGACCAGACCCTCGACCGACGAGAAATTGGACAAAGAGACAAAGAAATGGTGTCCCGAATACAGAGTGAAAAATACGCCGTAAATACACTCGGTCCTCGTCTACCCCGACTCTGAAAACGACTACCGCAGGGGGCTCTTCCGGACAGAGCGGTCGTACAGGAATGAGCCTAACCCCAATACAGGAACTAAGCGTTCTTCCACTCGGGACTCGGAGGGAGACACTAGGTCCCGAATATCACCCTCGACCTCTCGGTCGTCCCTTCCTCGGATCAACCTGAACCCAGAAGTCGGAGAACAGGGTAACGACATCCAAGTCCTCAAACTTGTGCAATTGCCCGCGACCTCGTACGGACTTGAACGTCTTCATCTCCTTTTATTCTTCTACAGGGTCGGTCCCAGTGGAAGGGGTTTCTGAGGATGGGGGAGGTGAGGACCCCTGTGTGTCGGATTATGAGGTCGAGGACGGGGCGGACGGCCACTCACGAGGACCCGCCACCAGGAGACAGGAGAAGAACAGGACCGGACACCAAAAAGACGAGGGGACACGAGTCAAGAGTCCCCTGAGGCCGTCCTGCGTGTCGTTCGAGGGAGAGTCAAATCCTCCCGGCAGGACTCTTATCCCGACCGAGAATTTCCGTGCTCTCCTGTCAAATTCTACTCTGTCTGACTCTTCCGTACTGGAAGAGACACTAGACCCTGGAAGAATTAATTACAGACAACAACCGGACGTCTCCTACCCTAATTTCATCTCCTCTTATTGGAGTTTCTTCTTCTCTCACGTCTCCGTCTCTTCCTCCACTTCAGACGTGGGGGACTCCGGCGGCAGCTCCACTCTCCCACTGTCTTCGGTGTGACCTCCGGCACCCTAACCGGGTAAGAGGGAGAACCCCCGACCGGGCAGACGAAGTAAGTTGGAGACAAAAGAGAGAAAACTTCACACGTGTCGGGGGACGGGGACGGAGTCTCCTCCTCTTTCAGGGTCACCTCGGAGGACTCCCTCTCCTCTTTCACCTTTTCCGTCTCCAGTTCCTCTCTTGTCTCCTTCGTTACCTCTGTCTAGGGTTTCCATACAGGTAGACACACGGGACGTCTGAGACGCTTGGTCTCCTGAAGCTGAACATCGGGCCGATCTCCGTCAGGTCTCCTTGACTGTGCGCCTTCTGAGAAAGTGGGGACTCAAATTGACACCCGAAAAAAGAGGGCGTCCTGTAGAAAATACTGAAAATTAGTAATTCTAAACCAAATGCTGATAAAGTCTATATTGTCTCCACCCCTCGTGAGAAGAAATCTATACAAGAGTTACGACAGACAAGGGGGGTCCATTACGACTACACCTCTTCCACCTCCTCTTCCGTCGTCAGCTAGACTGAGGGTAACACCACCTCCTGTTTCCACCCACAAACCTCTTCGGCTGACATGACATTTTCCTGAGATAAAGACTTTCCTTTTTGAAACAGAGGGTCTGTGAGGAGGTGGGTGTCCGAGGGATAGTTATGACTATATTAGTAGAATAGGGTTCGATTTTCTGAGGGGGGGAGGGGAGGACACTGCCAGTCGCCGACCACCGTGGAAAAACACCCAAATTCTTTGTCAATATGCACCCCTGAAGGGACTACCAGCTCACCAATTCTGACGAGAGGGTTGCGTGCCCCGGGTCCAAGCTAGGGACCAGTCTCTTGATCTCGAGTGTACGACGTTGATTCTGTGTCGCGTCGGTTTATTTATAAATATATTTATATTTTCGTGCACCTCTTTCCCACCTCCATCTACCCACCAGAACATCGTGTACCACGATATACATGTCCATTCCCGGTACCACGACAGAAGACAGATCTCGACTGTAAAGAGAAGACGGACAAGACATCTTCTCTTCTTTCTTCTTCTCCTCTTTTTTCTCCACTACGAAGTCTTACCTCTCTGGGGCTTCCTGGACTTACTACTCTTCGTCTTCTTTTTATAATTTGTCGCAAAGTACAAGTTGTAGCGTCTACCGCCAAAATGACCATACTTTTTTTCCGGGTGACCTTTCTAAGTTCCACTTTAATCCCAAGAACAGTCTTTGGTTCCATGCCTCTGAAATCGAGAGGATCTCCCTTACGGTCCGGATGCCGTGTGAGGAGACCCCAGGGACAATGTTTCGGTTTCCGTGTCATTCAACCATAGACCCCAGTCCTCACTCATCGACTTAGGAGTCACCACAGACGGAAACACAAAGATGGGGGAAGGGGTATGGAGAGAAGTCTCGACGTGAGGGACACCGTCTTACTCCTCGCCCGTCGATGGCAGTGGTTCTTCTGAATGCTCTAGACCGTGGCTGCGGTACTGATGACCGATGACCGACCGTAGTATTTCATAGGAAACGGACTCAGGCTAGGTTCCAAGACCACCCTAAAGACGACCAGAGTGTCAACCTGCAAGAATGAAAGGGAACAAAGTAAAAAGGACTCGCTAATTAAAAGGTTGTCGGTACCGATACGGGCAACCGTCCTGTAGGTCTTACTGGGTGCGATACGGTAGGAGTTACTTGGAAAGTTCCCCCTTTACTTGGCACCGTTAAAGAATCTCTAGTTCTTATTCAAAGATCGGGCTTCCAAGTTCCACTCGTCCTTACCCTCCTTATGTCCGAACTACCCTACCGGAAATCTCACGTCTTCCCTGACGTCTCCTTCAGACCAGTAAGTCGGTATGACATATAATACAACAGGACCCATGAATTGACACATAAGACACTTACCGAAACGAGGGTTCATAGTTCTGTCTGTCTGAACTTTTCATTCGTCAATGAATTACCAACTTCTACTGACGGACTGTTTACTGTTCTCTGGTCGTGGCACCCACACGATCCCTGGAGACGTCCAACCTCATAAGTCCTTTCTGTGTTCACACTAACTTGACTGACATTCCTCCACCCCGACAGTCACCTGACCAGTATGAAAAAGGACTCAGACACCTCTACTTCCCACCCCTCTACGTCTCTACATCTAGAGGTAAAAATCTTTACGACCCCGATTATTCGGGTCCTGACTTCCCTGTAGAAACAGTCCTTACGTCGTTTAGCATAACTCCCGTGGAACACGTCTCTGTTCCGCACACTTAGAGTTCGATTCATAATATTAACCCCTTACTCCTCACGTATGGTCACTCGGAAGGTCGCAGCACACGGTTCATCGGCCACCGTGTCCCTGTCCGGACCACGGACAAGAGTTCGAAAGTCAAATTTCATCGCCGTTTACACACCAGTTCACGCACAGTCAGATTCACAACACTGCCTCTGACGATTTGGGTATTTCAAGAGGTCTCCCTTACACCCCTCGCGAGTGTCTACGAAGTCCCTCTTCTACCGTGACCTTACCTTCAAAAAAAGGATGTTAAAAAATCTAAAAAAAGAAAAAAATTACTGGTAAAAATTTCAGAACGACTTAAACAATGTTATAACGAACAAAATACAAAACCAACAAACCGATCCTCCGTACACCCTAGAATCAAGGTATTGGTCCCTATATTGGACGTGGGGAACGGAACCTTTCGTCTCAACATTGGTGACCTGATGGTCTCTTTAGGGGAACCTTACTTCATTGTCTAACAACCTATCTATTCTTTGTCCTCCGGAATACTAACTTTCCCAATCCAACCCATATGTCCGATATCTCGAAATCCATCCCACAAACCTTTGTCGTTTATCAGGTTCCGCCCACATCTTCTGTGAGTAGAACTACCACCATCCTCCATCCAACCTCTCCATTCGGACCTCCGGACTGAATTGGAAATGTCAAGTACCCATCGATAACTCCTAAACACTTCCCAAAACTATGTTGGTTCCCTTTGACTTTATCTTGTAAAGTACTCTAATGTCTTGATGAGATATGAGGACTCCATCATTCCCGAGTCGAGAATATGACCGACACCTTTTCCAACTCTATTTCCTTTAATTTGTGCTGCTTAAAAATCCTAAATAACTAATTGACACCCCAGTCGTCCAAAAAAAGACAATTCCCCGGTCTCATAAAGTCCAAGGAAACATTCTGTTTGAGATCACTTTACGTTCGTCGGTATACACTATTTGGTCATTCATACTTACACAAGGTCATTTTGAAGATAAATAACTACGATTTTATACTTAAAGTATATTAAATATACTTTACAATATTTGATAATGAAACTAAAAAAAAGTTGGTAAATTTTCGGTTTTTGGGCAAGAGTCAAGAACCCAGTAGGTGTTTACCCATCACCGGGTCTAAGCCGGGTGTCCGGTATCAAACGACTGGGGACTGAATGAACTGACCTAAACTCTAGGTTTCCTCACTCTGAGAATTGACTCCAAAACTCAAAACTCAACGACTCTTTCAATTTAATATTAGCCGTCTAGTCTCTTCACTCCTCTCGTTCGTCAGACATCTTTTCTCACTCAAGGTAAGATCTGTTCAGAAAACCACAAAAACTCTTCATTTATGGGGTCGTGGTAGTTGTTCACCCTAGTTTCACTAGTCGGTACGTGTTCACCCTTGTCTTGTCGACCACGGACTCCTTGTCCAAACTCTTCGTGGTGGGGTAAACGTATCTCCCCGACCGACTACGATCCTCCACTCTCTCGAGAACCCTCTTACCACTAAGACCTCTTTCGAATATCAAACCCCGTTCTCCCTCCCTCGACCACTTCCTCTGTCCCATACATTCAACTTCCATCCACAGACCAGACAGACTCGTATTTAATCATCTGGAACTACATCTGTCCAGAGCACCTTCTTTGTTGTCAGGTAATAAGAGTATGAGAAGCAAAAAGGACTAGAGATTACCTAAGTAAAAATTCTTGGTCTCCTAGTAACTCATTTTGTTCGGAGCATTGAGTTCATAGTTGTAAGAAAGGGAACCTTACACAAAGTCTCCTGGAAAATGTGTCGAAGTAGTCCGTTGTACAGTTCACAAACAACGTTATACTCAAAACCACCACCCCAGACCTCCGTCGGTTTCTATAAGCTGTGACCCACACACCCATCCATTTCACACCTAATTGTAATGTAGTAAGTCGTCGTCCATCTTCGCTGTTTTATGTAAAGATATTGTATTTACCTGGAAAATTTTTCTATGCATCACTCCTTTCCTCCTTTGTCTTAAAATATGACATGTCTTTTTGTAAGACATTTAATCTTTTGTGTACTTTGTTATAATAAAAGTTCTTTTGGGTGTTTTTTCATTTATATAATTTTCCTAACGGATAAACTCCTTCTTTTCCTTACCATTACTCTATACCTCCGCTTTCTTTTCTTTGTTGTCCTTATTAAAAAATTTCTCATTTCGTTGAATTCACTCACACACTCACACTTCAGCGAGTCAGCACAGGCTGAGAAACACTGGGGTACCTGACATCGGATGGTCCGAGGAGGTACCCTAAGAGGTCCGTTCTCATGACCTCACCCAACGGTAAAGAAAGAGGTCCCCTAAAAGGGTTGGGTCCCTAGCTTGGGCCGAGAGGGCGTGAGGTCCGTCTACGAAATTGGAGACTCGGTGGTCCCTTCCCTATCCCATCAATGTAGGTTTCCTACTGACGGTACGTTGGCAAATTTCAGTATAAAATAAATATTTCTCAAAATGATACATTAAGAATAGAAGGGACCACCGAGTCTGCCATTTCGTAGACGGACGTTACACCCTCTGGGTCCAAAGTAGGGACCCAGCCCTTCTAGGAGACCTCTTCCTTTACCGTTGGGTGAGATCATGGGAACGAACCTTTTAGGGTACCTGTCTCCTCGGACCATCCGATGTCAGGTACCCCAGCGTTTCTTAGCCTGTATTGACTCACTGAAGTGAATGATACATTAAAACTCACTTTCATTATATTTATGCATATATCTTAGATTAAAACATTTTTTGTATACATTACTTTTCGGAGATTGTAATTGTCATAGAAAACCTCCACCTTAACACTAAACTTAAGAAATATGTAATATAAGATTTAACTTATAGTAAAAACATATTCCCACTTAGTCATTCTCACTTCTTGAAAATTTTTTGTGTCTGGAGGTTTCTCCCCATTTTTTTTCCGTCATCATATTACGACCTGACGGTCTCCTCCCCCTCCCTTGTAGGTGGACACTCCAAGACTCTCCGGGTAGTCTTCGTTCGTCTCACTCGTAGTCAGACTAGCGGCAGAGGAGAAACAGAGAACAGGTCGAGAATCTTGTTCGGGACCACTAACTTCTCGTCGACGCAGCCCGTCGAATGGAGTTGTACAGTCTCCTGGGAAGAGTGGGAAGGTACCGGGATTTGTGGGCGAAACGACTCCACCTCACAGACCGTCTCTCAGTAGTCGTGGACAGGTTCCTCAGGTACCGTCCTTTGTTCGGTCGATTACGTCAGGACGTGTTTCCATCGGTCACCGAGGGGACGGAGGACGGCTGGACCGGAGGAAGGACGAGACGGGGAGGGGTCATGTGCCAATGAGGAGGTGGGGGAAACAGACCCTCGAATCCCATACGACCCCTAGAAGTGGAAGGAGTAGTCCGTCGACTGTAGAATCTCCGTTAGTTCCTGTCATCAAGAAACGGAGCATTGAGCTTGTATAAGTTCAAGAACCTCCACCTTTGTTTCGTCTTATTGTATCAAAGTAGACACCATCAAATCTCCAGTAAAGTCCACTAAATTATAGGACAGCTCAAGATCTGGGGAAAGTTGTAAGTCAAAGACTAATTTCAATTCTGTGACACTCCCCCCACCTCCCACTTTCCTGTCTTTCTTCCGACCATATTTCCTTCTTCCCTCTCGAGGTTTTCTTCTACTCTTTTCCTTATTGATAAGTTCTTCACCTCCTTTATTCTGTCATCTCTAGTTCTCTGTCCACTGAAATTTTAGTATCTTAGTACCCGTCGACCTTGACCTTGTACTCCTTATTCTTATACACCACCTCGGTCCAGTCCACTGAGTCACTGTTTACTGTCATAAGGTCGTGTAGTCAATGAGCCAGTGACTCTTCATGATCCCCCTTCCCTACCAGGGGTATACCCTCCTGCCTGGACCCAGAACTGGTGGTGCCGAGTGGCGGAGAAAAAGAGGGGTACGTCAAGACTTTGTCGATCTTCTTGACGACTCACTGTACTTTCGACTACACTGAGCTGAGGGTCGGTGATAACGGGCTTAGGGGGGTCAACGACACTCCGATGTCTACAGTCTCGCATTATAAGAGTCAGCGGACCGTTTGGCCCGCGGACTTGGTGGAGGTGTCGTCCATATCCTGGTAAAAGGAGACCGGTCGACAACTTGTCTCGGTAAGACCTTCAACCTTTGAAACGACAAACAGGGATCGAAATGTCCGACCCGTCGCCCCACCCGAATGGTCACTCAGGAGAACCCTAGATCACCCAACGACACCAGAGCCTTGAGACTGAGGGAACCGGAAGAGAAGGATATCCATCGGGTCGTCGTCACTTCTGGGTCTACCTTCTATGGTGGAGGTGGCGACTCGTCACTGGAAGGAGTGAAAGGGAACGGGTCTAAGAGGGGACCCCCGGGCTCTCTGGGAGAGGAAGGAAGACGGGGTAGAAGATTCAACATCTCCTTGTCGGGGGCCTCGTGATCCCCTCCCCTCCCTCACTCCCCGTCACCACGGGAAGGACGACCTCTCTGACGTCGTCATCGCGGCCGCGGTAGACGTCCCTCGACCGCCCGACCGGAAGACCCGGGACCGAAGAGGGGTGACATTGTGACAGACAATGTGTGCTTGACAACACCCAAGGGCGGTCCGAACTTCTTTTACTAGACTCAAAGAAGGAGGAAGGCAAAATAAAACAACCAACTAAAACACAAAAGAAAAGAGGAAAAACCCCCCATAAGTGTCACCCGGCCCGGGGACCCGCTCTGTGTCGATGGAGACAACCGTAGAAAAATTATGGTCCTTGGGTCGCCGAGGTCGGGGACTCACCGATCTTACTTTATTTCACCTTTTTTTTTTTTTTTTTCCTTTTCTTGGTTTTCGTATTTTTTTTAAAGAACTACTTTTGACTTTTATTTTCAAAGGAACATAAAATCACGAGACCAAGTCACACCCACATCCACGTCCACCCACTCACTCACTGCCCTCGGGACCCTGTGGACATTAACCTCTTATCCCCAAAGGAACATCGTAGTCTCAGGTGGCTTCTTAGCTGAGAGGGTAGACATGTGCACAAGGCCCGTCCTGCGGAAGGGGTGCGGGGCGGTGGGCGCCAAGTGTTGGACTAGGCACCGAAGGGCCGAGACGCTCGCACGCCTTCGTCCGAAGTGGTTCGACATCTTTATACGTATTTTACTTTTCTAGAAGGAGCGTCACAACACTTCCACCTTGGTCCCGACCTTGTCATAAAAATTGTCGACTCGCGGTGGAACCACAAATGAACGTCCTTCCGACTTCAGTCAAAAAGACAATCGAACGCACCCACTTTACACCTGTGCTCTACGGAAGGAGGGCTGGAGGTTCTGCCCTTGGACCAGTCTCTCCTGAGAATGGACTCTCCGTCGCGCCCAGGACGCCAGTTCCTTCTCCCAAAGGCGCAGTGTCCGCACCCCCGGCGGCTAGAGCCCCGTTGCAGTCCGCCTCCCGCGTCGAGGCCGCGGCCACAAGCTCCCCCTTCCCCGCCGAAGGCCCATGCCATAAAGGTTTACTTGAGATGCTCCGGTTTCCGGGTGCGCACCTCACCTCCCGCCCCTTCAGCTTCTGCGGAGCACCCGTGGCGGAAGCGGTCGCCCCTCTCGCCTCGCCAGGCGAGACCTTAGGACGGGCCGAAGCGCGGCCGGGCCGCTCGTTCACAAGGCCGAAGGAGTAGCCTGGCCTTCCGGCCTTCTCCGCCCTGAAGCCCCGAGCGTCACGCGGACGCGCTCTGCAAAGGCACCCCACCACAGACTAGAGGACCGGCTCGGCGTGCACCTTGAGGCACGGAAGGAGAAAGTCCACTCGGCTCCGAAGCCCGCCCAGACTTGATTCAGTCCACTTCCTCTCACTCTGCGACTGAACCTAACCCTGCACACCTCCCCGTGGACCGCGCACCCTGGGTCCCGGACCCCGAGTCGCACCTCACCTCGAAACCGATCCGGAGCTCTCCGATCCCCCGACGACTCAGCTCCAAGACTACCTCAGTAACGGGAAAGGACTGGCAGACGCTAGACGGAAAGGGAAAGTCGTGCAAATGGTGGAGGGCAAAAACACAAGGGGTCCTGGTACCCCGCGTTTAACCTGGGATGCTTCTTCCTCTTCGCGCCCGGCCCGGCTTTCCGGGCCTTTGTCTTTCCACGTCTCTGGCTTGAGCGGTTTAAGAACGGACGTCCATTCTCAGTCCGCACGAAGGGGAGGACTATGAGGGCGAAAACGCAATAAGAAGGAAATATAGAATTGAGAAAGCAAAAAAACCAGATACACAAGTAAAAGGAAAGTTTATCTTGCAACATTACTAAATGATCTTCTGATCATACTTACTTTATGAGACTAATCGTAAATCTTGGATCTCCTCTACGTCGTCCCTGTGTTCTTCGATACGTTCTTGTCCACACTAAGTCGCAACTCCCTTAAGGGTCCTTCCCCGTTCGGTATCTCAATTCTCTCGAATTTTTCTAAGACATTTCTTCAACCCAAAACCCTTTTTACCTACTGTGACATCGTTCCCCTCCAACCCTTCCCCCGTCAGGTGAGTGACACTTGACACAACACCTCCTCTACCTCTGCTATTGGTGTTTAGACCAAGGACGTATTATGAACCAACAGATGACGTACCTTCTGTCCCACCCTCCCCTCTTCCCCGTCGATCAAGTACACGTAGAAACATATTTTCTACACTAATTAACTCCACAACCGTTCACGAGTTGTGACACAACTTGGGAAACCCGAGTATAGTGGCGTCACAGGATACTCTCTCCACGACGAATCTTTCACCTACGACTCTCAAATTGAACGTCTGTTAATAGTCAACAGGCATTAACTATTAATAGTTTCTCGACTCTAAATTTACAATTCAATAAATCTCTTATATACTTGCCGTCGTCAACACCTTAGACACCAACCATTGACTAACATAACAAATCAGCGGAGTCACACAGACTGAGAGAACGCTGGAGTACCTGACATCGGGCGGTCCGAGGAAACAGGTACCCTAAAGGGTACCTTCTTATGACCTCACCCAACGGTATAGGAAGCGATCCCCTGCCTCGGTCCCTAACTTGAACACAGACAACGTAACCGTCCACCTAAGAAACGGTGACTCGGTGGTCCCTTCGGGACCATTGACTAATCAACTCTTATTTTCTTTCTCGTCTTCTTTCTTAGACACAATGGTCTTACCACGACTACGGTAACTTTGGTCAGACCTCCCTCCGGGTCAAATCTAAACCAACCACTTGTTGGTCTGTCTCGAGCAGAGGAACCGTAGACAACCGGCCGAGGACCCTCTCGTGCACCACACACACGGGACAGTAGGAGACAGTGGGGTACCTGACATCGGGCGTTCCGAGGAGACAGGTACCCTAGGAAGTCCGTTCTTATGACCTCACCCAACGTTAACGGAAGGGATAGGGTTGAGTCCCTAGCTCGGACTCAGAGGACGTAACGGCGACCTAAGAAATACCAGACTCGGTGGTCCCTTCGGGGGTCTCGTGTCACCTCACCGAATGACAAATGAGGGAAATTAATCATAGGATCAACAAAGAGGACATTAGAGGATAAGACTAACAAAAAATTTGTCCACCACTACTTTTAAGATTTTCCGACAGTTCAGCACGAGCTTTCTCCACTCACACAGGTCTGGATCTAATATGCCTAATTTAGCCAGGACGAGCAGAAAGTCGCACACTAGGGTACACTAGTTCGACTACCCTTCCCGACAACCCCTGACAGTGTAAAGGGGTGAGACCCTCCACCGTCTCGGACCTCCACACAAGGCAAAAGGTGAAGAATACACAAAAATCCCGTCGGTTCTCTTCCAACCCGAGACGACTTCGGGGACTCTGCTTATTCAGGGGACCCCGGTTTGGCAACGGACCCTTCGATGGTTTTCCAGTCACTTTTATTCTCGACCCAAGAAGGAGACCCAGGACCCCTTCCTCCCTGAACGACTCGCAAAGACTGGACTTTCCTTGTCGGTATCCTATAAGAGCCCGCATCCCTTCCGTCCAAGATAGTCACAAACAGACGGTGGCCAGATCCTAAGACGTTTGGGAAACCCCAGAGACGTCCTCGACAGGTCTGTGGACCATTCTTCCTTCGGAACAGGAATAAATTGTACCGAGCTCCGTTCTTCGCGGGCCGTGGTTGAGTATCGTCACGCCTCCTCCTCCTCCTTCTGAGACTTCCCCTGCCACACCACTTGGTCCTCCTGGAGACCCCGAGGCTCCTGTCACTACGGCTATACTATCTACTAATACCTCGACCGAGGTTGAGTCTCCTGCTTCTACTCCTACTGCCACTTCTCCACCCGAGGTAGGGAGACCTAGAGGGTCTTCGCTAGGAACGGAAAATAATCTCAGAAAGGTCTAACGAAACTGACAGAGAGTTACTACTCCCATTCGGACTCCTCTCTTTTCCCTGAAACCAACACGGTAGTGACAAAGTCTCGTGGCTAATGGAGGAGAGCCGTGTACACGTTCAAATCTTCTCGGTATACCTATCTCATGAAACTTTGTACTCTAAAAGGAAAACTATGTCGTTAAGGTGGAATCCTTACACTAGGTCTTACATCTGTTTCCAAATGAACAATCTCATATTCCTCAATAATGCATAATATGTCAAGTATATAAACACAGTAATCTTTTCAAGTTCGTTTTAAGTCACGTTCACAGGTGAACGTGGGGAGTGGGTGTAGGGGGAGGAGAGATGTCTCGATGGTAAAACTTCAACGGTCCGTGGCAGGTACACCTGGTATTACGGTTTTCAGACCTTCGAAGGTTTTACAGGCCAAATGAATTCACTTAATTTCAAGTAAGTATACACTTTAGTTGTAAACCGGTTACACAGACACTTTTACGAACACAAGAATGACACTTACTCTTTCCGTTCTCCGTTTGAACTTTTTCGTAGCACTAAAATTGACACTTTTTACTGCATCTCATTCACACATCCCTTTATGCCGCTTTGCCCGTGAGAGTCCCGTCAAAAGCAGGGGTGGGACACATACCATACCACACCCTTCTGGTTATATTACTTGCGAAACTTAAGGAGTAAAATAAAGTTGTTACCATTTATAGCACGGTTCGTATGTCAGTGAAAACATCTTAGACATAAAGAAAGACCCTCGTTCTGAAAGTAAACATAAATCCTTTCTTTGTCCACCCTCCACAAGACACCCGGCCACCCACCCAGCCGAAACGTGGAGGTCGGTGAACAGAGAGAAAAGTCAACAACGGGTAACTTTCCCGACGAGCTTTCGTCTTCCGGGTCCTTCGCCAACGACCCACTCAACACCTTTGAGAAGAAGCCCACCTCACATCCGCCGTCGACCCGTCCTCCTTTCGAGTTCCTTCCTCCTCCACAGCCGAAACTAGACACTCGGTGGGACGAAGACCTGGACACACGTCCCTGGTCACCTCGCTCCTCCTCTGACTACTTCTCCTCCTTCTCCTCGTCCACAGACGTCTCAGTCCGGAGTCTCTCCTGCTCCTCAGCCTTCCCCCGGACGTCTAGTTACACCTACTCCTCCTCGGAAACGACGGGGGACGACCCCTCCACCTCGTCCTATAGGAAGGTCTCGTCCCACACCCCCCTACACAAACACTCTTCCCCAAAGGTCCGGACGGTGGGGGGGAGGGGTAATGTGTGTGTGGGCCTTTGTCAAGGAATTACCCGGGTGTATGGGTCCGAGGTCTGAACGTCGCACAAGTGTTTGCGTAGGTCCTATATCACCCACACGACGCACTGAAGCCCTGAGTCTCCCTCCTCCCAGCCAGAGCGAGTCTTATGGACGTCGCCGAAGCGTTCCTGGACCGGTGAATGATGAGCATGCCGCTGAAGGACGACCCGTTCGAGTACCTGGAGAAGGGAGACAGGCTCCATGGGTGAGTAAGCAGGGACTGCGACAAGGACACAAAGGAAGGACAAGGGGGCACATTCCTCTATCGACCGGAGGACCAGGAGACGAGAGGACCACCTCGGGGAGCCGGTCGGACTGAGGGAGGAGGGTGACAGGAGACAGGGTCGACCACCTCAAGGACCTTCGGTTGCTCCAAGGAGCCGGGTAGTGGGAGTCCTGGTTGTGGAACTTCTGGGCCGCGGCCCTGGAACGAGTCCACTCTCCACCCTCCGTCATTGAAGACACGCGGGTCTCTGAGGACGTACGGTGGGAATCGTAAATGCCGGTGTTGGGTCCCCCGCTTGAAACTGTCCGGACCACGGTTCGACCCAGTTGGACGGCCGAGTCCCGGCTCCTGGGGACACCTCACCCTTCAAGCAGGGGAGTCGGAGACGAGGGACACTGACCCGTCACTACCTTCACGACGGAGTGTCTCTCTGCCCACCTCAACAGACAGAGTAGTCAGTGCCCCTTCGACCACTCTGGCACTAAGGACGGACGTCCTTTTCTGCCCTGCGTGTCCGGGTGTGTCATAAACTTCGAGTAGTAAAGGCTCCCAAGGTCCAATTTTTGGACCCCAGATCTCCGTCACCACACCGGGACACACACCGCAAAGAAGCCGCGATCCATTGGGCTGTCGACAGAAATTTCACGACAGTGGTCATCACAAGTTGACTACCGTTCCCACAACTCCGCGAACCTTTTAACCCAAGACGAAGGTGCTCTACTTTCTCGTCCTCGACCGTCAGACGAGGTACCCTTACCTCAAGTCTGGAGCTCAATCTTGGACTCCGGGTCCTTCTCCTCTGTGCCCCTCCCTCCCCTCTTTGGCGGGTAAAGAGGGTAGACACGGCTGACGTAGGACTGACTCGAGATCCCGACACCACGGTGTCAGGAGACTGTACCGGTATAGAAGTGTAGAGGTCGGAGAGAATCTCGGAACTGAAGTTCTAAGATTTTGGAAGTAGGCAGAATTGGAAATCCGTGAGTAGTTAGCACCTCAATTAGACCTGGGGGACCCGTTCACCAGGTTCTGTCCTGAGCACCACATACTGAGAAGCCACGGGTAACCACTCACGTGGGGCGGGGTCTCGGGAAGGTGGGGACGGGAGCAAGGTCGCGCAGTGGACGTCCGAGAGGAGGTGTCCCCGGTGCGGACTCATGGACCGACCCGTGATATACGACGTCCCCCGGAGGTCGTACAACGGACAGTACCGGAACCGTGGGGTCCTTGTGCTCGCCTAGGACCTGTACACGACACGGGGACCTCCTTTCTGGTCGATGTATCCATTCTCCTCCCCGACCGTCCCGCTCCTGGGTAGGAATCCTTCGTCCCCCACCCCAGTCACTGAACTCCCGTGAGTTCTTTGTCGAGGTCCGCCGGGTCGAGATCGGGGTGCCACGGAAAAGGACGGGTGCACTGGAACCCGTTCCAGAACCAAGAGACACCAGGAGACATCTTCCCGCTCCACTACCACGTGCCCAACCGGAAATACAGAACGAACCTAACACTTTCAATGTACACACACGTGTTCATTGGCAATGTATGTCAATCAACATTGGTAAATTAATTTGAACCTTCTTATTGACTCCGACGACTCATTGTTACCTTTTTGGTGGGACCGTCCAAACGAGTAGTGTCCCGGGTCGTGTCTGACCCAGCTGTCGCCCCTTGTACCGAAGGACCTCTTCCCGACTCCGAAGCGGCCGTCCCCCTCCCCTTCGGGTCGTCCACACCTCCGTCTTTTCGACGTCGACTCGGGGTACGGGAAGAGGGAAGTCGGGTCGAGTACTTCTTGTGTCCCCACTAGGAGCGGTTGCTACGGTTACGGCTCGCCGAGTTCTCACACCACCCGTTGGACGTGGCCGACCCCCAGTGGTTACGGTAGTAGTCGGTGATGCTACCCGCGGTCAAGGGGTTCCACCCCGAGGGTGACCCGCAGAGAGGAGGGGGTGAAGGACTGGAGTCCTACAAGTCTGAACGGGGACCCTTCGAGTGTCATATCAAGGTAACGGGGTTTTATGGGAGAAGTGGAGGGGAAAGGGGTCCACCACCCGCCGAAACTGGCTCAGGACGACCTACGAGGGACGTCACCGTGGCCCCAGTAGAGGTTCCTGGGACGGCACTTCTGCTTGTTCCACGTCCCCCACCCCCTGGTCGACCCCCTCCCCGGGGGGGCCCGTCGGTCGTCGTGAGAGGAGGGTTTCGGGGGACAACCCTAAGGTTACGGACCCAGAGAGGCAGAACCCCCGTCCTGCTCTTCCTGTAGGATGCGACACGGGTGGACGTCTTCCTCGACGAGGACTCACGATAACTAAGACAGTTGCGGTCGAGGTTCTGCCCCCCGATGGAGCAGATGACGTGGACGAGGTAGTACCACTCCGGACAACCCCGCGCCCTCCCTCGATCGGACCTCGACAGTACGGGAGTCGCGGGGAAGTTGAGGTCGAGACGAAAGAAAGGTAGAGGGGATGTGCAGTCCACCTCCTCTTGCTCACCCACCACCTGATGCGGGACTTTTTCTCTTTGCACGCGGACCACGGGTGACCGGACCTGAAGCCGGTCCTCCCGAAGTGGGCGAAGGCCCTTTCCGCGAAGGTGGGGTGCGACGCGAGGTGGGCGGCGAAGATGGGAGTGTGGGTGTTGTACCTACCGAAGAAATAACGGTTCAAGTTCTTTAAGAGGTTAAGATAGGGGGTCAGGGTTTACCCATTCACTAGACGAAAAACGAGAGAAGTAGAGGTGGAAACGAGAAAGGGGGAGGTCTCCGGAACCTCACACCGACGTCCCTTCCCACCAGGAACGGGGGGATCGAATGGGAACTTACGACCCCACTCTCTAGGAAAAGTAAGGTCGATCTTGACCAGGGTCCGGACTTGGGGTCAACCCATACAATTTCCCAAACACACCTAGCTCGGGAAACGAGTCAACACGGTCCACCGACGTCAACAGTCGTCACTTACGAGAGGTCGTCCCCACACCAAAGAACCGGCCCCCACCGGAAGGACCATTGTCTAGAGTCGGAGTCGTGACCCGACCGCGTCCTGAGGAGTCTTGTAGTCAAGAAACGTCAGAGTGATTAACGTCTACCAAAAGAACCGACAGAACCTCAAACCTGACCCGGTATTTCCGGTCCCACCCCAAAAGACTTTGTTTGGACTCCCGAGACGGAGGACCCTACAGTGGGATCCGAATCAACGTGCTCCCTCTCCATCTGAAGAAACGTGTGTTTGAACCACTGAAAAGAGATATTTGTTACGGAGAATTGTACTCAGTGTAAACTTACAATTGTGTAGAGAAGTTCTTCGTCGTTTCATGGGATATATATATATATAAAAACGACATTGAATTTTCTATGTATAACTGATACAGTCAGAAGTAAGGACTTCTGATCGAACAAAAATCAATGAGACACACGGAATAAACAGACGTAGAGTAGTTTTCGACGTACCTTCTTTTGTAGAAAAGACTAATTTCTTCTTCGGGTCACGAAGTTCAAACAAGTCCTAAGTGGAGGACGACCGGGGGTTCCCCGTGTCGAAGGAGACTTTTGGAAAACCGGGTACCTACCCATTACCATAGAAGAGAAATAATGTCTAACGTTTATACTGAACTCATCTCCGATCCACTTTGATTCATTAGACTTAGATCCACTAGACGAGGATCCATGACGGGGACAACACACCCTGTGAACCGGTCCTCCACCGTGGATCCTTCAGAGGAATGAAATTATAGAGACGAAAAAGACGAGGTGACTACTAGTACTGGGTCACTACTCCGGAATAAAGAGTTTGACAAATTAAAATTGGTGTCCTTTAAGACGCTGTAGGTGGGGGTGTTTGGGTCTGAACGGGTTGTACTTACCCGTCCACTGGGAGTTCAGACTCTCACCGTCGGGCAGATGGTTCTTCCGACCAGTCCGTTTCGTTGCCGACGTCTTTGCCGTCGTAGGGTTCTTCAGAAGGAAGGTCTTCGTCTTACCGTAGAGGTTTCCCTGCCTGTGTCTTAACAGGTGACACAGACGACAGTGTTTCCGGGTCCGCAGGAGGTTCGAGGTCCTGTCATCAGTCGGCGGGCTTTGTCGTCGTCACCAGTCCCTTGGCTTCCTCCGACCCTTCGATTTCGTTGTCAGTGGGTTTGACGTCAGGAGGTCCTTTCGACGGAAGGCCTTCGTCGCACGAGGAGGGTTCTGGTACCTGTGTCTGAACGGGCGTCGTCGTAGGGAGAGGTTCTGGGTCCGGTGTGGGTTCGGACTCCTGGCACTGGTCGGGAAACCTTTGTGGTGTCCCCGACTCTTCCAATTCGTAGTCCACCGTCTCGTTGGAAAGTTCTTTCGACGGAAGGTCTTTGCCCTACCGTGGGGGTTCCCTAAATTCTGAGGGTGGCACAGGAGGGCGTCAAGGTCGGCCGGGGGCGGTCGTTTCTCCTCTTTTAGAGTCAGGTCTCCGTCGGAGGTCGGACGCGACTGAAGTCACCTACCAACTTAATCTGACGGTAACAACGTCCCGACCTTGAGAGGAGACACTCCTACCGAAGGGTTGGTACCTACACTTTAAATTATGTACAAAATGTCAGGGACCGGTGACACACAAAAAACCCCCACCCATGACCGAAACGACGAATTTTCTCGTCTCCTCCCTCCCACTCTATCCCTAGGAGTCTTCTCCCCTGTCACGTCACGTGACTCTTTAGTCCAGTCAAGGCCCCTTGGGTCCCTTCCTCTAAGTACCTCAGCCTTGACCCACAAACCTGAATCCTCCCTCGTCCCGTTATCCCTACATCTACCTAAAGTACGATGGTCTTGATGCGTCATGACCTCCTGGACCCATAGTCAGTGAGTCGGCGACAGACCTAAGGCCCGTAGCCGGCCCCAGGAGACCCGAGTCCCGAGTCGGGGTCTGGGCCTTTCCAGACAGGTCCACGGTCGGAAGCTTGCTCGGAAAGTAACCGAATGGGGGACGGGAGGGGGCGGGGGTACTGGAGACGGGGAGGGCAGCTCGGCAGACTAACCGACAAGGCGCAGGGGGACCGCAGAGTAACCGAGAGGAGGGAGCGGGTTGTAGGGACGAGGGCGTGCCCAAAGACAGAGGGTCGTCTTCCGCGTCGGTACTTAGGCAATAAGCCGGGGTTGGAGAAGGAGGAGGTCGTCCTCGTCGTCCCGGACCGGCCCGGCGACCCCCTGGGGAACCCTCCGCTGGTGAACCGGCCGTCGCCCCTGCACGGGGTCCGCGGCGAGCGGGGCTGGCCGGGCCGAGGGATGAGCGGCGGCCCCGGCCCGGGCCGCGGGGGGCGGCGGTACCGGGAGGCGTTGCTGGACCCGAGGTTGTAGTTGCACGAGTTCTGGGAGTTGGAGGCGAAGGCGACAAAGGACCGGTTCCACGTGCTCGACCTCGCGGCGTTGGCTGACGACCTCTTCGTCGACGTCGTCCGCGACCTCCTCCCATTCGTCCCGGCCGCCCCGGACGGAGCGGCGCTGGTCCGGCACGTCTGGCCGAAGCAGTCAGGGCAGGCTGGGGACCCCGACGGGGACCCGAGGGCCTGCCGGCGGCAGACGTGGGGCAGCCGCGCCCAGGACCCGAGCGGGCGCGCGAGTGGCCGGCCGGGGGAGCGCGGCAGGCGCCGGACGGTCGGTCGCGGGAGGTGGAGGCGGAGGTGGCGGATGAGGAGCAGCCCGGCGAAGTACGGGCCGTGGTAGACCAGGAAGAGAGTGCGGGCGGCCGAGCCCGGCCCTGACCTCGGGTGAGACCACGTTCCCGGACCGGACAGCACCCACGTGGGGCTGCCCCACCCTCAGGTCTAGCTGTGGTAGTGCGGGCTCTAGGCGCGCGAGATGTTGCACGACCGGTTTCACTTCGCGCTCGCCCTACTCATGTTCGCCTCCATCCCTGGACCTTCCACCCCTGCCCCCGAGTCGAGTCCGGCGTGAGTCGGCGCCGATGGACAGGTCTTTGTGTCTCGGCGACCCCGGGTTCTTATTCCCTCCTCATTCATACTCAGTTCAAGGACGACAAATTCCTCCTCGATCCTTCAGGCGTATACTCTGACCTTAGGTGTCTCTTACGTCTTCAGTCCGAGTACTGTCCTTCCTCCTCAGATCCTCGTCTTAGGACGGCCCTTGGGAACAAAAAGTACATCCGATGTCGCAAACGTGCCGACACAATTGACACCCCAAAATACTACACATTTTCCCTGCAACAAGACTCTTCAGCGTAGACCCGATGGTGAATATAGGGGGACGGTCGGAGTCGGGAGTCTCGCTAAAACACTATATTCGAGGCTTATGAATAGTTTTCAATCTCCGTTTTCTACATGGAAATTAAACCCTCAGATTCACGGTACTCTTCGACCCCCACCCCCTCCCCCCACGCCCAACCCGACTTGGAACCTCCTCCACTAGGACTGTGACGGGTCGTAAAGGTTTTGTCACAGGTACCATCGTCGGGTACGGACGAGATCAAGGTGGCGACGACTCTCCGAGACCCCGGGAGTCCCGTAAAGACCTTCAACTAGTTTTTTCCCCCACACCCCTTCTCCCTTAAGGGATCCCTTTCCACTTTCCGGACATCAACTGGGTCCCACTCACTTTCGACCCCCCCCTAGACTTTCACGTCTTCCTCCACACTTCTCCCATCGTTCCTGGACTCATCCTCCTTCGACCTTTGCGCCTGTGTGGGTACTACCGAACGGAGTCAGTCGCGTCGACCCCGTTCGGGCCAAAGGGACTTTTACTTCGTGACCGAGAGTCGTCCTTTGGGACTGTCCCGTCGGGTTCCCCGGGTTCCTTCCCTGCGCTACGTCCTCACGACCGACGTAGGTCCCCTAGGGGACTATTGGTCGGACACTCCTGTCTTCGAACTCATGTCGGTCGTGAAACATCTGAATCACGGGTTCCACGGTACTGACTTCTGGTTCCTCTACTCCCGAGTCCCCCTCCGAGACGGAAGTCCAAATTGGAGAATTACTCGATGAGACTGGGGAACACCTGTTGGGACCCTTAATGGGAAGGTCGGACCATTTCGCCTCTAAACACAGACCACCCCTGACCGACTTACAAGACCCCTTACTGACGACCCAGACCGCCGCTGGAAGTCCCTAGACATTGGGCGGTCTCAGACCGTCTGGTGTCTGGTCGTCTGAAAGACTCCGACTCAAGACGGGAGTACGACCGACCGAAGAAATCACCGGCAGACACTAAATTCACAGGAACCCTGAGAGTCGATAGGGGTTTGACAGCAAATCTAGGTGGGTCTTGGCAAGACGGGGACGGGGTGGGGGACGGGGACGTCCTTAATTAACTGTGTCAGTCGTCACCTTGTACCTGTCAAGACCTTATGTAGGTATTGGTGTCCTTGTTGACGACAACAACCCCGCAAAACAAAAAAAGTGACCGCCTCATAGGCAGGAACCAGGTCGACAGGTCCCGTCGTTTCTCAATAAGGAGGCCCTGACTACTCGAGTACCGAGACGTCGTGTGACGACACGTCTCCCGGGGTGCCGGTCCGAACTGACCATGCACTGTGACCGTCAGTGAGTAAGAAGGTGGGGTCTAGGGGAACGGGAACAAGACAGAGAGAGGTCGCCGAGTCTGAGACCAGACATCGGACCTTCTGTGCCCGTACCAGACTCGTGACTTGACTTTTTCTCGACTCCGGAGGATCAAGACACAAGTCGAGGGGACGGTTCTCACTGGAACCCACCCAGAGAAAACCGGAGTCAAAAAGGTCGTAGCGGGACCCGGTTGATGTCGCGAAGGAGTAAAGTGAGTTCCTGCGATACATAAACCTTCTTTCCACAAGTGAGTTACAGCTTATGCACCTTTAACGAGTTTAAGATGGGTACGAATCTCTTGGAATATTCACTCGGGTCGAAACTTATCTCCAGTTTTATTTGGGTGAGTGTCCTTTCAGACCGACCACATACTTATCTTAAGATCACTCCAAGGTCTACCAAATAAAAGTCTAAAAAAAATTTTTAGGACATTCTAAAATAATTAGAAGTAGGAATGGATTGAAGGAACTCAAAGAGGGACTTTGTCAACTCAAGTGTCAGGGTGGGAAGGACCATGTACAAGAGGTCCCAATGACAGGGAACCAGTCAGAACGAACGAAGGAGGTCCCTGTGTTCCTGGGGTCCCAGGAGTCCCATGGTATAGGGTACGGGAGTGCAACATCTACCTCTTTGGTTCCGGGTCTTTTCGACGTCCAGAATAGATTCTTTTGTGTATTGGACTACGACGACCCCGGGAAGCGACCGGGATCGACAGACTTACCCTTACGGTCTCGAGTCCCCGTCCTCCTGACCCCCGGCGGTCCCTTCCGACCCGGGTCTCGGTCCTTCCGCCCTCGCCCGGACGACACTCGACCGCCCAACTCGGTCCGACGGACGGAGGAGGGGTGGGTCGATGAGTCCTCCCCGTCGGCGCCACTACAACTCCTCAATAATAATCCTTATGACGTCACGCCTACACTCACTCCTTGTCCTCTCGTTCCTCTCTACCCGGACCTCCTCCTCGGACCCCTTCTCTCTACCTCCGCCCCTCCTCTCCTGGTCTGGGCTCCGGACTCACACACAAGAGACACACACAATCCGACGAAGGATTAGTGGAAAGACCGTAATTTCGCAGAGAAGACCAAGTCAAGGGGAAGGAAAGAGTCAGACCTTCTTCAGAAAGGTCCTACCCCTTCTTCACGACCCGACAATACAGTTACCCCAGACTCCTCAGACGACCAGGTCGGTTGTAGTTGGGATTCGACCCCACAACGGGGCTATGACGGGAAGACGGAGGTACTACGTCTCCCCCTGTACGACCGAACGAGGACCGGGACCCGTTCCGGGGACGGAGCCAGTCCTCACAAAAAATCGGATGAGGAGCAGAATCCGAGACGGAAGACGTCGAGGCCTCCACGGTGGACACCAAGAGTAGATGGTGAGAATTATCCCCTGAAAAGATACGAGGTCAAAGGGAGAGGGGGACCCACACCTGCGGATCACTAGGGTCGAACACGGGCCCGTGGAGACACGTCGGGTGGCTCCCGGAGACCCACCCGTCAAAGGTCTCGAGCACCCCCACCTGAAGCTCGCGGAGGATGGTCCGAGAACTGGTTGCCGTAACTACGGGACACACAGGACGTCGACGAAAATGTCCCAATTACCAGGGTGCTCTCCGTCCCGTCGAGACAAGACCACGTCCGTCCTCTCGCCCTCGGGCCTAGACACCTGGCTTCCACCCTCTGGCCCGACCCACCACGCCCGTCCTCCTCCCCAGTTCCGACCGTCCTGTCGGCCAGCCCGACCCCGGACTCGCCCTACCCGGGACGCTCCCGTGTCACGTCGGTGTCAACCCACGCTCCGGTGTCCAAGACCCTTCCGTCGACACTCGACTCGCGACTCGCGACCGGTCGTCGGCCCTCGGTGCGCAAGGAGGACAACTCCTTCGGCTGGGTCCCGGGCCGGACCCGGTCTATCCACCCCCCACCCCCCGCGTCCCCTCTCCCGGGGCGTGGGTCCACGAGCGGGAAGTGACAGACGTCCACCCTTCTCCTCATGTGCCACGCCAATGTCGACGTCCTCGCGCACTTACTCGAGGTCCTCCACTCCCGGCGGGGCGGGCGGGAGGGGTGGCAGGAAACGGGCGACGAATGACGGGCGGACGGCGAGTGGAGCCAACCAAAGAAGACTGACATCCTTCGGGTCCTCCGACTACGGACGGTCCTCCTCGACCGGTACTTCCACCTTGTCGACTTCCGGCTCGACCACCAGAAGTTCCCCGAGTACTCGTTGCACTCACACCGGCCCAGTAGGGACCGGAGAGCACGGTGCGGTGTGGTCGGACCCGAGTCGGGGTCCCGACGGACTCCGGGCCCTCGTCCGGAAAGATCAAACCGGGCAAGTGGTGGGCCGCAGGGTGAAATACACGAAGGGAAAAAGAGGGGGAACGGACGGGGGATTGAGTTCTCCTCACTTTCAGGGGAACCGGAGGTACCCCGGGCCCGAACAAACGCGCGTCACACCGGGACCCACCGTAGGACTGGACGAGACGGAACCGAGACCCAGACACCTTACCCTATCCTAACTTTCGTTCACGAACGTCCTACCAAGGTTCCAGTGCTACAAACATCTCAGTCCTGTCGTCGCCGACTCACAGTCGATTGTGACAGGACTACTAAGAAAGAGGTCACGAGTCTCGAGATCGACACACGAATCAACGAGTCAACACAGACTGAGAATTACTGGGGTACCTGACATCTGACGGTCCGAGGAGACAGGTACCCCTAAGAGATCCGTTCTTATGACCTCACCCATCGGTAAAGGAAGAGGTCCCATAGAAGGGTTGGGTCCCTAGCTTGGGTCCAGAGTCCGTAACGTCCGCCTAAGAAATGGTAAACTCGGTGCCTCCTGATCAGAGAGAGAAAGAGAGAGACCCTCAGACTCAAGGTCCCCCTCGGGGGACGGATACGTGGTCCGCGACTGGGTATAGGGGATCCCCTCGGTAGACCGGTTCCTCGGCCAGTAGGACCCGTCTGGCGACCCTCCACGGGTCCAGTTCCCCACGGAAGACGGTCGTCCTCGGTACACTGACCCGACTACTCCCCTATAACGAACACTACTCCACCCTGGGGGAGTGGCGAGGGACGCGAGGGGTGTGTCTTGGACTGGCTCGACCTGTGCTTCTAGGTCCTCTTCCGGTACTTCCACCTGTACCTGTAGACGGCGGCGTAGCTGTAGTGGCGGTTCGAGACACTGAACCGAGTCGTCGCGTTGACGCTCCTGTACTAGTTCTACAAGGTCCACTCCCGACACCCGCGGAGCGGGGCCGGGGGCCGCCGGGGCGGAGCGACCGCGGGCTCGGGGTACGCCCTCCGGCCTCGGCCCGGGACCCCAGCTCCGACCCCCCGCTCCCTGTCGGAGACCTCCCCAGACCTCGACAGAGATTGCGGCAGAGGGGGAGGGGAGAGAGGACAGACGGAGGAGAGGAAAGACGGAAAGTAGAAGAGAACGAAGGAGGTGTCTTCTTCGACCAATCAAAACGAGAGTGTGTTCGAAGAGTCGAGGGACCCGGAGGACTGGGCGGCCCGAGAGTCACGTCGCGGGGGAGGTAGGAGGACGAGAGGGATGAAGAGAGAGGGAGAGAGGGGGAGGAGAGCGGGCGGGGGAGGGAGGGGAAGGAGAGGGGGAAGAGGGGAGGGAGAGGGGGAAGAGGGGAGTGGGGAGGGAGAGGGGGTGGAGTAAGAGGTCGAGGTAGAGAGAAGGGGCAGGGAGGGGGGTGAAGAGAGTAAGAGACCAAGGTACAGGGGGGAGGGGGGAAGGGGAGGGGGAGGGGGAAGAGGAGAAGGAAGAGGAGAGGGGAAGGGGAGAGGGGAAGGGAGGAAGAGAGTAAGAGACCGAGGTAGAGAGAGGGGGGGTATGGGGATGGAGAGGGAAGGAGGGGGAGGGGAGAGGGAAGGG